>BSBK01002398.1:2855000-3162500 GCA_027943335.1 Chamaecyparis obtusa
CCACTCGATGCCAGTAATGATGTTGCCACTCCTAATGGTATCTCATATCAGTTTATTGCATTGGGACAATGGCCTCCCACGATGTCACATTTTGGTTTGTTGCAAACTGATACAAAAATGATATTGTTGAGATTATCTCACATTTAGCCAATACGAAAGATGGGCTCCGAACCAAGCATTATATATGATATTTTCCAACATATAGAACTCCCCCCTTTTAATGACTGTAAGTCTGATGTTGATGTCATTGTTTCCTTGGTATACTTCATAAATATTATACTCGATATATAATACTTTAGAGTTTGACTACTCCCAATACTTAATTACGGTTGAGCCATCCTTTTAATTTGCTTATCGGACAGATGTAATCACTAATGCTTCTCCCCTTCGAGTGTAGCCTGCTAATGCAATTGCTGATTGTATTTTGATTTGGGTGATTCCCTCTTCCTTTTATATCCATATTATTTCTTATCTTTCACATTTGCAGTCTGGCTCTGATACCATGTTAAGGTTTAGGATTGCTACAAATGTAATAGCACTGTCTGTAATGTATGTGTCTACCAAATGCGACAATCTCTTGCATTTATATTGAGAATGAGCCAAAAAGAGACATGTCCCTTCATGGGACATGTCTATTCATTATTATTTAATTAATATAATGACAATTATGAATATATATATATATCTTGGGTATTACAGTAATTTCTCTTATATTTACATAATAATAATATTTATTATATATTTATATTTAAGTATATATACATCTCATATATAATAAATAAATATATATATATATATATATATATATATATATATATATATATATATATATATATATATATATATATATATATATCTTGACTCATAGTGTTTTATCCGACTAAAGCTACAAAACATCAACACAACAAACTAATTAGTAGTTACATATATGTAGAGTTGTGACTCTATTGTAAGAGTCCCTCTACGTATATATGACTACCTATTAGTGTATTTATAAAGGATGCTTATTCAATGGTTGATATCAATCTCAATGGCAATATCAAGCAATAGTAAGCATTTAGATTCTTTCTATACAATCTTGTTCTTCAACATGGTATCTAAGCCTCTATAGAAAAGAATCAAAGATAAAGAACAACAATACATACATCGTTGACACTCTACACAACATTGATCTCCGTTGAAACCCTCCTCTTGCCTCTATCAACTTTGCATTTTCTTGTGATTGAGATTCCTATTTGGGAATTCGATTGGAGTTGCAACTTTGGAGATTAGCAATAACAATTCAGAGATTAGCTATACCTCTTATTACAATTGACAATCATCATCGATGTGAACAGATATATCTTCAGTGGCACCAACCTTGCATCACAATCATACATAGCATGATTATCAAAATAATATGGTCATTGTAAGCAGTATGATAATTACCTACACATATTATTAAAGTCAATACCATAGGTCAGAAGTCACTATCGGGCTCTTATGAGACTTCATCTATGCATGGCAGATGTCTAACTATATTTATCTTTTATGAAGAAAGCTACTTGTGTGTCTGTATGCTCGATAAGCATCGGGTGTATGTAAAAATTGATAATAATAAGACTTAGTTGGGCTGTTTACACAGTGGTCTTGTAAAAATATTATCATCGTATGCAATTGGCCACATTAGCAAACTGGCAGGAGTTGGATGTCTAACATTTTTTGTTCAAAAATTAAACACATTCCGACGGCATCACCTCATTGATTACATACATTGTAATATATTGACAGAGGTCCCTATGAAAATCATAGACTTTATGCTAGTGGTAGTCCAACATATAAGTTTAATACCACTGCACATATATATATAGATAATATACAAACATTACCATTAAAGTCTAAGGGGACAAAGAATACAATACGATGATCACAATTGGGTGTTTGTGAAAGTATGTTTAGCGTTGTACTCAATATATAAACATCAAACACGATCATGACTAAATTCATATACCTAAAGACCACTATCGTTGAGCATCATTGACATCATTAAACGATCCTGGTCACATTTTGGCCATCCACTACTGTCATAAGGAAAGATTCAAGGATATCGCTATCAAATATAAATCGTTATAAGGAATCAAGAAAGCTAAGGAGAATCGCCTGAGCATCGACAGAGAATAAAGGAAGCAACATTGATAAAATTAGACTAGTCAATGACTAGTAAGGATAATTGATAGGTAGCAACAATGAGATGGCATTGAATCCACGTGTGCAATTACGTGGTGATTGGTTTATGAAGGATAGCGCACAAGGATCAACCGTCCTGAAGAAGTATGCATAAAAAGAAACCAATATTAATTCAGATGGTCAATATTGCTATGAGACATCTGTTATGAAATGTTACTAAGAAGCATCGATCAAGGAAACTAATTAAGTCTTCCTTGGTGGTGATTATTAATAACGACAATCAATACTTAACAAATTATCCTTAAGTATGTTTTGAGATACGATGATCTAGTTAAGAATAGAAACCATATGGAGACAAAATGATAACAAAGAAATAATAAGCAATAGCATCAATACCATCGATTAATTATTAACAAGTTAATTAGTGACTTGACTTATGACTTATTAGTCAGCAACCATAATAGAAGACTTGTCAGATAGTTATGAAGGTTGCAATTGCTAATGAAGACAACATTGATGCCAAGTATTCGCTAATGTATGAAGTCAACATCTAATCAATACTTATCATAATGAGATGTGATTTGTAAAGAATAAAATTAACATAAGGATCAGAATGAAACCGATATGTTACATGAAGAAGGACGATGGGTACGAGTATCATATTAATGGGCTCACCTTACGAAAGGAAATACTTGAAAATATTTGAAAAGATAAGTATCTCATGTTTTATTAATCCATATGAATTTGTAGTTTGTAATTCATTAAATTATAAATTTTGTATGCTTCTATCATTTTTATCTTCAGGATAGTTTAGCTTTATGAACTATTCGTAATCTATCTTTGACATCTTCAGAAAGGTCAAGAAGTTGGCAAAAATTAGCTTCTAAGGAAACAGATGATTCAGTCAACTTGGACAAACTCAATCATATTGATTGAGAGGGAGTTCACTATTGAAGGTAAAACAATTTTGAGATTATAGTGGGAGCTCGTGGATAGAATCGCCGATGAGATACACGTGGATAGAATCCCTGATTAAGGCATTCCTTACATTATGAGACTACAACTCATTGAGATAAACATAATACTAGAGGTCTTTATTATCTTCCCTCAAGTCCAAGAGGGAGTGTTAATGTTGTGGCCTTGGAAAAGATCAAAATGCATCTTATGCTAGCCGATGTAACCTTATCACTATTCAGATTATTCCTATTGGTTCTCTCAGGAAGGAAGGTATGAAGTGACATCCTATAGTGACACTGAGTTGAGTATATACATAGGGTATGCCTTCTTGACAGAGGGAGAAGCTAAAGGATCTACATCAGTGAACATTTGAGGATATTGATTTAGAGGGAGTAGAGCGTGTTTTGTTGGTTCTCTAGTAATCAAGAAATTGTAGCAGAGAATTATGATTATTACCATGTGAGAAGAATATATGTCAAAGGGAGAAGCTAGAAGATCAAATTAAGTCGGCACCCCAGGATCTTGGTCATACAAATTCAGAGGGAGTGTACCATGTTAAGATGGTGTATGCTTTGTAAGCTCAGAATTCACCAAGAATATGAGACAACACAAACAAATGCAATTCAGTGGAGAACATACAACCGATATTCTTACCAAACCCCTTGCTAGAAAGAAGATTGTGTACTTTCAGATAACCTTGGTATGTTGAGAATTAAAGCCTTAGCTGAAAAGAAGGTTTTAGCTCAGTGATCCATCATTTTGTATCTTAAATGATTCTTGTTCTTGATAGACAAGTCTAAGGTGGAAGTCTTGGTTTCCACTCTCTGGGATAAGCCATGGTGGATCCACCCTCTGAGAAGAGTCAAGGTGGATGTCATATGTGTGACTTTATGGGCCCATTCATTTTGTGTTATATTATGAAAGGTGATGATCTTACATATGTGTTGGGTTACTATTACTAGGTGACGACTTAGACAATAGTTTAACCTAGTGTTAGGTATGACTATGTATTGCAGTCACTAGTCCTGACACTAAATTTTTGGAGTTGTTAAATCCAGTTCTGAATTGGTTGGGGATTATAACAACATGTGAATCAAGATTAGACTACATTAAGTTGTTGTCCCAGAATGTCCCAAATATCTTGACTGTTATCGCTAAATCTAGTTCTGAATTGGTAGGGGATTACGATAACTCTTCTATCAAGATGAGTACATCATGATGATGTCCCGAGTTGTGTTGGATATCTTGATATGAAGTTATGTGTTAGTTATCACTAAATCCAGTTCTGAATAAGTCGGGGATTGTGATAACACACTGATCAATCCTCTCTTGCTAAGAGGGAGTGTTAGAGAATAGCATCAATCTGATTGATGGAATGTATACTAAAAACATATATATATATATATATATATATATATATGTGTGTGTGTGTGTGTGTGTGTGTGTGTGTGTGTGTAATTGTATTTAATATACATAACCATCTAAATGAATCGGTGTTGCTTAACTAATTAATTAGAAAACTAATTAGTAGTTGCATATATGTATAGTTGTGACTCTATTGTAAGAGCCACACCTCTACGTATATATGACTACCTATTAGTGTATTTATAAAGGATGCTTATTCAATGGTTGATATCAATCACAGCGACAATATCAAGCAATAGAAAGCATTCAAATTATTTCTATATATGATCTTGTTCTTCAACAATATTTACATGGAAATATTAATGGTAAAAATTAAAACCATGGGAAATTATTGTTTTTAAAATATTTTCCTTTTACAATATTTTTAGGCAACAAGTCTTAATTTTGTGAGCACCAATCCACCGAAAGCACCAAGTCTCTCAATTTTTAGGCACCATCCCCAATTTCTAAGCACCCATGCACCAACTTTTAAATTATGGTTCCACCTTTAATGTTGCTTCTTCAACTAATGACAAATAATCTTAAATCTGCCAAAAAGACTTTATTCATAAGTTTGCAATGACGTTGCTCTCTTATCTCCTTCAAATCTACTAATGAAACTTCAAATTCCTTTGTATAATCTACATCCAATCCTCTCAGTAATGGATTTAATTTCTCATTGTGTGTGTGTGCGCACACATATATGTGTACATATATATAGTCGTGTGTATGTGTCTACATATATATATTCATAGATCTTTTATTCTTTTCACTAATCTGCGATAAATATTTTCATAAATATGTCTGATGTTTTCTTTAAGACCTCACCTTTCAACTCTTTTGTATCGTCATAAAATGGAAGCACTTCCATTTGGAGTGGTTTAGCCCTCTGAGTAAGTGGTCTGGGGTCATGTCAAGTGCCTTGAATAGGTCTTCGCATGGATTTGGATTTTTCTCCCTATTCTGCTTCTTTCTCCACTTATTTCCAGTCTATTTCTGGCACCTGGTCCTGAGAATCTGAGATCTGTGACCTCAGGGTCAAGGTCGACCTCCTGGGTCAAGGCTGACCTCAACTCTAACCTAGGGCAGAGTTGACCTCATCCCTGACCCTGGGTCCAATTTTCAAATTCTGGAGGTTTCGGGATGTCGGGCTTTGGAAAGTTTTATTTTCCCGCTTCCGGGTCAACTGTTTCAGCTTTTAGAATGGTAAACTCTTAAATTATATTTAATCTAGGTCCATTTCTAAGGGTTAAGGCCTAATTAGAATTTAATTCCCCTATGTTGGCCCCTCTAGAAGTTTGTGCCCTAGATCACTATAAAAAGAATCCTTCCTCCTCTCATTTTCACCAAGCAATTTGATCATCTCTTGTTCACACATACAAGCACTCTCAAGAAAGAAAGAAGGAGAAGGAAAGCATTCAAGCATTCATTCATCTTCAAGCATTCAAGCATCCAAGCATCCATGATCCAATAAATCAAGGAGATCCATTGATAGTCATTGAAGGATTCAATCTCTTTGGAACCCTCTTGTTGAAGATTTCTCCATCCACATTCATCCAAGATTCTTCCTATTCCAAGATCCATTCAAGATTGGTGTTGAAGATACAATGCAATTGATTTGAGACATCCTATATGAGATTCTACATTCATTTGGAGCATCCATACTTGTGGATTCAAGGATTCGAATCCTCCACAAAGATTTCAACATAAGCAAGGTGAATAGTTCCATTTACTTTGTTTATATATTGCAATTTCAATTACATTTCAAGGTTGATTCCAAACTAGGGTTTGACCAAGGCAAACCCCCCATCCAAACAAAAAATTCCTTTTTCTTGCAGGTGCAGGTGCAAGACGACAAATATCAGTGCAGATCTGGATACCCTTTTCAGTGAACTTTTGGGATCTGCGAATAGAATTTTTGTTGGAGTTGTTTCAGGTCAAGGTCGACTTTCAGTGGGGTCAAGATTGTACCTCTGGGTAAGATCTTACCCTGATCCTAATGCCAAGGTCGACCTTTCTCTGAAAGACAAAAGGTTTCAGGGTTTTCTCTGTCTCTGCATTCCTAGGCCAAATCAAGTTGCAAAATCTCTCAAAACTGTGCACAAACATCAAAAAATAGGCTTATCCAGATTTACCCTATTTTGAGGTTAGTATTTGTCTTCTATTCATTTAATTTTTCAAGCACACACTTTCTATAGAAAACTATAGGATTTTCTTCTTTTCTTCATATTCTCCATAGTTTGATTCATTTGTGTATTGATCACTTCCTTGTGATTAATCAATTTGGATCTCTCCTTTTGGGAATTTGGATTAGGGATAGATCCTATATTCCCCTTACATATCACATTTCTCATACATCCTCCCTTTCCCCCATACATTTAAAGCACATGCACATTACTACATTACATATTGGTAAGAATACGTCTTTTTCACCAACACATTTTGGTGAACCCGCGATAGGAAACTCTTTCTTTTTGGTGTTAGATTTACCTTTGTATTACCTTGTGTGCTCACCTTCATCTCACATTTTGGTGAACCCGACAAGCTTACCCCTTTTTCTTTTGTGGATTAATTCTTTCTTTTATGGTGTTAGATCTTGCATGTATTAGATTTATTTTATGTGTTTGCATCTCATATAAAATCAAAATATTTTGTGTTTTCTTAGTTTGGTTCATTTGCATTGCATTGGTATATGAGCTTTACTACCTCTAGTCCTACTTATAATATTTTGGTTAGACAAAGTCGTAGACTTATGGGTGCCTTTGATCCCGAGTCTTCCTCTCCTTTCCTTAGGATCCCGGATGACAATTTGATTATTCATGATTCCAATCCTACTATGGAGAAAAAATCTTCTCACTCATCTCATGATGAGGATGATACTTTAAGAAGTCCTCCTGAACAAGTTAAAAAAATTTCAACCGAACTTGATAAAATGGGTAATTGGCTTGTTCAAGAAAACCATAATCAAGATTATATTCAAGCTATCGAGGCTCTTAAGAAAGTTCTTCATGACAGTGATCAAGGTGTTAATCTCCTTCATGGTATCACTCATCTTGTGCATTCAAATGTTAAACCTTTAACTCAAGAAGCTCAAGATTTAGGATTTACTCCTCCTGTCACTAGTGTGGAACCCTCTTCCATTCTTTTACCTAGTATTCCTACCTATACTCCTCCTCTGGTGTCTACAATGGTTCCCTCTCTTCCTATGAGTGTTCCTCATGTGTCCCTTCCTACATCACAACCTTCTTATCATAATGTTCCTTTTACTTATTCCAGTCTCCTTCCAACTATAGTTCCAAGTGTTCCTCTAGTTGTGTCTTCCATTCCTACTACTTCATACACTTTACCTAGTGTTTCTAATGCTACTATGCCTCCTATTTCCTCTAATGATTCAACAATCATCAGTTTGGCTCAAACCATGTCATCTTTACAACAACAACTTGCATCCTTGAGTCAAAACAAGTTTAGCATTCCTACATGTGACATGGGAAGTCCTTTGTCCTTAGACATTATTCATACTCATGTTCCTCAGCAAGTTGATATGCTTCATCTTGAGAATTACAATGGTAATGGAGACCATGTTCATCATGTTAAAACATTTCAAATCCTTTGTAGTGATTATGCTCGTGACCATAAGATTTTAGCCAAATTGTTTTCTAGAATTTTTCATGACAAGGCCTTACAATGGTATTTTTCCTTGCCTCCTTATTCTATTGACTCTTTTCCAAAACTTGCTAATGCTTTTATTCAACAATTTCAAAATAACATTGGCCAGCAAGTGTCTTTGGCTGTTTTGATACATTGTAAATAAAACACTAAGGAAAAAATGACTGAATTTATTGGTAGATTTAAGCATGTGCATGCTCATATTTCCTATCATGTTCCTGATATTGATATTCAACGTATGTTTATTTCAAATTTGCAAAAGGATATTAGAGATAAGATTCTGCTTACTGAATTTACCTCTTTTCAACAACTTTGTGCAGTGCTTCATCATTATCAATTACAAGTGAGTCAATTTGAGAGCAACACTCCAATGGCTCTTGTTCTAGTTGATAAGATTGATGCTACTCCTAATCCAAACAAATTTAAAAAATTCAACAACTATGTCAAGATAAACAAACAAGCAAACACAGTTGTTGATCAAGTTGTTGTTGCATCTCACAATGCCACTTCTGCATCCACTGCTTTTCAATTAAATCGTACATTTACTCCTCTCTTTGAATCTTTACATTCTATTATGAATAGGTTGTTAACTGCTAATATGATTACTTTACCTCCTATTCGACCTCTTTTACCTGCTACAGTAGCATCCAAATCCTTTGATCCTAAAGCTTTTTGTCAATATCATCGTTAGAATGGTCATGATACTGAGAAGTGTTATTCTTTAAAACATAAGGTTCAAGACTTAATTGATTCTAATGCCTTATCTATTGATAATCTTTATGGTGGCGGGAACAAATATGTCTCTCCTCCTAATCAAAATCTTCAAATCTATATGAATCCTTTACCTACACATGATACTAATACCATTTCTTAGCCATCTTCTATGGACATTGTTTATGATTCAAAGATGGATGATCTTAATCACATTGTTAATCAAGTGGATCATGTTGTTCAAACTCTATCTCCACCTCAGCTTCAAACTCAACCTCAAGTTCCACCTCAACCTTCACCAAAACTACAGCCTAAATTGAAAACTCAACCTAAACCTCAAAATCAACCTAAGAATAAAATACCTCAGTAACTTTTGATTACCTTTGATGATTCTAAGACTATTAAGGCTCCTGATGGTCCCCTTTACATTTATGCTAGGATTTCTCAGATACCTACCCGTGGTTGTCTTGTTGATGGACTACATCCTTAGTCAATGTTATTATTGAAGAAAATATTTTTATGAAAAATTTGCAATGCGATTCTTAATATCTTATGATACATCTGATGTGTGGATTCAAACTTGTAATGGTTTTCTTTATCCATCATTTGGTTCTATTAACTTGCCGGTTGAACTTTGTGGTAAATTTGTGAACACTACCTTTGTTGTTGTTCCTACTTTCGATCAATTTCAAGTTAAGCTTTGTTTGCCTTGGTTAAATTCCATGCATTTTGTTGCTTCACCTATCCATAAGTGTCTTAAATTCATTCATGATGAAGAAGTGAAGATGTTTAATCATATTTTATACCAACCTTCTAGGCCCAAGGATTGTGCTACCCTTGACTTCTTTTGGCCTTCATTACCTAATTCATGTCCTTCTCGACCTGATAATCTTTTCCGCTCATATCAAGCCTATAAGCATTATAAGATTCTCGAATTAAGCATACCACTGATGGATCTTAATCATGGTCTTTTTCCTACACCTTCCATACCTCCTTTATCCATGGTTTCTAGTTCTATTAATCAAGCTCCTAGTGTTTCTTGTCAGTCTGCTGAGAATCCTACTAATCCTCCTATAGAACCTGTGAAGGATCCAATAGTTGTTCCTACTAGTTCTCAACATATTTCAAGTAAAACAATATGTAATCAATTTGCTAATGAACGTCGTAAAAAGCATTGTGCTCAAGAGAAGGCTCATACTTTTGTTCTTCAAAATTCTTTACCTTCTTTTGACAAACCTATGCATGATGTGTTAGAAGAAGCTACTGCTAATAATGATGTTAAAATGCAAGATTATGATGATTCTATTCATATCTTAGATCCTATTTTGATTAATCTGGATGAAGAAGATACTCTTGATGATACTAATGATGTTAATGATGAATATGAGACTATTGACATTGATATTGATTTACCTAATATGCTTTCATCACAATTGACACTTAGACCTAGTATCAAACATTATGATTCTCAAGAGGATCCTTGTTTTGAATTGGCTATCATTCCTACTGTGTTGGATATAGTCCCACTTGTGAGTTTCCCACCTTCCCTAAATGATATAGAATGAGATGGGGAGAGTAGGAGGTGCATTTTATTATCTTGTCCTTTATGGTAGCTTTGTTGTGTGTTTTCTTGTTGTACTATGCTTCTCCCGTGATGTGTTTGCTAAATGTTGTTAGATTCTTTTATACGACCCTTGTTTCTCTATTGGTGCAAGGTGATAAAGGAATCAAACCTATTGTACAAATCCTCTATATGTATCTCTATTCTTCTATATGTTGTTGCATTTTATGTTGTACTTGTTGACTTGGTGGCTAGCACCACCTTGGAGATTTGTGACATGGCTTAACCACCTCCCGTGGATCGAGTTAAATATGACATTTGTATCAGGCATTGATAGTTCAAACTTTTGGTGCAACGACAAATGATTCCAACAATTGGTATCAGATCCTTGGGTCACGAGTTTGAGTCTCCCTTCAGTAGGTGTTGAAGGCTTAGTCGGTGCTGAGGGGGAGATTATTGACTTGGTGGTCAGCACCGTCTTGGAGATTTGTGACATGGCTTAACCACCTCCCGTGGATTGGGTTAAATTTGACATTTGTATCGGGCATTGATAGTTCAAATTTTTGGTGCAATGACAAATGATTCCAATAGTACTTTTGCTATTGTTCGTAAATGTTTCCTTGTATAGTCTTCTTGGATTTGCGACTTGGTAGCACTGAATCTTTTTGGTCTCCTGGTTGTGGTCTGAAAAGACTCTTATTTGTATCTCTTATGTGTTCTTTCCTCCATTGTGATTGTAGTTCTACTTTCTTTGGGGAATGATGTCAATTCATTTGCAATAATATCATATATATATTATCTTATGATCATACTGCCCCACGACAGGTAGATCCCTTCTGTGTTCTATGTATGTTTATGTGGTATTTCCCTTGATTTGTCTTTGTTTGGGGGCATCTCGTAGTGGAAACATAATCAGTGGAGTTGTTTATGTTTCCGCTAAAGCCATTTCTCATGCTAATGTTTTAGCAATGACTTTAACGTGGGGGCATACACTTTGCTCACCTGTTGCACACACACACTTTTGATATACACATATTTTTCAAGGCATTTCTCTCTCCCTTTATGGATTAGTGACTAATCCTTAAAGCATGGATTTTTATTTAGGATATCTTGATCCCTCTAGTTTCAAAATTTTTGATCCCTTAAGGTCGAAGGTGTCCTTAAGATTGGATCTCTTTTTTTTTTGGTTTTACTCTTATGGAATAGAATATTCCTAAGGGTGAATCCTTGATGGGTTGACTAGTGAGTAGCCACATTCACTAGGCGGTTCAATTCCATCTTTCCAGTTGCATCATTTCCTTGTGTGGTTCACAATAGGACATAAGCTCTCATTGGGCGAGGTAATCACACCCTCTCTCTCTTTCTCTTTTCTCGAGATGTCTCTCTTATTGTAATCTTAGAGTTGATCAAGACTTGATTCCTTGGGGGCTTGAGGTTTTCTTTATCCCTTTGATTCCAATAAGATTATCATTTTCATTATGATCTCCTTTACCAAGAGTTTGTGTCGAGTCCATACTCTTGCTAAAGTGGGGGCTAAATGTATCGTCAAAAAATGGAAGCACTTCCATTTGGAGTGGTTTAGCCCTCCGATTAAGTGGTCTGGGGTCATGTCAAGCACCTTGACTAGGTCTTCACATGGATCTGGCTTTTTCCCCCTATTCTGCTTCTTTCTCCACTTATTTCCAGCTTGTTTCTGGCACTTGGTCCTGATAATCTGAGATCTGTGACCTTGGGGTCAAGGTCAACCTCCTAGGTCAAGGTCAACCTCAACTTTGACCTAGGTCAAAGTAGACCTCAACTTTGACCTAGGGCAGAGTCAACCTCGACCTAGACCTTGAGTCCAATTTTCAAATTCTGGAGGTTTCAGGATGTTGGGCTTTGGAAAGTTTTATTTTCCCGCTTCTGAGTTGGTTGTTTCGGATTTCAGAATGGTAAACTCTTAAATTATATTTAATCTAGGTCCATTTCTAAGGGTTAAGGCCTAATTGAAATTTAATTCCCCTATGTTGGCCCCTCTAGAATTTTGTGCCCTAAATCACTATAAAAGGATGCCTTCCTCCTCTCATTTTCACCAAGCAATTTGATCATCTCTTACTCACACATACAAGCACTCTCAAGCAAGCAAGAAGGAGAAGGAAAGAGTTCAAGAATTCATTCATCTTCAAGCATTCAAGCATTCATGATCCAATTCATCAAGGAGATCCATTGATAGCCATTGAAGGATTCAATCTCTTTGGAACCCTCTTGTTGAAGATTTCTCCATCCACATTCATCCAAGCTTCTTCCTATTCCAAGATCCATTCAAGATTGGTGTTGAAGATATAATGCAATTGATTTGAGATATCCTGTATGCAATTGTACATTCATTTGGAGCATCCATACTTGTGGATTCAAGGATTCGAATCCTCCGCAAGGATTTCAACATAAGCAAGGTGAATAGTTCCATTTACTTTGTTTATATATTGCAATTTCAATTACATTTCAAGGTTGATTCCAAACCGGGGTTTGACCAAGGCAAATCCCCCATCCAAACAACAAAAACCCTTTTTCTTGTAGGTACAGGTGTGAGACAACAAATATCAATGCAGATCTGGATACCCTTTTCAGCGAACTTCCAGGATCCGCGAACAGAATTTCCATTAGAGCTATTTCAAGTCAAGGTCGACTTTCAATGGGGGTCAAGATTGTACTCCGAGGTAAGATCTTACCCCGATCCTGAGATCAAGGTTGACTTTGCTCTGAAAGACAAAAGGTTTCTAGGTTTTCTCTATCTCTGCATTCCTAGGCCGGATCAGGTTGCAGAATCTCCCAAAACTGTGCACAGACATCAGAAAATAGGCTTTTCCAAATTTACCTTATTTTGAGGTTAGTATTTGTCTTCTATTCATTTAAGTTTTTAAGAAAACACTTTCTATAGAGAACTATATGATTTTCTCCTTTCTTCATATTCTCCATAGTTTGATTCATTTGTGTACTAATCACTTCCTTGTGATTAATCAATTTGGATCTCTCCTTTTTGGGAATTTGGATTAGGGATAGATCCTATATTCCCCTCACGTATCACATTTCTCATACATCCTCCCTTTTCCCCACACATTTAAAGCACATGCACATTACTACATTACATATTGGTGAGAATACATCTTTTTCACCAACACATCTGCAAATTCTCTTTTCCAAATCTACATATGTAAACTTCATATATATGCTCTTCTAGAACTAATTATTCATATTTTCAACTTTCTAATATGTCTTCTATAAATTGTGTAGTATAATGAACATGCTTATTTCTTCATAAAAAAATTTCCTTTTATTCCCCACACTTTCTCACACTCCATACTCACTTTAGGGTATGTGCAGGATCATGATGTACTAAACTAGGCTCATAAGTGGCAATGAAAATTTAAAAAATTAGGGTTAGGCAAGTTGACGTGAAAATTTGAACAAGTTATCAATCTTATATAAAAACTATGTAAGAAGAAAATTTGTAGAGAATTCAATGTAGTTTCCAAGCTACTAGCCCTTTTAAAAGATAAGAAGTAGGTATATGTCTGACCACCTTAAACACAATCAAATAATAATATTCTTTTTTAAAATTCTATATATAAGTAGTAGAAGCATGTCTAGATGTGACATATTTTTTTGTATTTTTTTCCAATCAAATAATTAATTATGATTTTTCTACTACAACTGTTTTCATAATAAAAAAAACTCTCATGTCTGACCACCTTAACTTATTCTAAACTTCATAAAATTGAATATATTTTTTTTCTTGTACTAGGTGATGCATAGAATGTGATGCATATTTCAAATTTAAAAAATATTATACCGTTTGAAAGTTATAGTTATTTTCCAATCAATCTATCAATCATGACTTCAGAGGTAACTCAATTAGAAAATAAACAGTACTTATTGGACTCAAAATTTGATAGTAATTATATTCATGGAAAGCTGAGAATCTCCTTAAGAAACCATTTTTGTTCCATCAAATTCGGGTGAAAAAAAGTCATCACCTACATGGTTGAAGACTCGATATAAGAGGAACTAGGGGAAAACATGTTTTTGGGTTTGACCATGTAGGGCTGGCATCCCAAAGCCAAAACCCAAAGCAAATGTTGATTGTGTCAAAGGTAATGTGTATCTGATAGTCATCAAATATCTGATAGATATGGAATACTCGATATGTAAAACATACATTATTAATAAATTTTCATATTGCACTATATATAATATAATATAATATGATACTATATATAAAATATATATTATTATATATAATATTATATTATGCTATAAGATATATAATATATATTATATTTTATTGTATTATATATTATTATATATTTAAATATTATCTATTATGATATAATATTTAAACCTATCTCTCTCTCTCTATATGTAAAACATACATTATTAATAATTTTTTATATTACACTATATATAATATATGTTACTATATCTATATATATATATATATATATATATATATATATATTATATATATATATATATGTTATTATATATAATATTATACTATAGATATAATATATGTTATTATATATAATATAATATTATGCTATAACATATATCATATATTATATTTTATTTATTATATTATATATTATTATATATTTAAATATTATCTATTACGATATAATATTTAAATCTCTCTCTCTCTCTCTCTCTCTCTCTCTCTCTCTCTCTCAGGACCCCATATGACCCCTTAAGACCCCTAAGAATACATTGTAGGGGTCCTAAGAAGTCTTAAGGGGTGTTAGGGCTGCATATAACCCCTTAGGACCCTTTAGAACACCTAAGAAAACATCTTAAGGGTCCAAAGGGGTCCTAAGGGGTCCTAGAACACCTTTGACCCCTTAGGACCCATAAGAATACATCTTAGGGGTATCAAGGGGTCCTAAGGGGTCATAGGACCCATTAATGTGTCCTTGGACCCCATATGACACCTTAGGACCCCTAAAAATATATTGTAGGGGTCCTAAGCGGTCTTTAGGGGTTCTAAGACCCCATATGACCTCTTAGGACCCTTAAGAACCCCAAAGAATACATCTAAAGGGCCTTAAGGCATCCTAAGGGGTCATATGGGTTCCTATCCTAGAATGTATCTTAGGACCCCATATGACCCCTTAGGACACTTTAGAGCTCTCTCTCTCTCTCTCTCTCTCTCTCTCTCTCTCTCTGACCCCTTATGACCCACAAGAATACATTGTAGGGGTCCTAAATAGTCTTAAGGGGTTTTAGGACTGCATATAACCCCTTAGGACCCTTTAGAACACCTAAGAATATATCTTAAGGGTCATAAGGGGTCTTAAGGGATTCCAGGACACTTTATGACCCCTTATGACCCATAATAATACTTTTAGGGGTCCGCATGGGGTCCTAGGGGGTCATATGACACATTAATCTATCTTAGTACCCCATATGACCCCTTAGGACCCTTTAGAACCCCTAAGAATACATCTAAGGGGTCCTAAAGGGTCCTAAGGGGTCAAATGGGGTCCTAGGGAATATTAATTGGTCCTAGGACATATTAATGGGTCCTAGGACCCCTTAAGACCCCATATGACCCCTCAGGACCCCAAAGAATACATATTAGGGGTGCTAAGGGATCTTAAGGGGTCCTAGGACCCCATTTGACCCCTTAGGACACTTTAGAATCTCTCTCTCTCTCTCTCTCTCTCTCTCTCTCTCTCAGAACCCCATATGACCCCTTAGGACTCCTAAGAATACATCGTACGGGTCCTAAGCGGTCTTAAGGGGTGTGAGGAGTGCATGACCCCTTAGGACCTTTAGAACCCGTAAGAATACATATTAAGGGTCCTAAGGGATCCAAGGACACCTTATGACCCCTTATGACTCCTTAGGACCCATAAGAATACATCTTTGGAGACTCAAGGGGTCCTAAGAGGTCATATGGGGTCATAGGACACATTAATGTGTCCTAGGACCCCATATGACCCCCTTAGGACTCCTAAGAATACATTGTAGGGGTCCTAAGATGTCTTTAGGGGTTCTAGGACCCCATATGACCCCTTAGGACCCTTTAGAACCCCTAATAATACATCTAAGAGGTCATATAGGGTGTCCTAGGACACCATATGACCCCTTAGGACCCCCAAAGAATACATCACAAGGGTGCTAAGGGGATTTAGGACCCCATATGAACCCTTAGGATGCTTTACAACCTCTCTCTCTCTCACTAGTAAAACTTTCATTTCTCCATTTCAAATACCCGATATGTAACATATGTACCCCATACCAAATTTCATATGGTGCCAACACAAATTTTTATATTATCATATATTGGTATATATATATATATATATATATATATATATATATATATATTTATATATATATTACAAATATATTGTATTTGTAATATAAATCAATGGTGCCAATACGAAATTTTTGGCAGTAGTAGGTTGAAATTTTCATACACGTAGGTATCGGATATCCGATATGTTCAACACACAAAAAGGGTTAGTGGGCCATTATGTTATTCTCTTTGTTCCTACATCCATTTTACATTTGATAGTCACGGGTTCTAAGGCAATTGCTGACAAAATAAACCTTTTTGGACTATCTTTTTTTTTAAATTGTTGATTAGCAATCATTCTTCATCAACTTTTTGTTGTCACAATGGGGAGCAACAATCGTCAAAAACATAAACGAAAGACAAAGCTTACAATTAAAGAAATTGAAGCATTTAGAGAAAGAGATAGGCAAAATCATCGAAAGAGGAGACAAGGTATGTTGAATATTAGTGAAGGTGACATTGAATTTGAAAGTAATGAGAATTGTAGAGAGAGAGAGAGAGAAAGAAAATTAAATAATATATATTATAATATAATATAAATAATATTATAGTATAGTATAGTATATATCATAATATAATATATAATAATATATTATATTATACTATAATGTATTATAATATATTATATTAATAAATTATAATATAATATTAAAAATATAATGAGGAATGAATATTAAAGAATATAATATTATAATATTTCATTATTCTAGTATAATATTTTATTGTTACATATTATAATCTAATATTCATAATATTATATTATTATATAGTATCATTTTATGATGCGTTGCATATCGGATATTTGATAGGTATCAGGTATCCCATAGCTATCATATACTTGATACCTATCGGATACCCAATACGTTCCGTGCCTTGGTATTTTCTTTGGCCAGGTGTACTGATAGCCAAGCCTACCAAAAAACTCAAACACGTGTTTCACATTTTTGGACGGGTGAAAAGGTCATTTTTTCACATCGTCACTTTTTGGCATACCATGATCCTGCACATACCCTTCACACAACTCCTATCTTTATTTTAATATTTATTTATATCTACCTTCTATTAAGAGGGCGTGCATTTTTCACATATCTCTTTATCACACCCTTTATTTGATATATTTAATTTTCTAAGTATAATATTTTGTTATTAAACTGCTCCCCCCAAACTGAAGTTGCACACCCAAAGAAGATCAATTCATTAATATTTTTGTTGCCTTAGTTTGACCCTTACAAATACATATTCCATTTTTTATTTTGTTAAATGAAATCAACTTTTATTTAAGTTTAAGTTTAATTTGTCTTTGAAAGTAAGGTCATTGTGTTCTTCTTTGTGCCTCTTTGGTGGTTGTCGATAGCTCTTCCTGAAAATCTTCCTTCAATAAGAAATGATTAGGGTTCTTGCCACTTGTTAGTAAATAGATTTGTCACTTTAAAACTACAGTGACTTGTCCAGTGGAGAAGTGACAAAACATTTCCAACTGTTGGATAGATCACTTAGAAAGTGTGGTCTTCCTCTGCATTTGAGAGTGGCAACTCTCGTATGATATAACAGTTTTTTTTGTTTTTTTTGAAATAAAATTACAAGAAAAGAGAAGAAACTTCACAAACTTAAGTTTCTTGATAACAAATACCCAAAGGCTATCAAGATTTTGTTTTAAAGACACTATTCTACCAGTTCACCATTGGAGGTCAGAGATTACACATAAGCACACTACATGAGGAAAATTTGAATCATGAAAACATACACACTCCAAAGATACCAAAGAAGAATATATTGTAATAAAACTCATTCAGTTGTGACAATTGTCTTTATAAAATGGAGTAAACCACAAATATCATTATGTCTCATACAATGAACACAAAAGATTACATATGAACACTTTACAATATCAGAAATACCTCCAAAAATGTTATGTATTCATTTAGTGAAATTATACAACTCCAAAATAATGCTGCCCCACATTCCCAAAGAATCAAAAGTCCTTAAAACATTCTCCTCATCTCCTTATACAGACATTTCCCCGTGTAACGACCTAATTTTCCAAGTTAATAACTTAGTTTTGCACATTTTTTAATAAAGTTATTAACTTTACAATTTTCACGCAAAAAGGAGTCAATTACTTAACCATTGACCAAAATAACCAAAATTACTAATTACAAGTAAGAACGAGAAGATTAACATTTCAAACTAACTAAAGACAATGTATAATGAGAATATCAGACACTTTTTTGCAGTATTGTGTTCAGAATTTCTTAGAAGGTGATTGGAGGAATAATTCATCCCTACAAACTCAAAGATTTCATTTTGAATGCCTTGGATGAATTAAGAATTTCCACAATGGACTGATAACCAGGAATGAACACATTGTCCATTTTTAGCTTTGAAGTGATATGTTTGTCTTGCACGTCCATCAACTCTCAGTGGTAAGCCGGTATGTCACAGACATCCATAGTAACTAAAATAACACTTAGCGTCTTCATCATATCTGTATCAGACACTCTTTTTTTCTATCTCAGTGTTGATTCTATTAATGAACTTTCTTAAGAGAGATATGCAATCAATCTGTTGAAAATTATTCACCGTTGATGTATCTGTAATAATTGTAATGAGTTCCTCAAGTATCTTCGTTTTTATTTGTTCACAAGTTGTCAACAATTTTTTACCTTCAATCAAGTTTTGATTAATATTTATCAATTTCCAGTTTACGCTCTTGCACCATACGTTTGATTGATTATCTTCTACATTGGTAAGGACTTTTTTAGAAACCAAAGTATTTGGATCAACTTTAGACATTTCCTAAAGTTCTCTTGGTATGCTTTGCCAAGCTAACTATTGTTCTTTGGAAATTTTTAGCTCCTTGGCTATTTCCTAATCTTGTAGATCAACCTTCTCATAAATATCATTTTCTTTGACTACAAAATCTAAAGCTTCATTCTTCATTGGCTTATCCATCCCTCAATATTTTTACCATAAGATTGATACTTGTGTATATCCTCAACGACCTTTTCAATTATTGGAACCTGTGAGCGTTGATGCAAAAGTTGTTGTTGAAGGTCCATTAGAAGGATTTGCAATAGATTTGATATAGGATATTAGGATTTGTACTTGGTCTTTAAGTTGGTCTTTTGATTATTTTTCCTTTCTTGTTCTTTGTACCAGCTAGGCTGCAGATATTTCAAAATTGTGTACATCTCCCTTGGTTGATGGGGGGCCAAAATCTATCGAGTTAATGTTGAAATCACCTTCACTATCTTCTTCAATACTCTTTCTGCAGTAGGCCTAGCCACCTCAACACACAAGTTGCCTGAAGATGGGTTATCTATCAATCTTGACATCATCTTGTTTTTCTTTGTCTTAGTTGTTTCTTGAAGGAAGTTCACAGCCACATATAATCGAGGGGTCACCACCTAGATTACCCTTTTCTTCTTTTGTAGACTTTTTAGTAACCATGATGAGGAAGAAGTGAGCAAATTTTTTTGAATGTCAATGAATGATGAGTTCAAGCACATTGAAAGATTGCCCGAATGGGTGGCAACTGATCTTCATCTTGATTAATATCTTCCAACAATATCTATAGTTGAGTGAAGTTATTATGAGGAGGAGATGTCATGATGACAAATTAAGTGTCGGGAATTTGCTCCTCATTATCACCAGGAGGTCCCCGAAGAGTTGCACTTTCATTCTCTTCTTCATCTTCCTAAATCATGTTCACTATTCTCCCTTTTTTGTACCTTCTTTTTCTATCTATAAAGTCACCTTCGCATACCTTAGTGAGATTATTTGTTATGTTTGGGTCTTCTTCATCTCTGTTGTTTCTAGAAGCAATTCCTTGTGAATTTTTACTCAAGTTTGGCCTTTGAGGATTAGAAAGAGAGGGGGAAGCTTTGTGGCTATCATTCTTATTTCCTGAAGAACCATCTTTACCTAGAGGTCGAGTGGTTGTAGCTTCAAGCATTCTATTCTTCACCCACTCCTTGGTCCTTTTGATGACGAAAGTTGTTTTTCATCTAAGTTCTTTAACTCTGGGATTGACCAATCTATGGGTGACAATGGAAGCAACTATATCTTTTCATGGTAGATAGGATCAATTAAAATCAATTCAACATCTTCTGTGCCGGTTACGTCTAATCCCAATTTGAAGCCAATAATTTGTTTCATTGTAAACCTCATCCAATCCCTTCTTCAGACCTCAAAATCATCTTTGCAATCCTCCCAGAAGTCCTCGATATTCGGAAAGTGACTGAAACCAGGGTTGTGTCCCAACTCTCTTGTAGCATACCATTTACTGTCAAAGGGGAACCTCATAGTGTAGGTATACAGATTAAATTCATCAATTGATCTCTCAATGTTCTTAGCATTGGAACTAGACTCATAGCTATAGTGATCAATGTCTATTGGGAATTGAATGCCAGTAACTCATTTGTTCTAGAAAATTCTATTGATTTGACTGACTTGCCTATGAATCTTAACCAATACCAGTTTGTCAGCCACGAACCTAGGTAGCATGAAAGGGTATCCAACATAACCTGCCAACTTAAAATAAGTAAACTTTTGGAATTATATCAAACAACTCTCATATTGTTGGATTACAGTTGCCGCCTTTGGTGATATTCTGACCCCAATATTCCCCTAGAGTTCTCTGGCAATGAGCATATAAGTGAAGGCATCATTTACCCTTCTAAAATGACGGAAACTTTGTTCCAACTGTAACTGTGGGTGATAGTCATAAATCAATGTTGTATCATCATAGACACCTTGCTTATTCAGCCTTGTCCAACTTTTCATTCCGATAATGGCATAGAAGAGGTAGGAAGTAATATAAAAATAGTGATTTGTTTCGAGTTCCATTAGTTGACTGTGTAGGTTGTCACTATATATGCCCAGTCGATAAACTGAATCCCTTCACATACAATGTTGATGAAAAAGAACATCCAACCTTCAAATTCATGAGAATCTTTATTTCCCATTATCCTACTGAGAAAAATAACCATGTTAGCAAAGTCTTCTCTTAATAAGAACCTATGAATTACTTTTGATAATTGTGACTTCCCTTTCTTAGGTACCATGAGCCAACTTTTAGATATGTTGTGTTAAGGCATTGGTCCCTATTATTAACAAAATTTTCCTCTACAAATTCCTTGTTGACATCTATGAATTGGTCTCTAATCGGCAATCAGAACACAATCACAATAGACACTGGATCAAGCCTTGCTATCACTCTACCGCCAGTTGCCACCACCTCTCATCTATCAGGATTATATGACCACATGCACTCTAACACAAGTTATGGACACTGAACAGACCCTGGATGAGCTCCTCCACATGTTAAGTTGTTTTCCAAGATTTTAGATGCTATGGGAGTTCTTTCTTCGTTCACCATTGACTTCCAAAAGTCTTGAATGCTAACATTTCCCGGTATTGGAAGCGTGCATTTCAAGATGGAAGCATAGTCATATCCATGATATTTGTATTTCATCATGCTACAAATTTTAGGTAGTGGTGGTAAACAAAATGATTCAAACTGAAAAACCAATATCTGCACCTCCTGTTGTTTAAAAAAGTAACATTTCATCTGCCACACATTCCTCTGACTTTCCTCTATTTCATCAGCACTCTGGTTATATGTCTATATCAACACAACAATGTCATTAGTCCCATATCTTGCATATGCACTTGTGTAACCTTCGTACCATACAAGATCATTTCCCCCTGAACCATACTCTGTTTATGATCCCTTATTTGGAAAACATTGTACACAAGGGATAGAGAGTGCAATTTTCTAACAAAGTTCAAACGTCAATGTCCACATCCATATATTCTCTACGAACACCAAGAAAACAAACTCACACTGTATCTATGCTTGTTGATCGCATTCGGTTGAAAGTTTCCAAGACCATATCAACTGATAAAACTTGTGCATATCCCTGAGTCATCACATACCATGTGAAGGTATATGTTAAAGGCGTCGTTTCAAACTGTACATGTCTTTATCTGTGCTGCCAGATTCTCTCTGTGTGTCAAGCAAGGCACTTCAGAGTAAAATTTAACAAGCACTTTACTTCTATAATACATATTGTAGGGCAAGTCTATTTTTCAGAGTACTTAACTCAGAATCACTGATAATTTTCAAGAGAAATTGTGTTGTTAAAGTTATGAGAATGATGAAACTATGGGAGTCTACTGCACTATGGAAGATTATGAGTAATGTGTTACAACTATGGAAGATCTCCCATATCTCATAACTAGATTGACTCTAACTGTTGACTTTGAACCCAATTCGATACACCTTCAATAGCATCGTATAATCACTGCACCCCACGAAACACTGCCTTTTTGAGGTACTCAATCAAACAGTTCAATTTGTCCACGATTCCACGTTTTGCATGAATGTCTACAGTGAGTAATCGTAGATGAAATCTCCTCGAGGCATTTTGTCATACGATTCAGGTGTAGCCTTTTTCAACAAAACACTGTGTGCACATCATCATACTTCGATGGGTGCACGTACCCTGTCTTAAAACTCCCAGATATGAGTCAGCTTGCCAACCGCATCTGTTTTCAGAGTTACTAATCCTGTTGCGCCATATCTATTTCATACGTTTGTCACAGCCGTGGCTTTTCATGAGAAAATATTTCTGAGGAATTTTGTCAAATATTTCACGTACATTGTGGTTATGTTTTAGGTTGTGACTTAAAAGCTTTGAGGGATGCTAAGTGCTTCTACTACTCGTGCATGGGCAGAGAGGACGATGGTGGTGAACTTGCCCTTGCATATTTGATTGCATTTGAAATATCTAGAAGCTCTTTCAATCTATTCATTGTGTGTGTATCATGTTTACTGTGGCATTTGTAACTACAATATCATGCATGTCCATACCTTTCCACGAAGTCGTGGGGTACACCTTTAATGCTGTTAAACTCTTTTCACCAAAACTACTTTATATATATTGGGCAGATACTGTCCATGTCAGGAGATCACATTCCTTTGAAGGCATTTCAATTCAGTCAATTCAAGTTTATTGTCTATAACCCCACATTTTGCTGCAGACTTTGAGCATTTGCTAGAAAGCTTCAAAATCATTTTCAACAAACGCAATTTGTGCATACTTATGCCATCATTTCATTTCATTGAGGTGACATCTCTTTTTAAACAAGCCACAGGCTTTATATGCTCTCACACTTTGCATGCCGCCATCTGAAGGTTTCCATAGCATTTTCAACAAATGTATTTGATGTATAATAGGTAGCCATAAGTACCTTGTTCGGTCAAACTCTTCATGTGCCTTATCGGCGCTTCATTAAATCAAAGATTTTGAGAGCTTCCACACGAAATCCATTTTATGCACGTTCTATAATCATTGCAGGCCATGAGATGTCGTCTCTTTACGACATTCTGTCAAACAATCAACCTGTCCTGTGTTTGAAGCATTTTGTCAAACAGTTCGTGTGGATTGTCTGTGATTCCACATCTTGCAAACACATCTGCACTGGCATTTGCATTGGCGACCTCTAAAAACCCTCAACTAATTTGCTTTGAACGGACGCCGATATGCTATCTCAAGGTAATTATTAAATCACGTTTTCTTCAACAAGCTTTAGGGTTCCTTTGTTTCCTCCAATTAGACTGGAATTGGGATTATCAAATTCTGGAATTGACATTTTCGATGTTTGTGTTCAAAACATGAAATTGGAATTGGGATTTGTTAATTCTCATTTACCGCCAAAACCAACATTTGAATCTTCCATCTAAATAGATGAAATTGGAAAATCAATTCCAATTCCACTTAAATGAGAATTAGGGGTAAAGAAAAATTTATAATATTTTGAAATTCATGTGCAAACAACATTTTCCATCTTCTTATTATGAATTTTAGGTGAGCCAAACAATCCTAGCCATATTCCAAAAACTATTTTCCAGATTTAAAACTTCCAAAATTGTCAAATGCTAGAATTTGACAATTGTAGCCTTATTTAATTCCAACAACCAAACAAACCCTTAAAGATTGCTCCCCACAATCATTTTGTGCAGGTTCGTAGTAGTGTATTCCATAATGGATGCTCTTGATTCTCTTTTACAAACAATTATAACTAGTTTTTGAAATGGGGTTAGAAATGCGTGAAATTTGAGCATTCGTAACTAAAGGAGTTAGAAATGCTCATGTTTTGAGCATTCGTAACTAAAGGATTAGAAATGCTCACGTTTTGAGCATTCATAATCTTTTTGGTTTTGAGTGTTCAATTTTTGAACACTCAAAATCTTTTTGGTTTTGTTTGCTCAAATTTTGAGCATTTCTAAGTCAATAGGAGGGATTTTAAATCATTTTTCCCTCTAGAATGGCCCATTTTAATGATAAATGATTGATGAATATTAAGATTATTAAGATTATTTTAATTATTTCTTATTAAAAATAGATAACCACAATCAAAATGAACTCTGAGAAAGACTAGATTGGTACCAAAGCATGACAAGGTTTAAGAATGGAAAACTTCGGATCATCAACAAATGTACATGCGACACAGGGATTTTCATACACCAAGCTTTAGAATTAATATGAGATTTTTGAAAATTGATTTGACAAAAATCTAGGAAACATCACTCGAATTGGACTTGAAACCATATTTAATTTTCCCAAATTGAAGTTCAAACTAGAAAAGTGGCGACTATTCTAAAGGAGTCAGCCACATAAATTAAAATTAAATCTTGAATTTTAATTTGATCACCTCCTCTTTAGTTAATAGTATTAATTGTTGTTTGTTGGCACTTATTGTATTCATATTAGAATCGGTCTCTTGTAGAATATATGCAAATGGATGTCTTTCATTAGAGTCTCTTCTTAATGCATGTTGATTGTTTTTTAATCTGAATTTCTTTTAACATCGTTGTTGTATGTATTAATCTTGTCGTTGTTGTATCTTTATAAATACACGCCTTGATATATTTGTTGTTTTCTCATCAACCAAATCATACCTTTCTTATTCGTAGACGACCTTCATTATCGGTCCACCATCTTTACATTATAGTGTTGTTATAATTATACTCCTTGCTTCCCTGTTGTGTCTCTCTCCTTCCCTTGTATATCTTTTAATCTTTGCTAAGGTGTGGCTTGTTTGAGCTCTTAACAATATTGTCTTCCAGTGCTGGATAGAACTTGTGCATTTCAAGTAGGGTGAAAGAATATACAACACATTTGGTGTCTCTTATGAGTGTCATGAGGAAACTCTTGAAGAACAATGCCACAGATTGTTCTCTATAGATGATGAAGAAATTGGGCAAGCTATTATATACACACTATAGCATAACACATTGGGCAAACACTTACATGATGGAGTTGTTTATAAGCTCTTATTCGCATCACTTCTGCAAGTGGTAGGCATCCCAAAATGGGTGAATGCAGTGGGGAATATAATTGCGGTGTCTTATCTTTGGTCACAAGTTTCTCAAGAGATTCAAGGTATTGATATGGATTTAATATCACGCAGAGTGGGTGACATTTTTTATCTCAATGGGGAGGATTGTGAGAAAAAAATGGCATTAATATGGGAAATATTCAAGTCATGTGTAATACATGACAATTTTGCAGCCATGAATATCTTTCACGGCAATAATGAAGACTTATTCACAACTAGCGAGAAGTATATGTTTTGGAATTTCTTCTTTGTCCTTGCATTGTTTGTCACAAAATTTGAAGACCTTAATCAATAGGAGATGGTATCTTTAGCTCTTTATGGGGGTACGCCCCCTCTTTCCATGTGTGTGAGCATTTTTAACTTGATGTTGTATGTCCATCATCTTTTCTAGAGCATTTTTATAGTTTGTTTAGATGCTAGAGTGGATGTTTATGTGTAGTAGCATGTGTTGAGGTTTGGGGGGAAGTATTCTCACTATGGTTTGCCCTCCGTCACTTATATTACTTATGCAATCATTTTCATCTAGTCATGATACTATTGTTGTATGTATTCCTTGTATTACTTCTATATTTCAATAAATTACACGCCTTGTATGCTTTATAAAAAAAATTATGTTCTCTTCTTAGACTTTCTTGTTTGCTTGGTTAATTTTTCTCTTAAGTAAATTTCTCTTTATTATATGTTAGAGCACACATATTTCTATCGCAAGCTTTGTTAAAGTGATTTCTATGATATTATTTGCCTTTATACACAAGTTAAATCAAGCACTTCTCTTCTCATGATAAAAACCCTAGCTTAGACTTTCACTATAATTGCAACTACAATATACTTGACTGTAGTAAACATAGCTTAGATTTTGCCCATAACTTCAACTTTGACACCTTCCTCAATCATGGATGAAGATTAGCTACATAAATATCAAACACCCAGTACTTAAGACCATCATAGTAATCTCGGTTCCCTACATTTTGGTAACAAGCTTCTTCCCAACAGTAATGTTTGGTACAACTGTAAAGGGTTTAGCAACAATGTAGCATCAAACTAAAAGAAAAAAGATGCAACATCAAAGTTGGTTATACAATGTTTTTTTCTTGAAACTGTATTTTATTAAATCGACCAGTATTGTCTTCAAACTGTGCATCATAAAGTCATTGCATTATGAAGTTAAGGATGTCAACTTTCTTTATTTTGAATTTGTTGTTTCATTAAGTCCACCTTCATACAAAATATGCCTTTATTCTAAGACACCACCTTATCACTTTTTTTATTAGTAAGAAACAACCATATTTAAGATTGCCAATGCTCTAATCATTCAAATCTATGAGCACGTCGACTCAACATAGGCACAAGCATGCAATCTCAATGGCTTAGCAAGGATTTGAACCTTGGTGGAAACCTCACCAAAGAAATGTTTTAACCACTTCTCTAAATGGGTCACCCCTACACCACCTTATCACATTATTCTTAATAATAAAAAAATCATTTGCTTGAGAATGATCTTTCTTAAGTATTTTGACAACATTTCAACAATCTTACTCACACATTCTCACTTTTGACATTAATGATAACATCTAATACCTTTGACATTAATGATGGAATCTTATAATTGCAACTAAGTTTCCTTGACACTAAGGACAATATTTTCAATATAGATATAGTGGTCTATATCATACCACTCTACTATGACACCCAATCATCCAAAACTACCAGTAAATTCCAACAAAAAAACTAGATATTGGATCCAACTAATGTCTCTGAAGGAAAAAATGGAGATAAAATAATCATACTATTTATTTACATTAATACTATTCCCCAACCCAAGTGACTTCCCTTACGTAAAATATATTGGAGACAAAGTGAATATACCAAAGAGATGACCCCACACTAACCCATTTATGGGATCTTGCTCTAGTTTTGACTAGACAACTAAGACTGCACTCTATGTGCACTACTACTTCACCCTCCTTCCACATTTGTGCACTATTGGGTTCATTGTCATTTTTTATTTTAGGCCCATTGTCTTCCTTCTCCTCAACCTCACTCACAAGCCCTTCAACTCTCATCTATGTCTACATCCATCCATCCTCTCCATTAGTAATTATGCCCATCAACTTCTTCAAGAACAAAATATTGGGAGATAATGTCTCCTTCCTACTTTGGAAAGAAAAAGGCTCCAAAGAGGTAATTTAGGGCATTTTCTTCACTTCCCTTCCCTTACATTTCACAATGTAGTAGTCTTTAGTGCATGAAATTTTCTTATACATTTGTCGAAACATCAATTATGTGGCAAGAAACTTTTTTTTATCATATGGCCTAATGAAACTTATTGGAATTAACTACTTTCTGCATTAAAATTATTCCTGGCAACATAAACCATTTCCCTTTCCATGTGTCAATTTGTTGTTGTGGTTGTTGATTAATGATTTTTAGTAGGATTTTTTGTTTATCACTACAAATAAAGGCATTCCAAGAAATCTACCTAGAATGTTGGCAACCTTGAGATCCAATACTCTTGCTATATCTCTTTGTAGGTTCAGTTGTATACTAAGAAAAAAACTTAAGACTTCCTCCAATTAAACTTTTCCCAAATGCATTACAAAGGTGTCCAATAGGCAATGAATTCCTTTTGCCTCACTGATGCAAGCTACCCCAAACAAAATGGTGTCATCAACAAACTGTCAATGTGGTACAAATTTAATTTTAAGAGTGATGTTTATACCCTTCCACTTTCCTTCCTCTATCTAAGCACAAATGCTTTGTCTTAAATCTTCAACCATTATTATGAATAGGAAGGGGAATATTATTATTCATATTGTTTCTTCTTCTTTTGGAAATGGGCATTATATGAAAATATTTGGTATTTTTGTCACCTTCCTTATCCATGCCTCTCTCAATTACTGCCTCAAGTAGCATTCCTCCTTGTAAAGTATTTTTGATAGTTCTTGTTTTAGGTATTTCTCTCCTCCAAAATCATATGAACTCATGCCTTTTCTAATTTCTTCTTCATCCAAACAAGCCAAGTCCTTATCAATCCATTATTTTTCTTCAAAGATGTTTTTGAGGTGTATTTTGCTCCATCTGTTCAAATATATTTGAAGAAGTATAGCTTCTTATTTATTTGGTACAATTAAGAATAATTGGTAAACCTTACCTCATTCTACCAACTTGCAATTAAAGCTTTTAGAATAGCATCTCTTAACCACATATATTTAAATTTGAATGGGCATTTCTTTGTGGGTTTATATGTTGTCAGCTAAAGTTGCACCATATAGTGATCTGAGCCTATGAAGTGGTAAATGATAGCTTCATGTGTTATTGCTAGGTTAAACCATTCCTCGGCTATTAAGAACCTATCTAATCTTTTATCTATACAAGTAAGTCCCTTTCTTCTATTTGTCCACATAAAAATTTCATTCTTTGATTGAATGTCTCTAAACTAATTTTTATCTACAAAGTTCTAAAATTCTAGTTGTAGTTGTGAAATGTTAGGTACCCTATTTTTTAGCATTGTTCATGGTATTTTCACTAGTACATTTGAGCCCTTTTTCTGACGACCAACCCTCGAAATTCTGACCATATACCATCGATCAAGTGACACCACCCGTCGTCGTAGTTTTGCAGTCAGAAAAAATGACAGTTTTGATTTGCGTCGTAATTACGACAACCATGGTCATCGCAAAAAGGGGGTGCCAACATGGCGAAGTTGTCGTTGGCCCTATTTGTGGCCGTCACAATTGGGACACCTATCCATCGTAAAAAATACAAACGACATCGACCTGTCAGAATCTTCTGACAGATCTCTGTCATTTGTAGTTTGTTTGCTGGCGGAGATGTTGTTGATGCGATGGATATCCGTTAGAATTTTATGATGGATATCTGTCATTTGTAGTTTTTAACGACAACGATGTTGTACATGCGATGGATACCCATCAAAAATTTATGACAGATATAAATAGTTTGCTCATAAACAATGCATGATGCCCTAGCTTGCAGCCCGTGAGCCATCAAGACATTTCCTCATGAAATGATCATAAACAAGAGTACCACATAGTGAATATCAACAACAAAATAAATAAAGAGAGATCAAACACTTCACACAATGTATGTTGTTTTATAAGATTTTATTACTTGACTAAATTTTTTTATTTTTTTTATGACAAGCTTTTCAAAAGTGTATCATAATTAAAGGCATATGAATTCATATTGTACTTAATCTGAATGCCACTATGTAATATTTTTACTTACGATATTTCGAGACCCCTCTCCATTTTAAACTAACCTATGACTTCAACATATGAACATTGAAGTGTTCATATGTTGAACTCAAGGTGTTGAATCCATCAGATCAATAAGAAAACATCGGGAGACCATCTAATTAGAATACCCTCATTTCTAGGGCTTGAAGAGGATTTTGGGGCTTTTGTGTCTAAATTGTTCAAGGGTCAAAATTGATTGCATAAATCTCTAATTGGAGTCCAAACATAAGACTATCCAGGGTTTGGAGGATTGGGTCAAAGTCTGGTGTATACTTCCTTTGTAAAATGACCTCATTGTAGGCCTAAAAACTAGGTACAGTGCTGAGACAATGTTTAGTTTGGTGTACACCTACTTTGAGCTATTAGGTGTCCTTAGGCCATTTTGGGTTAAAACCTTTCAAGTCTTGTATTTTCCTTATAAATTTCCAAAGACCTTAAAGTCCACCACATCCCTCTGCATCACTTTATGATCCTAATGTACATAACAAAGGGCAGTTTGTGAGGGCGCAAGTTGTGATGGTGATGAATTCACTAAGTTTGTATTATTTTCTTGCAACTTGTGCAATTCATTATGATGTTGGGATATGGTGTGGTAAGCACAAGTATGGGTGTGTGTTAATGTGATTCAAAAACTATTATGCAAGATTGTTTTATTATTGAGATAAGGATATCTTAATTCTACAAGAATAAATGTCTTGAGAAATATTTGAATTTAATTTTGATAATAACATGAGGAGTGATATATTTCAAGCTTCAGCAAGACTTCATACCACACAGTGTTCATAGATTACGTTCAATGCGTTATTTACGTTTGTATTGGTGAGAAAACTCTTGAAAACGCGCAAAAGAGATTGCATTCAACCATGTTGTTTACATGACACATGTAGTTTACCTCCAGCCTAAATCAGTGTTGCGTACAAATTTGCGGATGGTGTGTGGTATGAAGCCTTGCTAAAGCTTGAAAATGATAAGCATTATGATGCTGAGGTATTGTGTGGTAAGCACAAGTATAGTTTCTCGTAAGTTGCTATTGGTATAGTTTTTTTTTTCAATAGTTGCAGAATCTAGCCTCTCCTATACTTACACGTATGTATACATTTTGGGCTTGGCTTTAATGTCATGTAACTCTGAGTGAAATGGTAATAATATTTAAGAGCAACAAGTATGGCATTTTAAACAAGTATGCATATACATTATATAACAGGAGGAGTGATATATTTTAATGGCAGTGGACATAGAAATTATAGTGAAACTCTGTAATTTATTATTGTAAGTGGACATAGAAATTGCAGTGTAAGTAGTAGGATGATTGTAAGTGGACATAGAAATTGCAGTGAAACTCTTTAATTTATAATGGCTTAGTGTTGTATATCCATAGTCAATGTCTATTTAAATTTTAGGATGATACTTATATGATGGCTTTAGTAAATTGTTCTTACCTTGAGACTAGTACACCATGGGATTAGAGGATGGTTGTTATAATAGCATATGTGTGTTTGTGGGATACTTTTATATTTTGTATTAAATGACGATACATATGTGTTTCTTCCTTTTATAACAGGTTATATTATGATACTTATATCTTGAATTGTCAAATGACCAATGAGTGATAATTTCAAAAGTGTATCATAATTAAAGGCATGTGAATTCATATTGTACTTAATCTGAATGCCACTGTATAATGTTTTTACTTATGATATTTTGAGACTTTAAGAAACTTTTACATCTTTTCATCAAATGACCCAAAAACATCAAGAATCGTCATATATGGTCGCTAATAGCCAACTTTAAGAAGAATATGAATGAATGCAAACATACATAAGTGAATGAACATAAATAATGAAGGGACCAGACATTGCCTGAAGTAATGAAGTGTTGACCAGGGGTTCAATCCAGTATGCTCTTGTATGATCCAAAACCTGCAAGGAAGGAAAAGATGGGGTTAGATCCAAAGGATCTAAGCAAATCTGGCACCCTATTACTGATCCTCATCTACAATTATGCATGTGCATAGTCAAGCCATACACGGACTCAACAACATGGTAGCATTGATCCAATAATAGAAAATACATTACAAATGCCAAGCTCACGATCTCAATGAAATAAACAGTGTATAAAACAATATATGGTGCACAACAGCAGCAAGCATGCAATGACAGCAATAACATTGCATGATGCCTGAGCTCAAATTCAAAATAGTAAGTGTATTAATGTATGATCTAATAGCAGCAACCTCATTGATCATTACCTTTGACTCCATCATTATAGAAGAGATAACTACCTACAACTAGATTTGATAATTCCTCCTTTGAAGTCATAGGTTAGTTTAACTATTGGACAATGAGCTGATAGGAGTTTCGAATAGATTTGAATAAAAATTAAGAGTATTGAATTTTATTTGTTCCTATTGTGATTTCAGGGGAGAAGAAGGCTAAGACCTTTTTAGCGGATTAGGGTGATGTATATAGCTTGTAAGTTTATACGTTTGCACTTTTTTTGTTTGAGGCTTAATTATGCTAGTTTTTAAATAGAAAGATTTTTTTTTCTTATTTCAAATTCATTCCTTCATATGCCATACCTAATGCACAATGAATTCATAGGAGTTTCGAATAGATTTGAAGAAAAACTAAGAGCGTTCAATTTTAACTATTCTTATTGTGAATTCAGGGGAGAAGAAGGCTAAGATCTTTATAGTTGATCTTGTGTGGGCAAGGTACAAAATTTATTCTTGTCACAATCTAAAACTGTTTGGACTTGATTTCAGCTCTTCATCACAGAAAGAGATCTATAATTTACAGATCATTGTGACAAGTATTTTTAATTCAAATTTATGACTAAGTGTTACAACTAAGAAATGTAAATTAGGTTGACTTCCAAACACCATAAGCAACTTTAGCAGATCATGTTTGATGAAAATGATAATGAAATTTGGCGTGTGCGGGTAAAGGAATCATGCGGTCATCATTTTGTTTGGGCTATGGTTTTCATGTATAGTGTTTGTAAAAATTTTCATCCTTAAACTAAACCTGTCCTTTCTAGTGTCTAGATTATTAATGCTTCTATTGGTATTAATTTGGATGCTAGTTCTCGTGCTCTTTGGTGCCTTTCCAATCTTTATTTGGTGTTGAGTTTTTAACTTGCTAACCTCCTTGTTCTATCAGCGTCCTCTATGATTTTGGATGCTATATTTTCCCGAGTCTAGTTAGTGCCTTACTTTCCCCTCTTTGGTTCCATGCTTGCTTACATTAAGAGTTCATTTTGTCTCTGATTAGGGCACTATTTCTCCTTGACTGTATTCTTTTGGGGTCTGATCTATTGTAGTTGTTTCTTTTTTCTTTGAATCATTGTTTACAATTACTTTTGATGCAATATTTGTGTGAAGAACAAGAACAAAATGGTGAACGAGTGTATTTGAAAAAGATAAACATGACACATTTTGTTGGGTTGATTGGGTTGTCCTGGTACCATTTACATGGCCTGGCCAGATATTAAACAATGAGCTCATGAACAATGTATGATGCCCTAGCTTGCAGCCCATGAGCCATCAAGACATTTCCTCATGAAATGATCATAAACAGGGAGTACCACATAGTGGATATCAACAGCAAAACAAATAAAGAGAGATCAAACACTTTACACAATGCCTTGAAGGTAATAGAAATGATGTCCTAGCTCTCAAAGCTCGCAGGTCATCAAGCATTCCAAATGAAAAGATGTAAACAATGCCAGTATCAAACAGTGAGCTCATGAACAATGTATGATGCCCTAGCTTGCAGCCCATGATCCATCAAGACATTTCCTCATGAAATGATCATAAACGGGGAGTACCACATAGTGAATATCAACAACAAAACAAATAAAGAGAGATCAAACACTTCACACAATGCCTTGAAGGTAATAGCAACAATGCCCTATCTCTCAAAACTCAAGGGTCATCAAGCATTCCAAATGAAAAGATGTAAACAATGCCAGTATTTAATAGTGAGCTCATAAACAATGTACGATGCCCTAGCTTGCAGCCCATGAGCCACCAAGACATTTCCTCATTAAATGATCATAAACAGGGAGTACCACATAGTGAATATCAACAACAAAATAAATAAAGAGAGATCAAACACTTCACACAATGCCTTGAAGGTAATAGCAATGATGCCCTAACTCTCAAAGCTCGCGGGTCATCGAGCATTCCAAATGCTAAGATGTAAACAATGCCACTATTAGCATTTATATTGTGTCATTAAATCAACAAATGTCATCAAAATGAAATTGAGTTAATGAGAAGACAAAGCTCGAATGCCTACCTCAAGTGTCAGTGCCCTCTTCCCACATGGTGTCGGCCTCTTCACGCACGCCAAACTTGAATGCCCTCTTCATGCCATGCAAAAGTGTAGTGTCATCTTCGCGGCAACTCTTCGAATTCACAAAAATTACAAATGACACTTTCTTTTTCTTTTTTTTTTGTTTATAACCAAATGGGTGTCGCAATTACGATGTCATCATCGCTATTACAACACCATCAGGGGCACTTGCAAAAAAACACAAAAAATAAACACAAATTCTAGCGGCGTCGCAAATTGGCGTCAAAATTTGACCCCAAATGTTGTAGTGTTTTGAAATCTCTCGTCACAACTTTTCCCCTTTCATACTTTGCATCTTACCTGATATTTGCCTCCATACTACTCTGTTGCTAATTGTGGACATTGATCCATATATATTGAAGATGAAGATCACCTCCCCTAGGATCCTATTTCTAATCTTGATTAGTATCCAATTATGCATAGCCTCCACCATTTCTCCACTAATGTTGATAGGGTTCCATATTACCCCCAGACCACCAAAGGCACTATTTTCACCTTCAAATGCCTCATTCTATTACTTCATATTCTTAAGCCTTTTTTCAGTTTCTTCATGACTCCATTAGTCTCGTAGTAAAAGTAAGTCTACTTTAGCTTTTGTAATTTGGTGCTTGACCATTTTTCAATTGTTAGGGCTATTAATGTCCCTAACATTATACATTAAGGCCCTCATTGCTCCCCATGAAGGAGTATCTCCTTCCCTAATCTTAATTTTAAGTAGCCTTTGGTATTGGTTGCTATTTCCATTTTTTTCTTGTTTGTTTTTGGAGCTCTCTTACCTTTCTATTAAATGTTTGGCTTTTTTATCATTGATTGGGTTTGTTCTAGTGTTCTTTCCTCCATTATCTTCATTTCTTCCTCAAATTCACTCTCATCTTCTGATGATGATTCCATATCTACTTCATCTTCCAATCTATTTTCTCATGTTCCTAAATCAACCCCTAGCATCTTGACCAGGTTCTTACCTCTTTTTCACCTAATTCTTCATCATTCATTGTATTCCTTTTGTTTTCTATTAATGTTTCTCTTTTCTCTTCCTCAATAGTGGGCTCATCTTTCTTTACCGCTTATTCTGACTTCTTGTCTTTCACCAATCATTCCACAGTTCCAATATGAGCTAGGAGTGTGGTGATTCTTATCAACTCATTTTTCCTCTCCTTGTCATTTTTGGAGCTAGGGGTATTCTTATTTTCCTTTTATCTTCTTCCTTCTCATGCACCTTTTCTATATTGCGATGTTAGTCCCTACCATTCCCTTTGTTAATCTCTTCTGCTTAAAGTAATCTTCGATTTTCAAAGAGATCTCTAATAATCACTATGTGCCTCTTTCTATCTCGGTTCAATGAGGTCGCTTGTTTAGAGGGTTCGCCAACTTCTTGAATTGGGGAAATCTAACATTTTGTTTGTCTACACACTTTTGATTTGCATTATTCACATAAAGTTATATTGTCCTCCATCTCCACCTTTTGTCTCTAAATACCATTCCTAGAATAAAATTTGGCCTCATTTGGAAGCAAGAGGTATGACATTAAACTAAGGCATATTCTGGCATATGTCCCAAATTTATGATCCTCCACTTTTTCATCCACCTAGATGAAAGAGCCCATGTTTTTCCCAGTCTCCTTCAAGATATATTTCACTGAGTAATCTAAGGAGAGATTGTAGAGCATGATCCACACAAGGTTTGAGTAAATCTCTTGTTTCCAAGGGTCAAAGTTGGGAGTCTAATCTTTCATGAATATGCTAGTTCCATCCAATAGGTGAGGTCATGATTCATTATTCTCCATTTTGAAAGGGCATTTCAACAAAAAGAAACCATTTTCGAATTATTTCAATTGAACATTCGTACCCCAGTTTTTATTACACCAATTCCTCAGTTTTCCAAAGCTAAGTCATTTGCCTCCCCATTTGATAAAAACCCCTACTTCTATCAATCTTTCAACTGAATTTCTTACTACATTTTCCAAGAAAAAGGAATTGTGTCATCCTAAAGATTTAGTGTTAGCTTTGTATTTTTTTCAACCAATTTTTTTTTGTCTTTTCTTTTGGATGGAGCTTATCTTTTCCTTTTTGTGTTTGGTTTGCTTCCCTTTCCTAGATCTTTGGCGAGGCTTCATATTTTGCAACTTCCAAGTTCCTTACTCCTCTGCAACATATTTTGCTAAAACTATCCACACCTATGCCCAAAAAATCTTGACTAAGAAGGCAGGTTGTCCTTTTTATCATTCTATTTGTTCTAGTTGCTCCTATTACTCGGGATCCACGATCATGATTTCATTTCTCCTTATCCTTCTAGCCACTCCTGCTATGATAAGGCCTTGATCCTAAGCTGCCTCGAGATTTCACTTGGTCATAGTTGTTATTCAACCTTTCATGATCTTGACTCACCCGTTTTGCTACTTTTTCATTATGATTATTTTCTCGATCCGTCCCTGAGCTTTCGTAAAATTGGAGTTCCTATTGTGGAAGTTTTCCATCATCCTCTTTTGCCCACCATCCATTTTCGCCCACCTCAATCTAGTTCATCTTCTGTTTGTTCCAATCCTTCTATGTTCCAGAGGGATCTTGTTAGTCCCCAACATGAAATTTGAGATCTCTTTGGGAGCGAGAAACCTCCCGTTGAATCACCTATCTATCATTTATTCTTTAACCCTGCACTTTTTTCTCATGCAACTGGCCAAGGGTATTAATATAATATTTAATATTTCTATGTAAGAAAGAGCTTGTATTAATTGCTAGAAAATATTACAGTCGAAGGGATTCAAGACCCAAACGAAAAGCCCAAAAACTTTTAGGAGAGAGATTCACATAATATTCATGGCCTTTAAGGTTACCAGTCACTTCGAGAGACTTTCGCATTCAAAACTGAATGGTGTGAATAGATTAGATTGACGACATTGGATCCTGAAAATGCTGCAAAGACTCTATCCCATCAAAATAACTCTCTTAATAGTAAAGTATTTTTTAAATAGTTTTTATTTAAAATAAAAAGTATTACCCAACCAAAAAGAACACTCAAATTTTCCTTTTAAAATTGTATATTATTACATACTTAGCATTCATGTAAAGAGTGTTCTCCACCAAGAGGGAACTCTTAATAAATTTCCCTAGTTTACTTGTGTTATTGTAATTTTAGAAATTGGTTCATTTTGTTCTTGAAAGTATATTATATGTATAATAAAAAAGTAATTTAATTATTATGACAGGTGCAATTTTATATTTTGAATACTATTTTAAGAAATAAATTGAAAATATTAATAAATATTATTTAAGTTCAATAGATAGAGGGTAAGTCCAATAGTAGACTAAAAGCTTGGTGAAGGCACTAATGGCCAAACTTATCTAGTTGAGATGGTATGGCTCAGGTTTGAAGGAACTATCTACAATGGGAGATTCTATGGCACAAGCTAATTTTGAATGGTAAGATGAGTCCAAAATTGGAAGAGGAGAATGACAACTCATTGCAGGTGCTAGTAGTTTGGGAATTGACATGAGTATATCATAAATAAGGAACTAGGAATGAGCAAGAATCAACTTTATGAAAGTAATATGTAAGGGTTGTTGCAAGTGATGGAAAGTGGGTGTTTGTATTGGTGGGGGATGAAGGTGATGATTGGGATGAGGCCAAGAAAGGGTAATGTTGGCGGTTGAAGAATAGTGTATAGATGGGCATAGGAATTTTTTATATTTTTAAATAGTATAGTATACTACCTAGAGATAGTCAAATACATATAGACATAGCAAGTAGAAAGGGAGTTGGTTGAGCTGATTTTGTTGGCATGGTTGAACAATGTAGGTGAAGTTTGCTGATATTTTTTCCCATATAGGTATTGTAGATGTAAAAATTAAATTGATGTGGTTTGGAGATGGTGACGTCTTCCATGGAATATTTTTGTGTCCTTGATGAGGTGTCATCTTATGATATATTCTTTGGGGCATATTATCTCCTAGAAGGATATCTTAGATCATGATGTCATGTTTATATTTTTTATATTATTATTAGAACTTTGACAAAGGTCTTTTTGGTTCTCTCTAGTATTGAGTATTAATCATTTTCTTAGAGTGTCATGATTTTGTGAGGTTACAAGTGAAGTTAGTATGGATTGATTGGTAGATGCTCATGGAAACTAGAAAGACTTGAGTGAGGCTATTAGATCTCATATTTTTTGGGATCGTGTGTTGAGATGATTAATCTTTGATGATGATTTCAATTTAAAGATCAAGGAGCCTACACCTGATTATGGATGTGAATCCATTATGAAATTGAAGAGAAAATTGCTATTTATTGTAAGTTGTAATTACTTAGTGTCGTGTTCTCATAAAATTCTTGTTTCTGACTTTTTCTCTACTTGGCAAATGAATGATATAAGAGGTTTTTTATCTACCTAGTTATGAAAAACATTATTTATTTTTGTATCTTGTCTTCTCATATGAACTAGTCTTGAAAATACTAGCTCTGAGGACTTGTTCAAAAGAAGATACATGGTTTTATGGATTTTAGTTGTTTTCCTTAGTGTCGGTCTTAAATTATGGTTCTAGTTCTAAGGACCTACTTGGAGAGGTATACGAAATGGTTTTTGGCTTTGGATATATTCTCTTTGATTTAGGAGTAATGATTTGTTTGATCTACCTTCAAAATTAGAGGTTTACTTCTATTGTTGTCATGGTTCATTTGGTTTGAATGGTATATGTTTTTGATTAAGGTAACAACAAGTTTTGAAGGGGCCCTGAAACCCTGTACAGAACTAGAACTTAAGATAAAACTATAAGATTTCCAAAGATACAACAATCCAGCCAAAATAGAGGCCTGGACACCCCAAAGCCCTCACAGAGAACACCCCATTCTACTACACAAGATAGACCAATGGAAAATAATAGAACAAAGGAAGGGGACTAAACTTTTGAGCCCCTCTTATGGGACTGAAGGATCATGTCAAAAGAGGATGGAGATCTCTTAGAATATTTCCCTTTAACAATGGTCCACCCACCACTAGTACATTTGAGACCTATTTCCGATGACGAATTGTTAGAATTCAGACAGTATACCATCGATTAAGTGACACCACCAGGCGTCGTAGTTTTGCAGTAAAAAAAAGTGATGACTACGATTGGTGTCATAATTGTGACATCTTTAGTCGTTGTAAAAAGGGGGTTTCAACACAGCGAATACACCGTCGGGTCTATTTGTAGTCGTCCCACTTTCGACGAATCTCCATCGGACGTAGTTAGTTTATCGACGTAAATGTTGTACCTATGATGGTTAACCATCATAATGTTCCAATGTCAAACCATCATTGGTAGATTGTTTATCGATGGAAATGCTATTCATGAGACGGTTATCCATTGAAAGTTTTCGACAAATTGTCGTTGCTTTTCTAGTGTCGTCATAATTGCGACAGAAGTCATAATTTTTTTTTAAATATATATATTTTTCGATCAAGTTTGACTCGATTGGTGTTCTTTCAGATTTGGTTATGTCATTCGGAGATGACTTCGTAGTAGATTCGGTAGCGGCTCGTAGATTATTGAGTCGAGTCTAGAGACTTGGATTTGTAGATCACTATGGTGTTCGTGATGACTTGGGAGAAGTCTTCTTCTAGGTGAACCGAGCTGAGAGACTTGGATTACAGAAAGTGAGTCATTTGATGCGACTTATGAGACATTGGATGCCTCTTCACAGCGGGTTCACGGTGCGGTCTGTGGTGTTTCTTTGCGACTGGGTTCTTGGCAGAGATCTGTTGATCTTGGTAGCCATTGAGATGGATCGATATGACTTGATCTTGGGTCAAGACTTCTTGAGGTGAGCTGAAGTGATCATTTCTCCTTGAAGTGATTGATGTTTCTGACAAGTAGTCATTTCTTTTAGTTTTGTCATCGATTATTCTTTGGTTTCCATCGTAATTGCGATGACTCACACTATTTTTTAAAAAGAAATATATATTTGTCATGCGTTGATTGAGATCTTAAATTATTGAGCTTCTCTTTGTTTCGATAATAATTTAACATTCTCTACTTAACAGGGCCAACCACGTGAAGGTGGAAGCTCATCTGGCCCCTCCTAGGATCCTCTTATGACCCTTTAAGACCTCTAAGATGTATTCTTAGGGATCGTAAAGGGTCATAAGGGGACCTGGGACACAACAGCTGAGAAACATAAATGTAGGCTTCATGGTCACAATTGTTTGGAGACACAACATAATTGAATGCTACACCCAAACGATGCAACACAACCACTACTCCTGCAATTTGAAGTTGACACTACGGGATCCAAAAACTAAAGATACCTGCAGTTCAAAGTGGACACTGTAGGTATCTTTGGTTTTTGGATACCGCAGTGTCCACTTCGAACTACAGGAGTAGTGGTTGTGTTGCATTGTCTGGGTGTAGCATTCAATTATGTTGTGTCTCCAAAAAATTGGGACCATGATGCCTACATTTATGTTTCTCAGTTATTGTGATCTACCTACATTTATGTTTTGTAGCTATCGTGTTTATTTTCATGTTCTTTATGTGTTTGGCTTCTCTCCCTCGCACATCAAAAATAAGATTTTCCCACTCTGAATCGAGAATGCGTGTGCAACACAAGAAGAATATGCACGGATAGCAGATGGAGCTAAGAAAACACAACATGTTTACATTTTTTTAATAGGTCAAAATTACAATGTTCATGATGGTCTATAACTTAAAATATGCAATTAAAGACCTCTATAAAAAATGCAACCCTATTGTGTTTTTCAGCTCCACCTGATATCCTATGTATATGAATTGAGATTGCATATTGAACTAAGCATCTCCTTCTGCATTGCCTGAAACCAAGAGACTGTCATAGTTAACATCTAAAATCATTATTGAAATTTTGTTATTATTAAAAAGTACACTAGTCTCCTTTGTTTCTTGTACACCATCTTTGTTATCAAGTTTCTTCATGGATGGCCTCCACTTTCTTCCCCGCTACAACTGTAACCACTATTCATTCTCATGTGGTCATTACTATCTTCTCTATTGATCAGACCTCCACTGCAATTTCTCTGATGAAAATTTCCAAATTCATTGTTTGGTATTCCTTCATCTCTCCTCAACTTCATCACTTATGTGTATGGCTTCTCTCCCTTGCATCAAAAATAAGATTTTTTCCACTCTGAATCGAGAATGCGCATGCAACACAAGCAGAATATGCATGAATAGCAGATTGAATTGAAAAAACACAACACGTTTACATTTTTTTAATAGGTCAAAATTACAATGTTCGCGATGGTCTAAAACTTAAATACACAATTAAGGACCTCTATAAAAAATGCAACCCTATTGTGTTTTTTAGCTCCACCTGATATCATATGTATATGAATTGAGATTGCATATTGAACTAGGCGTCTCCTTTTGTATTGCTTGAAACCAAGAGACTATCATAGTTAACATCTAAATGGCACATCTTATCATCACAACTAATCCACCTTAAACAATTGATTAACCATTCTAGACAAGATGATGATTTAAGGTTTTTTGTGAACCTTCTAACTTGGTAGTTGAAATCAACATTTGTATTACAAGTTTTGTTGTTGTTCAAGTAGTGTGTTTTAGAAAAGAACCCATTGAACATTCTAATACTAATTTCTCCCAAAATATGAAATCCACTAAAATTTAGCGAAAACCCCTCCAACATTACAACAGTGTATAAAAGGAAACTCGGTGTATAAACATGGAACTAAGCTCAAACATATGTAAATAAACATCAATCATTATCAAATAAACATCGAGAAATAAACATCAATCATTATCAAATAAGTTGCATAAACGAGAATCATTTTTTTTTTGGCTTTTTCTTTTTTTCTGCTTCCCTATATTATTGCAAAGGCTTATCCATGTCTAGAACGTCATTTCTTCTCAGTCGTGCACTTGATCTCACTGTTCTTTGCAAAGGCGGGTCATCTACAATAACAAATAAAAGGCTTCAATTAAAAACATATTATCATAATTGAGGTTAATTTAAAAATATATTCATTATTGTTACAAGCATTTCAATACATTAAAAAACATAAACGTGACGCTCTTTACCTTGTCCAACCACATCATCTTGCCTGGCAGCTTGAACCTCAACACGCTCATCGGGAACAATGTCCTCTACATCCCCTACAACTGCAATACAAAATGTTTTATTAATCCCAATACATTATAATTAAATTTTTAATACTACACCGAATTCAATTTAACAATTTGCTTGTATTACATATTCGTTAATCAAAATTTGAATAGAAAATGTATACCTTGAGTACTACAATTCACATTAGAATTGATGCCTTCGTCGTGCTCAGTCGGTGCAGTATCAATATCGGCAAGCTGCATTCCAATGTAAATAATTAGTGCATTTATCGACAATATATACATATAAATACAAGACAAATACTGAGAAATTTTAATCATTCAGTTTAATACATATAAATATTTTCACTTTAAACTTTTAAACAAATATATAATCAGTGCTTCCTTACTTAAAACAAATATATTCACTTTATGTTGGAACTTAACATCAAATACAGTAATTGGTAAAGTTTTCAACTTGAAATAAAAATCAATTGGCTTATTTACCTGATCAACAGATCTAGCAAAAGAACCTTGTGCACTCATTGCTCGGTATCGTTCAGCCACAACTTTATAGCCTTGTTTGTAGCCTATTTTTTTGTCCTCTTCTGTAATCGATTTTTTGAACTCCAAGGCCTGCATTTTTTATTGGTATCATGAATTTTTATTGTAGTGAATTTCATCAAAACTAAATTGATTGCAATTTAATTATAAATATTTGCATACGATTTTTCATTTACTAATACTTACAACTCATGCAGTGAGTTTTGAATATCCACCCGAGCCAAGCCTGTGCTACCCATGCTTTTGTTTTCTTGCTGTTGTTGCCTTTGTTGTGTCTGGCAACCTATGTGATGTTTGAAATATGTTAGATCACATAAGTACAAAGAGTAAATAGTACATAATTTCATTATTAACATTATCACATACCTTCTTTCCTCAGGTGATACTACTCGTCCACTATGTCTTGCACTTCTCTCAAGTGCATCCTTTTTAAGATCTTCCCACTCATTAATAGGAATATAGGGCGGTCACTCATAATGAGGGTTGTGTTCTATTTGGGTCATGTAGCTGTCCCTAATATACTTCAAAACAGTGCCCGCTTTGTCAAGGAGTCTAAGTCTATGAAAGACTTCGAGTCCAAAAAGTGTTGTCATAGAGTCAATGAGTTTATTCTTTAACCCTTTATCTTGTATTGACCACCTTTTAAGAAAAAAACTATTAGATTCATAAATGAAGTGAAGCTACCTTTTAATATACTTCAAGAAAGGGATGAAACAAAATCTAATCTTCCAATGAAATCAAAATATGATACCATGTGCGTATGGTCGGCCCAAAAATGCACAAACATTCATCATTAAGTTTTTCATAAAATAGATTATTCCCTGGAAGATAATTATGAGATTATTATAATTAGTTATTGCAAGGGACCACACAGGGGGTTAGTGCATTACATTATGAGTATTATATTGTATAGTAAAAGAAAGGATCAGTCTTTAAAGTACCTGGAAGCTGGGCTACTCTCAAGGGAAGTCCATCTTCATTGCTCACGAGCAGTTGATCACACTGTATTGTTCCCGTACATTTAACATGAGTACATCCAGGAATTGCGTCATCACCTCCTACATAAAATGAATCCAATATTACAAAATGCCCCCTAAGAAAGAATATATAGTTCAAGTGAAATAAACACATGATAAATAAGAGAGAAAAAGAGGAGTCTACTTACCAATAGTAGGTGTTTCCATCACATCTATGGTCATGCTATGTGTTGCCAAAATTGCAGGCGGAACTACCTCTATGGATCTCATCCTCATACCAGGCATTGTAGTCAACATAGGTTCAATAGCAGGTGCTGAACAAAAATAGTGTTAGAGCATAAAAAAATATGGATAACCATGGACAAGATGGAGGATAAAACATGCGATGTACCATCTGAAGTATTTGCATCTGAGGTAATGCCCTTTAATCTATTTAGCATAAGTTGTAAAGAGAACACATATATATTTTAGTTAATGACATAAATAAAATAGTATACTATAAAAATCATTATTGAACTTTTGTTATAATTAAAAAATACATTAATACTTACTCTACAGTTCTGAACATGGCCAATCAACATATCTGATGCCCTCTGTATTTCAGGAGTGTGAGGTTGAATATTTTCCATTTGAGTTAACTCTTTTGATATTGCACGAAGGACCTTTTCCAGTGCAACCACATGATCAACCTCTGATAAAAAATCAACATCGAATGGATCCTGCTCATTCTGCGGCTCCTCATGGACTACTTGTTCCTTTCCCTTTTTCTAATCAACACTCATTTGTGAGAACAATATTATTAGCCCTTTATTTAAAAGCAATCCAAAATAGTAGAACAACAAAAAATACGCATTAACATAACAAAAAATATGCATTAACATTTTTCTTGTATTTGCATTTGTACAACAACAATGAGTTTTACCTATCGGGAAGAAGAAGTCCCATGAGAACTGTATGCACCCTAACATGGTCGCCTAGACTTTGGGCCCCATTCTTTAATTTATCAATTTTCTGAATCAATATTTTCAAATTAAATCAATTTCCTTGATCAAACCCTAATTCTATCATTTTATTCAATTATATTCTATTGGCTAACCATTTTATCCTAAGTCTTTATTTAATTAAAAGGAATTCCCTCCCCTTTTATTAAATAAAAATCCCCCACTTTTTTCTTATCCTAAGTTGCACAAATAAAGCATTATTCTTATTTTATAAAAAGGAGAAAAGCCCTTTTTGTCTCACATGAGGCTCAAAAGTCAACACTTCTTTCTCATTGGAGGAGACTTGTGCACAAGGATTGATCTCACTTTCAAACTCCACCCTTGATCAAATCTTTTGCCTCTTAATCTCCATGGTCCAATTATCTTTAAAAGGAGAGCTCTTTTCTCATTCAAAGGATCCATTCTTTCATACTAATCTTATGCTGCAAGATTTCTTGGTGACTTTGGAGCTTTGGAGATCTTCTTGCATTCTAGCTTTCATTCTTGCATTTTAGTTTACTTTCCTTTCATGTTTCTAGCTTAACTCACCTAGCATAATTAGTAAGGCTTGCAATACTCTCATTTTCATAGCTTAGTTGCATTCTTTATTTCTAGCATTGCATTGCATTGCATTTCCATTTAGATTCTTGAAGATATTGGCATTCTTTCCCTTGTCTCTTTGAATCTCCCATTGCGTGGTTTACTAGCAAGGTTATTGGCTTAATAGCTCTTGCTGAGAGCATTCTAAACACCCTTGTGACTCCATGCCTAGGGAGCTCTAGGTCACTTTCTCAAGGTTTCCAATTCATGGATTCTCTTGGAAGTAATGACTTAGAGAAGTACACATTTTGAGTGTACATTTTTGGCACCCACCATGGGGCAGAACAACTCTATTTTGTCCTTTCTTTTCATGTATTTTTGCTAATTTTTTGTCATATTTTGCTTGTTGTTCTCGGTTGGTTTCTGCATTTTTCTAACAAAGTATCGTATGACAGTCTTCCAATATCGTACGATAGTTTATTATATACCTGTGTGATACTTTTCTAGTAAAAGTATCGTACACTTATACAGGATTATGTCGCACTTATGTTTTACACTCTTTCGCATGCAGGTAGTAAGCAGTATCATTCAGAGAGAAAGTATCGCACCAGCACACTGTGAAGTATCGTGCGTTTATTTTCTGACAGAACTGTCGCACAGGCCTGGCAGTGAGTGATTTTGGTTATTTCTTTACAAGATTTGGGTTGTTTGCTTGCTGGTTTCGATTTGTTGTGTTAAGACAGAGTTTCATTTGCAGATTATACTTGATTTTATTGTGCTAACCTTTGTGGGGCTAACAAGTTGTTCTTGTAGGTGTGCTCTCATTGCTTGAATATTTTCCAAAAAGAAAGCATGTCAAAGCTTCAAATGCACAAGGGCTACTAACCTTTCTTGCAGGGCTTCCCAAAGCATAAAAATAATCAAGTGCTTGTCCATTATTTTCATTTTTAAGTGTGGCATATACTAGTTCATTTTTTTTATTAGGCACTTAATATCTTGTTGTAGGAGTCTTTTGGTGGTAGGAGAGTATGCTCTTCACCCTTGCGGTGAACCAGAAATCTTGACCCACTTCTAGATTTTGAAAGCAAGAGGCTAATTGAACTTTGCTTGGTGTGTTTGGGAGAGATTTTTGAGATAGGAGAGTATGCTCTTCACCCTTGAGGTGAACCAGAAATCTTGACCCTCAAAGATTAATCCACTTTTTGTTTAGTTTAGAATCCTTTAGCAGACCTGCTCTTGAGCAATCAAGAGGAACAACCCAAGTGGGGACAAGCTAATACCAAGCTATTCTGACCCACTATAAAATCAAGGCTATCAAGGACACAAAACCTTGGTAGATGTAGTACTTGTCTTCGTTTGGTGTGAGTACTTGTGGGATTGTGACCATGAGGAAAATGCTAAGCAAGAATGCTTAAGGTACTCTTGTGGCTGTGAGGTCCATTACTTGCCTCAAGGTAAGGAGTCCCTTTGGGGAGCAAGAGGGGTATTACGAATAGAAGCCCTTACTATGAACCGTAGATAGAAGCTACCCAATTTTGCTGCTTAACATCTTGATGCAAGGATTGATCCTAGTGGACTAACCTAGATCACCCCAAGACTACTCACCATCTGTGTTCCTTTGGTTGTGTCATTGGCACTTCCATGACAAAGCCAACATCTATTATGGGCAACCACTTTGTGTGAGGTGATGGGACATCAAGTGTGGGCCAAGTTGTTAAGTATTGAGCCTTTGTCTTTCTAGGTTAGTAAGTGCTTGATTTATTTTCATTGTGATCTACCCGTGTAAACGTTCTTGAACATTAAACATCACGGTAGTGCTCATAGGATTTTTCGCTTTGATATCACAATTGTATGTCTTGACAAGGTTGCTTTTTCCCTTGTGCAAGTGTTTTTTGACATGTTTGATCACTTACTATTTGCAAAACTATCTATTTTCTGGTATTACCATGTTTTGAGTCAAGAAATTGAACCATCAAACTAAGACTTTAGACGAATTGCCTTCCAAAAATTGAGATTTTTACACTCACTGGTTAAATATTGTACGATACTGCACAACTTTCGCACAGCTTGCCTAGATACTATTGCATCAACTACCTAGAAATTGTCACACGACCTTAGTTGTAAATATTGTCTAGACATATTGTATCATACCATTACCCTGCGAACTGTCACACAGAGTAATCTTGTTGTCTGTCTGATTTGTATCATTTTCAGTCTTCCTTTGGTCGATCCAAATTTTAGTAGGTCTCTTACCTTGTAGTTGGAAGCCTGTTTGTACCTTGGATTCCTGTGTTTTTGACCCCTTCAATTAGTATTCTTTGATTTCACAAGTGACCTTGCTTGGAATCAATTAGTTAGAAGTCATCCTTGTTGAAAAAGTAAACCTTTAGATTCTTTGGTAACACACTTGGAGAGCCTTAGTAGTCTCTTGTCCAAATTTATTTCCATCAAAAATCAATTTCAATTTCAAATATAATTTGGGGTAAATCATCCTCCTGATCCATATGTGCTAGGATACTTATCCTTTGATTGGGCACCTCTGTGGCAGTGTTGGTTTACACCTTTTACAATTTTCTATCTTACCATCTCTTTTTTTTTGGACAATTGAATACTTTTACTATCCTAGTTTGGTATCAACGTTTCGTAGGGTTATCTTATCACCGAGGGTCTTTTCTTTCATGTTGGTTACGAAAAGTTATCAAGTCAATCAAGGAAAATGACCTCAAGTTGTCTTTGACCAATTACCATTAGTCTAGACTCGTCAAAAGTGTAAGGGAAAAGAGCCCATCTTTGATCAATCCCCTAGGAGTACCCCAGAAGCTTGGTTTGATCCTAAGAGCAATCCTAGTGAGTTAAGAACATCCTTAGCACCTTCTTAATCAAATATGGACATGAGTTACACCATGACTAGAAAGGAGAGAGAAGCAATGGATCAAAACTTGATGACATATTTTAGAGACATAGAGACAACATGCTATTTGGTGATGACAATCAACCAGAATCACCCCTTATCAATACCAAATATTCAGATGCCCATCAAAGGGCTAAAAGGTATTAGAGATGAGCTCACCAAGACAAACGGTCACAACATGAAGACCAAAACAATGAACCTTGTGATTCTCATGTGAATGTAGCATTTACCAATGACTTGTTCAAACATTCGAGACCAAGTTCTCCCCTCCAAACAACCTCAAGGTATACAAGTGAAAGGCTCAAAAGAATTGAACGGGAAAAGAAAGCCTTTTTGGATGAACAAGCTGCAAAAGAAGAGAGGTTTAGACTCCTATAAGTGGAGAGACAAGCCTTGTTAGAATTGGAAAGAAAAGCATCTCAAGAGGAACAAGATAGGCTTTTGGCCCAACAGCTTAATGCCCAATTCAACAACAAGGGTATCAATAGTGGAAACAACTCCCCACCATCTACACCTTCGGGGACCCCACAAAGCAGAAGGCATTCAAGGACCCCTTCAAGATCTCCTAGTCCTAGAGGAAGAAGGACTTCACAACATGCTCATTATAGGAGACAAACACCTCCTAGGAACTCAAGACAACCCTTGCAACGAGCTCATCATGGTTCCCAACATGGAGGTAGTAGCTCAAGTTTTGATGCTCAAGACTTTATGAGCATGCAACAAGAACCACTCTTCCAATAGTATGTGGAGAGGTATCTAGAGCAAAATAAAGACAAGTTCCTAGAGAGCTTGATCAACAAGGGTGCTAGAGTTCCTTACAACTTCGATGTGGATAGAAAGATCAAGAAGCAAGGTCCATCCCAAGAAGAGGAAATCAAACAACTCAAGCGTATGATGGAGATGGTGTTGGCACCTAAGATTTCCTTTTCACTTGACTCTATCTTTCCTAATCCTTTCGACAAGAGTGTGAGCATGAAAGATTTTCCTAGGAAGGTGGAAATCCCCCAATATGACAAATATGATGGTAATGGAGATCCACATGACCATGTGTGCCAATTCTACATTATGAGCTTTGAGTTCCACCAAGATGACTCCTATCTCATGAGGTTGTTCCCAAGGAGTCTCAAAGGTCAAGCAATGGAGTGGTTTACCAACATAACTCCCCCCATCAAGACCTTCAAAGAACTTGTTCATAGATTCATCCAACACTTCGCCTACAATCTTTCGAGATCTATCACTATGTTGGACCTATGTAACTTGAAACAAAATCAAGGGGAGTCATTTGTTGCTTTCTTGCAAAGATGGAGATGTCAATGTTCTTGATACTCCAGGACCATTCCTGAAAAGGAGAAGATTGACATCCTTATTAGCAACTTAGTTCCTGAGATGCAGTACGAAGTTCAAAAAATGGTCTTTGACTCCTTTGACACCATGGTCGAAATCACATGCAGAATTGAGGAAGTTTTGAAAGAGAAAGGGATTTTGACCAACAACAAAAACAACAACAATGGTCAAAATAACCACAATGCTAATAAGGATAAAGGGAAAAACTTGCACTGGAATAAGAACAAGCAAGTGGTTAGTGATGGAGTGGTGGACTCTTCTCAACCTAAGGATCAAGGTGTTCTTCACTTATCTAGTGTTGCTCAAGAAATGAAGCTCAACACATCCAACCAACAAGAACATAAGCCAAGATACCAGGAAAAGCCTAAGAAAGAGAGGTGTCAATTTTCAAAGCTTGGTGATTCCTATGAGGATGTCTTCAAAACGCTCATTGCCAACAATCTTTCACATCCTCAAGATCATGCCAAGCACCATATTCCTGATGTTAAACCACATTGGTGGGATGAGAAAGCTTTCTGCAAATTCCACAATGGTATTGGACATGATATCGAACACTGTTGGAAACTAAAGCATATCATCCAAGATCTCATTGAGAATGGAAAACTTAAGGTGGATGGTCTGAACACTAATGCTAACCATAAGGCTTTCAAAGAGCCTTTGCCCAAATATGAGAAGGGGGAAACCTCTAAACCAAAGAGTGGCAAGGCCAAAATCAACTACACCTACATAGCTGCGGAAAATGTGGTCAATATGCTTGAAGTTGTGGAGGAAAATTTCAACATGATGAGGGACAAGGATCCTTATGGTTATGATGTGGGCTCTCCTCCTATATTTGATGAAGAACCTATGGTTATGCTAAGGGGTCCTCACTCTCAAAGGTCATCCCAAGCTCTTAATGTTGTCACGAGAAGTCAAGGTCTTGTGGTTATTAGAGGTCCTAGTTCCAACCAGTCCAGTAAACCAAAGCAAGTGGCATCCAAGAATGTCACCACAAAATCAGAAATTAATCTTGACATGAGCTATAATCTTGTTGACCAATTGCAAAGAACCCTAGCTCAGAACTCAATCTTTGAGCTTTTAGAATTGTCCCCAAGACATAAGCGTGTCCTTGAGGATGCCTTGCGCACAACGTCAAATCTTCCTACCAACATAGATGTTGATCAATTCCAAAACATGGTCAATCATCTTGCTAGCTCACATTACCTCACTTTTTCAGAAGATGATGACAAAGCTTTGAGCCACCTGCATAATAGCACCCTTCACATCGAAGTCATGATCCATAAAACCCATGTTAGGCGTGTGTTGATAGATGGGGGTGCTGGGCTCAATATTTATTCTTTAAGTCTTTTTAAAACATTGGGTTATTCAAAAGAGGTCATAGATGCCTGAAAGAAGATCACAATAAAATTCTATGATGAGGCAGAAAGAAGTTCTAAAGGGTTGGCTATTCTTCCTGTTAGGATTGGTCCCGTTGAGAAAGACATTTTGTTTCAAATTGTTGATGCTTGTCCTTTAGCATACAACATCTTACTTGGTAGACCATGGATCCATGACATGATAGTGATGCCATCCACCTACCACCAATGTGTTAAGTTCCCCTACAATGGAGTAGAAATTTGTATACCTGGGGATAGCACATTATCTATCAATTCTATTTCAGCAGGGACTCATGTTCCCCTTAACAGAGAAGCAGAGGATTTCAATGCAACTCTAGCACATTGCAAAGATAAATTCAAATCAATGGACCTTGGTATGGGGGGGTATCAACTTGAATCCTTTACAAAACTTCCAGTTTCACCCAGGTCTTATGGAAAGCCTTCCCAAAAGATGAGACCCTCCTCTTTAGCCATGACCTTGTTTGGCACATTTGTAGAGTCCTCAGTTCCTATCTAGGATGAAAAAGAAGAGGTAGTTGTTAAAGACTGGATTTATAGAGAAGATAAATACATGCACAATGAGAACTTCTCTCCCTCTCCTAAGGCTTATGGAAGAGGGCATACTTTTGTCAAAAATATGGGCTATCCAGGACATGGTCCTCTCAGTCACAAACTAGATGCTAGGGCTAAACCTCTCAATCATGCTCTTTTTGGATGCAACTCTAAGAAGACGGTTGGCCTAGGGTTTGAAAGTCATTACAAGAAAACTGCTCCTATCCTTGATGAATCGGATAGTGAAGATGAGTCGAGATACATGCCAAATTTGACAAATCAATAAGATAGGTGTGAAGATTGGGTCCCTTCCACCAATCTCCTTTGGGAAGATTCAGACAATCCAGTTGCCCATACAATAATTTCAAGCCTAGAACAAGAAGAATCCATTGTTGAAGATCCTGTCCAAGAACATCAATACATGAATGGTGCTTAAGAAGGTGTTACCCTTGGTGACATTAGAGCCTCCACATCCAGACATCGTAAACATGCATGGTGTAAACATCCCAGTCAAGATTCAGATACAGATTCACATGAGTATCAGTGGGAGTCTCTCTCTGATTCTTCCATAGTTGACATGAATGTTGATGTCATCCATACTTATATTTATCATCCTGAGGTAGCTAATGAGTCACGTGTAGGATTTATGGATTTGAATCCATAGGTCACTTTAGTGGATGATTCTTCACTTGGTAAGATGAATCTTGATTTGGGTAACTTGGAGGGATACTCGACAGACTCTGACTCTTCGATCACTAGAGATAATGCCATTTGTATCCACAATCTTGAACCTGCCATTGACCTACCTCTTGCTAATCCTCACCTTATTGATTGGTCCCAACGATATCAAGAACCTGAGCTCTTGACATTCCAGAATGACTATGAGATAACCTGTTACCTGAATGCAATTGAACCTGTAGTCTCTTCCACCAGTGAACCGGCTACAAGCATGACAAAGCCAGACATCAAGTACCTTAGTCAAAAAATAAAAATAAAAGAAAAAAAGAATAAGGGTTCTGATGGTGAAAACCACTATGTGGCGATGTCAAAACTGAAAATAGTAAAAATAAATGACGTATCCAAGGGTGAAAACCTCTCTTAGGCACCTAAGGATGAGGTACTTGATCGCCTCTTGAGTTACTTTCAAGACAGATCTTCAGTGCTGGTTGAGCCAACACAAGCAGTCAACTTGGGTATAGATGAAGCTCCGCAGATAGTGCACTTGGCTCAGTCCTTGTCACCTCTAGAAAGGGAAGCATACACCAATTTCTTACAGAGGAAGAAGATTAATTTTTCCTTGACTTATTCAGATATGCCAGGGTTGGACACTAATCTCATTATGCATCACTTTTCCATAGCTCTAGGTGTGAAACCAATCAAACAAAAATTGAGAAAAATGCATCCTCATATAGCACTTTTAGTCAAAACATAATTAGAAAAACTCTTCAGTGCAGGATTCATAAGAGCTATTGATTATGTTGAATGGATATCCAATATTGTACCAATTTTAAAACATGACAAATCCATTCACATCTGTACAGACTTTAGAGATCTCAATAGAGCATGCCCAAATGATCATTTTCCACTCCCAAATGTAGATATTATAGTGGACATGACCGCGGGTTATGAGATCTATTCATTGATGGATGGTTTTTCTAGATATAATCAGATCAAGATAGCTCCTGAAGACCAAGAAAAGACTACATTCACTTGTGCATGGGGTACCTATTGTTGGAACATCATGCCTTTTGGATTAAAAAATGCAGGAGCTACCTACCAATGAGCTATGACAACTATCTTTCATGACATGATGCATAAGAATATGGAAGATTATGTGGATGACACATTGGCTAAATCTAAAAAAAGAGACACACACTTAGGGGATCTAGAAGTCATTCTAGATCACATGGAACAGTTTCAATTAAGGTTAAATCCTAAGTGTATGCACCCTAAAATGGTCGCCTAGACTTTGGGCCCCCATTCAGCAATTTATCAAATCCCTGAATCGGTATTTTCAAAAATCAACATTTTTTCAATTATATCAGTTTCCTTGATCAAATCCTATTTTATCATTTTCGATTATTTTCCATGGGCTAACCATTTTATCCTGAGTCTTTATTTATTTAAAAGGAATTTCCTCCCCTTTTATTAAATAAAAAGCTCCCACCTTTTCATCTTATCCTAAGTTGCACAAATAAAGCATTATTCTTATTTTATAAAAAGAAGAAAAGAACTTTTTGTCTCATATGGACACAAAAGTCAACTCTTATTTCCTCATTGGAAGATATTTGTGCACATGGATTTCTCCTCTTTCAAGCTCCACCCTTGATTAAATCTTTTGCCTCTTAATCTCCATGGTCCAATCTTTTTCAATTCCTTTAAAAGGAGAGCTCTTTTCTCATTCTTGGATCCCAACTATTTATGCTAATCTTATGTTGCAGGATTTCTTGGAGACTTTGGAGATTTTGGAGATCGTTTCTTGCATTCTAGTTTCTTTCTTGCATCATAGCTTTCATGGCATCTAGCTTAGTTTCCTTTATGCTCTAGATTAACTCACATAGCCTAATTAGCAAGGGTTTGAAATAATTTCTTTTCATAGCTTAGCTTGCATCTTCATTTTTAGCATAGTTGCATTGCATTACAATCTCATTTTGATTCTTGAGGATATTGGCATTCTTTCCCTTGTCTCTTAGAGAAGTGCACTATTTAGTGTGTAATGACTTAGAGAAGTGCACTATTTCTAATTGTTCCACAGTTGACATGAACATTGATGTTGTCCATACATATGGTTCCCAACCTGAGGTAGCCAACGAGTCTAGTGTAGGATTAGAGGATTGGAATCCATGAGTCGCTTTAGTGGACGATGCTTCGCTTGATAGGATAAATTCTGATTTAGGTACCTTAGAGGGATACTTGACGGATCCTAACTCTGCAATCACCAGAGATGATACCATTCGCATACACAATATTGAACCAGTCATTGACCTACCCCTTGCCAATCCTCATCTAATTGATTGGTCTTAGCTCTATCAAGAGCCTCAGCTCCCAACTTTCCAAAATGACTATGAGATAGCATGTTACCTAAATGCCCTTGAACTTGTAGTCTCTTCCACCAGTGAACCAACTACAAGCATGATAGAACTAGATATCAAGTACCTTAGTCACAAAATGAAAAGAATAGAAAAAAAGAATAAGAGTTATGATGGTGAAAACTACTGTGTGGTGGTGTCAGAACCTAAAAAAGTAAAAATAAAGGATGTATCTGAGGGTGAAAACCTCTCTAAGGCACCTAAGGATGAGGTACTTGATCATCTCCCAAGTTACTTTCAAGACATGTCTTCAGTGCTTGTTGAGCGCGCCTACACAACCAATTAATTTGAATACAAAAGAGGCTCCACAAATAGTGCATTTAGCTCAGTCTCTATCAACATAGGAAAAGGAAGCATATACCAAATTCCTACAGACCAAGAAGATCAATTTTTCTTGGACTTACTCAGACATGCCAGGGTTGGACACTAGTCTCATTATGCATCACTTGTCCATAGCTCTAGGTATCAAACCAGTAAAACAAAAGTTGAGGAAAATGCACCCTCACATAGCTCTTCTTGTCAAAGCTGAACTAGAAAAACTCCTCAATGCGGGATTTATAAGAGCCATTGATTATGCCGAATGGATATCCAATATTGTACCAGTTTCAAAACATGAAAAGTCCATTTGTGTCTGCATAGATTTAGAGATCTTAATAAAGCATGCCCAAAGGATGATTTTCCACTTCCAAATATAGACATGATAGTGGACATGACTACGAGCTATGAGATCTATTCTTTGATGGATGATTTTTCTGGGTATAATCAAATCAAAATAGCTCTTGAAGACCAGGAAAAGACTGCATTCACTTGCGCATGGGGAACCTATTGCTGGAATGTCATGCCATTTGGATTAAAAAATTTAGGAGCTACTTATCAAAGAGCTATGACTACTATCTTCCATGACATGATGCATAAGAATATGGAAGATTATGTGGATGACACCTTGGCAAAATCTAAAAAAAGGGATACACACCTAGGTGATTTGGAAGTCATTCTAGATCGTATGGAATAGTTTCAATTGAGTTTAAATCCCAAAAAGTGTGCATTTGGAGTGACCTCTGGAAAACTCCTAGGATTTAACATTTTAGCTAAAGGAATAGAGGTGGACCCAGAGAAAGTTCAAGCTATTATGGACATGCCTCCACCTAAGAACATTAGTCAAATGAGGAGTCTACAAGGATGCCTTCAATCTATAAGGAGGTTTATTTCACAACTGGCTGATAGAGCTCAACCCTTTAATAAGACTTTACACAAAGGGGTTAAATGTGTCTAGAATGAAGATTGTCAACAAAGCATGGACCAAATCAAGCAATAATTGTCCAATCCTCCAATATTAATGCCTCTTATCCCAGGAAAACCACTCATATTGTATGTGTCAACAACATAATCTTCCCGGGGGCATTATTGGCTCAACTTGATGATACTAGAAAAGAAAGAGCTATATACTACATCAGTCGTACTCTTGTGTCATATGAGGTCAATTACACGAGTATTGAAAAAAATTTCCTTGCAGTGGTGTTTGCTTCCCAAAAGTTGTGACATTACATGCTTGCGCATACAATACACCTCATTTCAAAAATTGATCCTCTCAAATATTTGCTTGGTAAGGCTGCTCTCACAGGTAGACTTGCTAAGTGGATGATGATCTTATCAGAATTTGACATAGAGTATGTTGAGTGTAAGGCTATAAAAGGACAAGCCATTATAGACCAATTGGCTAATTTTCCAATTCGAGACAAAGCACCAATTCAAGTTGAATTTCTAAATGAGCACATAATGTACATGACTGCAAGAACATGGAAGATGTTCTTTGATGGCTCTTTCATGCAAAATGGTTCAGGTGCAGGAGTGTTATTTGTTTCTCCTCATGGGTACACAATTCCTAAGTCCTACAAACTATTGTTCCCATGCACAAATAACACTGTTGAGTATGAGGCCTTGACAAATGGATTAAAAATGGCAATAGAGTGGAGAATCACAGAGCTTCATATCTATGGGGATTCGCAACTAATAGTCAACCAAGTTAATGAAGAATACCAAACCAAAGATGAAAAACTGGTACCCTACAAGAAAATGGTTGATTCATTGCAACAATATTTCACCTTTGCTACATTTCAAAAAATCCCTAGAGCAGAGAATAAAGAAGCTGATGCTATGGCTACATTGGCTTCACTTCTTCAGCTAGAACAACATGAGTCCAGATTTGAATTCCTGGTGGAAAAGCTACGCTACCCTATCTATGACTCCCAAGAAAGCCAAGTTGTTTGTACCCTTATTGGCCATGATTCATCCCGCTATGGTGCCATTTATTCATACCTCCATGATGGTACTATCCCCGAAACCTTCAATCATTTTGAATGAAGAAACTTAACCTGAAATGCCTCTCACCACACCCTTATCTCTGGTGATCTGTATAGGAGGGGTTTAGATGGGACACTTCTTAGGTGTTTAGAAAAGGATGAGTCCAACCAAGTGCTAGCTGACATTCACGAGGGAATTTTTGGAGGACATTCTAATGGTCTTGCCATGGCCCAAAGGTTGCTTAGGGTAGGATACTATTGGCCTACCATGCAGACAGATGCAGTAGCTTTTGCTAAATCATGCGAAAAGTGTCAAAAAGATGGTAACCTGATACATGCTCCAGGAAGGGAGCTTATTCCTTCTATTTCTCATTGGCCATTTCAGCGCTGGGCCTTTGACCTTGTCGGGAAGATTCATCCCAACTCATCAGGTGGACACAAATTCATTATCACTACTACTAATTACTTTACCAAATGGGTAGAAGTTGTCCCACTTTCTGTTGCCTCAGGCAAGACAGTTTCTTTGTTTATTTTGAACCATATCATCTGTCGGTATGGAGTGCCTTCTAAAATAATCACTGATAATGGAGGTCAGTTTAAAAACAAGGACCTTAAACATCTCTACAAGAAATTCAAGATAAAACAGCATTGGTCCTCCATTTACTTCCCGCAAGGAAATGGACAAGAAGAGGCTTCGAATAAGACCATTCTTAAAATTCTCCATAGAACAGTTCACAAGAATGGTAGAGATTGGCATCTACAGATAAATCCAGCCTTGTGGGCCTATAGAACAAGTATTTGTACTCCAACAGGGGCTACCCCTTTTGCCCTCACTTATGGTGCTGAAGTAGTGTTACCTTTAGAGGTGGAGATTCCTTCTCTTAGAGTTTCCCTTAAAGATCTAGTGACAGATGAAGACTACCGTGCCATGAGACTTCAAGAACTGGAACTTCTAGATGAAAAGCGTAAAGCATATTTTGATCACATGAGAGTTTACCAAAAGCATATGTCCAAAGCATTCAACAAGAAGGTTTTCCCTAGAGAATTTCAAGTGGGGGATCTTGTCCTACGATAAAACCCTAAGAACCAACAACATAGAGAGAAAAAGAGGAAATTTGAACCTAACTAGCTTGGACCATACATCATTACTGTAGCTTTTGGTATAGGTGCTTATTTACTATCTGATCCAGAGGGAGAATAGCTCCCTGATCCTATCAATGTTTTGAACCTCAAGAAGTTCTATCCATGATGCCTATTCTATCTAGGGGCATCCTTTGTACATATTTATTGATCCTGAAAAAATTTCAAAAAACAAATTCATATATGATGTTGAAAAAATCCTAAAAAGCATATAAAGTCCTGAAAAAATACTAAAAAATAAAAAAATTCAAAAAAATTTTAAAAAAATAGAAAAAGTGCCTTGGTGAAAACCTGGAAACAGGTGCCTTGGTAGCAAAAATATAAAAAAATTGAAAAAATGAAAAAATCTCCAAGTGGTGAAAACCTAGAAACAGGTGCTACTTGAGGCCTTTGCACCCTATTTCTTAGCATGCGTCCTCGACACTTATCCTTTCTCCATCATGCCTTGACCTTGTTGCCTTGGTTTGGAATTGGCCTTTGTCTTTGTCTAGGGGGCATAACTATGTTAGCTTTGGTCTCTAGAATGCGTTGGTCTTTAGGACATCCTTGCAAACAGTGTTTTTCAACACCACCCCAACTATGTTTTTCAACACTACCCTAGCGTCAAGTGTTTCTCAACACTTATCAGATATCTTACCCGTAGTCTAGTATGATATGGTATTTCTCACTGGCAGATGTGATACTCAAAGTTTGATTTTATGACCTACACACACGCACTTAAACACTCGACTCGCTGAGACTTGTTTGCCTTTATTTATTTGTGTGTTGTCTATGATGATTTATTTTATGAGTGTTCTCTCCCTAATAGTTTTTGATGATGCTGAGCTAGAAGACTGGGGGCATGAGGACATATTTTATTGCTTTTTTTGCTTGTGGGTATATTTTGTTGGTCCTAACTGTCATTAGCATTTATGCTTGTTCCACTTGACAATGGGATCTACAAGGTATTATCCTTGACTATCTTCACAAGTGCATACTTATAGTCATCTTGACTTTCCTTGTGTCTCAATGAGAGTATAATCTTGCTATATTAAACTTAGGTAATCTCACTGCACTAGTCATCTTGATTTATATGTCTTTGATGCTTAGGGGGGATTCCCACATATCTATCTGATATAGATCATATTTAGATTCACATAGTCATACTAGTGTGTATTGTATGATCTTGTGACACTACCAATAATGCTCGATGATGAATATTAGAGTCTAAAAGCTTTGTGACCTTGCAAGTAAACCACTTTTCATAGTAGCTTTCATTTTTAGGTTCATGTTAGTTTAGTTTTGCATCTTGCATATGGAGAGAGCTCTCCTTTCATCTTTTGTGGACTTGTCGGTCAACTACACTCATCTTTTGCTTCTTCCTGACCATGTCTTTCACTCCTTGTCTTTCACATCACATCCTTTTTCTGTCATCACAAGGGGTTAATCTTAGCATTTTGACTTTTTTGACCAAATTTCAAAACATTTTAGAATTGCACAAAAATTGCACCCCTAGCTAATTTCGATGTCCCGGATCTGTTTTTGAGATTAAAATCAAAATCTAAGTTCATCTTGATAGTTAAAATCACATTTCAAAACTTTCACCCTCTTCTGCACAGTTGGCTAACCATTTGAGGCCTGATCCTTCGATCTTTGTTGGGGCATCTTCATTTCTTCATCCCCATCTCTTTCAAACTTCTAGTCTTTCATTCATCTTCATTCGATTCATCTCACTGAGGTTTGACTTCATTTTAATCCTATATCTTTTCCAGTCAAATTGGGGCATATCTTCACTGCTTGATGGTTATCCTATCATCCTTCACCTTCAATTATGATTTCTAGTGACTTGATCAAGTTTATCAATTTACTGTTTCTCCTCTACCTGATTTCGATTTTGATTCCAAGGGGGTAGTACCTATCAGCTTCAATCCTTGATTTATCTTATCAATCAACCTTGCTTGAGATTCTTATCTCTTATTTGAGACTTGATTATCACCTAGCTATATAGGTGTTGGTCTTGTCTTTCAACTTATGCTTATGCTTGTCCTGATATGTTCCCATCTGTCGAACACATGTCTGGATTATTTTGTGATCCCAAATTGATCTCGCATTTCAATTCCATTCTTTGACCACATGTGATCCCAAATTGATCTCACATTAGTCAAAGAGGGGCAAATGTATGCACCCTAAAATGGCTGCCTATACTTTGGGCCCCCATTCAACAATTTATCAAATCCCTGAATCAGTATTTTCAAAAATCAACATTTTTTCAATTATATCAATTTCCTTGATCAAATCCTATTTTATCATTTTTGATTATTTTGTATGGGCTAACCATTTTATCCTAAGTCTTTATTTATTTAAAAGAAATTTTCTTCCCTTTTATTAAATAAAAGGTCCCCACCTTTTCATCTTATCCTAAGTTGCACAAATAAAGCATAATTCTTATTTTATAAAAAGAAGAAAAGCACTTTTTGTCTCATATGGACACAAAAGTCAACTCTTATTTTCTCATTGGAGGATATTTGTACACATGGATTGCTCCTCTTTCAAGCTCCACCCTTGATTAAATCTTTTGCTTCTTAATCTCCATGGTCCATTCCTTTTCAATTCCTTTAAAAGGAGAGCTCTTTTCTCATTCTTGGATCCCAACTTTTATGCTAATCTTATGCTGCAATATTTCTTGGAGACTTTGGAGCTTTTGGAAATCATTGCTTGCATTCTAGTTTCTTTCTGGCATCATAGCTTTCATGGCATCTAGCTTAGTTTCCTTTATGCTCTAGATTAGCTCACATAGCCTAATTAGCAACGGCTTGAAATACTTTCCTTTCATAGCTTAGCTTGCATCTTCATTCTTAGCATAGTTGCATTACATTGCATTTTCATTGATTCTTGAGGATATTGGCATTCTTGCCATTGTCTCTTTGAATCTCCCATTGTGTGGTTTACTAGCAAGGTTGCATGCTTCAATAGCTCTAGCTGAGAGCACCATCAACATCCTTGTGACTCCATGCCTAAGGAGCTCTAGGTCACTTTCTCAAGGTTTCCCATTCATGGATTCCCTTAGAAGTAATGACTTAGAGAAGTGCACTATTTAGTGTGTTCACTAAGAAGTGTGCATTTGGCGTCACCTCTGGAAAACTTCTGGGATTTATTATTTTAGCAAAAAGAATAGAGGTAGACCCTGAAAAGGTCCAAGCAATCATGGATATGCCACCTCCTAAAAACATTAGTCAAATGAGGAGTCTTCAAGGACGTCTTCAATCAATAAGGAGGTTCATTTCACAACTGGCAGATAGAACTCAACCTCTCAATAAGAACTTGCATAAGGGAGTTAAATGTATCTGAAATAAGGATTGTCAAAAAAGCATGGACCAAATCAAACAATACTTGGCAAATCCTCCTAGTTTAATGCCTCCTATCCTAGGAAAACCACTCATTCTATATGTTTCAGCAACATAATCTTCCTTGGGGGTATTACTGGCTCAACTTGATGAAAATGGGAAAGAAAGAACCATATATTACATTAGTCGTACGCTTGTTTCATATGAGGTTAATTACACCAGTATTGAGAAAGCTTGAATCGCAGTGGTGTTTGCTTCCCAAAAGTTGTGACATTACATACTTGTGCACATAGTACACCTCATAGAAAAAATTGATCCTCTCAAGTATTTGCTTAGTAAGGCTGCCCCCACAAGTAGACTTGCTAAATGGATGATGATTCTTTCAGAATTTGACATAGAATATGTTGAGCGTAAAGCTATAAAAGGACAAGTCGTAGTTGATCAATTGGCTAACTTCCCAATTCAAGACAGTGTACCAATTCAAGTCACCTTTCCAGATGAGCACCTTATGTACATGACTGAGAGAACATGGAAGATGTTCTTTGATGGCTCTTTTATGCAAAATGGCTCAGGAGTTGGAGTGTTGTTTGTTTCTCCTCATGGTTACATGATTCCTAAGTCATACAAACTATTGTTCACATGTACAAACAACATTGTGGAGTATGAAGCTTTGACAAATGGGCTCAAGATGGCCATAGAATGGAGAATCACAGAGCTACATATCTATGGGGATTCATAGCTAATAATCAACCAGGTTAATGAAGAATATCAAATAAAAGATGAGAAACTGGTACCTTATAAGAAAATGGTTGATTCATTGAGACGGTATTTCACATTTGTCATATTTCAGCAAATCCCTAGAGCAAAAAATAAAGCATTCGATGCTATGGCTACACTTGCTTCACTCCTCTAGTTAGAACAACATGAATCCAAATTTGAATTCTTGGTGGAAGAGCTACATTATCCTATCTATGACTCCCAAGAAAGCCATGTCATTTGTACGCTTGTTGGTCATGACTCATCCCGATATGGTGCCATTTACTCATACCTTCATGATGGCATTATCCCTGATACCTTTAACCACTCTGAATGATGAAACCTTACCTGAAACGCCTCCCGCCATACCCTTATCTCTAGTGATTTGTATAGGAGGGGTCTAGATGGGACACTTCTTAGATGCTTAGAAAAGGAAGAATCTGATCAAGTGTTAGTTGACATTCATGAGGGCATCTGTGGGGGACAATCCAATGGTCTTGCCATGGCCCGAAGGTTTCTTAGGGCGGGGTACTATTGGCCTACCATGCAGATGGATGTAGTAGCTTTTGAAAAGTCATGCGAAAAGTGTCAAAAACATGGTCACCTAATACATGCTCCATGCAGGGAGCTTATTCCTTCTATATCTCATTGGCCATTTCAGTGTTGGGCCTTTGATCTTGTTGGGTAGATTCATCCCAACTCATTAAGTGGACACAAATTTATCATCACTACTACTGACTACTTTACTAAATGGGTAGAAATTGTCCCACTTTATGTTGCCTCGGGAAAGACAGTTTCTCTTTTCATCCTGAACCATATCATCTGTCGATATGGCGTACCTTCTAAGATTATCACTGACAATGGAGGACAATTCAAAAATAAGGACCTAAAGCAACTCTGCAAACAATTCAAGATTAAACAACATTGGTCCTCCATTTACTTCCCGCAAGGAAATGGTCAAGCAGAGGCTTTGAATAAAACCATTCTTAAAATTCTCCATAGAACAGTTCATAAGAATGGTAGAGACTGGCATTTACAGATAAATCTGGCCTTGTGGGCCTATAGAATGAGTATTCATACTCCTACTGGGGCTACTCCTTTCACCCTTACTTATGGTGTTGAAGAAGTGTTACCTTTAGAGGTTGAGATTCCTTCACTTAGAGTTTCCTTCAAAGGTCTAGTTACAGATGAAGACTACTGCGCCATGAGACTCCAAGAGTTAGAACTTCTTGATGAGAAGCATAAACCATCATTTGACCATATGAGGGTCTATCAAAAGTGCATGTCCAAAGCTTTCAACAAAAAGGTTCACCCTAGAGAATTCCAAGTGGGAGATCTTGTCCTACATGAAAATCCTAAGAACCAACAACATACAGATCAAAAGGGAAAATTTGAACCTAATTGGCTAGGACCTTATATCATTACTGCTACTTTTGGGACAGGTGCTTATCTATTATCTACTGAAGAGGGAGAACAGCTCCCTGATCCTATCAATGTCTTGCACTTGAAGAAGTTCTATCCATGATGCATGTCTGTCTGGGGGCATCCTTTGTACATATTTATTGATCCTAAAAAAAAATTCCAAAAAAAATCATATATGATGCTGAAAAAATCCTAAAAAGCATATAAAGTCCTTAAAAAAATACAAAAAAATCAAAATTTGCAAAAAATTCAAAAAAATAGAAAAAGTGCCTTGGTGAAAACCTAGAAACAGGCGTCTTGGTAGAAAAAATACAAAAAAATTGAAAAAAACAAAAAAAAATTCAAGTGGTGAAAACCTGGAAACAGGCGCTACTTGAGGCCTTTGCACCCTTGTTTCTTAGCACACATCCTCGACACTTAGCCTTTCTCCATCATGCCTTGTCCTTGTTGCCTTGGTTTGGAATTGGTCTTTGTCTTTGTCTAGGGGGCATAACTGTGTTAGCTTTGGTCTCTTGGATGTGTCAGTCTTTAGGACACCTTGAAAATGGTGTTTTTCAACACCACCCCAACTATGTTTTTCAACACTTTCCCAGCGTCAAGTGTTTCTTAACACTTATCAGATATCCTACCCACAGTCTACCATGATATGATATTTTCCACTGGCAGATGCGATAGTCAAAGTTTGACTCTATGACCTACACACACGCACTTAAACACTTGACTCGCTGTTAAACACTTGACTCGCTGAGACTTGTTTGACTTTATTTCTTTGTGTGTTGTCTATGATGATTTCTTTGATGAGTGTTCTTTCCCTAATAGTTTTCAATGATGCATGGCTAGAAGACTGGGGGCACGAGGACATGTTTTATTTGTTTTCTGCTTGTGGGTATATTTTGTTGATCTTAACTGTCATAAGCATTTATCCTTGTTCCACTTGACACTAGGATCTACAATGTATTATCCTTGAATTTTTTTGCAAGTGCATGCTTATAGTCATCTTGTCTTTCTTATGTCTCGATGCGAGCATAATCTTGCTATACCAAACTTAGGGAACCTCACTGCACTAGTCATCTTGACCTACATGTCTCTGATGCTTAGGTGGGATTCCCACATACCTATTTGATATAGGTTATATTGAGATTCACATAGTTATACTAGTGTGCATTGCATGATCTTGCGAAACTACCAATAAAGATCGATGATGATTATTAGAGTCTAATGGCTTTGTAACCTTGCAAGTAAACCACTTTTCATAGTAGCTTGCATTCTTAAGTTCATGTTAGTTTAGTTTTGTATCTTGCATATGGAGAGAGCTCTCCTTTCATCTTTCGCGGACTTGTCAGTCAATTGCGCTCACCTTTCATTTCTTCTCAATCATGTCTTCCACTCCTTGTCTTTTGCATCACACCCTTTTCCTATCATCACAAGGGGTTAATCTTATCATCATATCTATGTCAACAAGAGATCATTTTCAAGAACGTGAGTCTATATCATACATATGAGAATTAAACATACATCTATGAGAGAGATTTTACATGTGCATTCATAAACATATGCATCATACATTTGAGTAATATAACAAAGACAATAATACTGAAACATCCATCACAAGTGAGACAAGTACATAAGATAAATCATAAATCCAGTAATCTCATATATAAATCATGATACAAGTACAATATGGGATCCAAAATCTGGATAATGTCTCAAGATACAACTATACATCTAACACCCTAGATCTAGGATTGGCTCGCTCCATCATGTGGAGGAGGTGGTGGTGGAGGTGGTGGCCCCATCCTATCATCTACCATGTTTGATTGCCCTACCCTCTCAGAGTAGAGTGGCACTCTTTGTCCCTCAAGCACAGCTACTATATATAAACCATGGTAATATGCTACTCGTGCGGCCTCCCTATGGATCTCCTCAGCATCTGTTTATGCTGCCCTCTTGTACTGCTCTATCTCAGCTCGTGCATCTAGGATTTGTTCATCTCGCATGACAATGGTGGTCCTTAGTTGCTAGACCTTGGCCTCCAAAACCTGTATCTAAGCACAGAGATCCTCTCCCCCCCATCCACAGGCTGCTCCTGCCTTGCATCTACCCATTGATGAGATGGTCTCACCTCATCCTCCTCCTCACTCCCTGATCCATGCCTCTGTGACCATCTCCAGCCACTTGATCTAGATCCATGTCCTCTCTCTGCTCTCCTATGTCCTCTTGTTCCTCTGCCTCCCCCATCATCATCATCCCCATCCCCATTAGATGCCTCTAGTTGTGCATCTGGAACTGTAAACCTGGGAAATGGCCATCTCCTACGATCTGCCCTATAAGTTGCATCAACTCCTAAATCTTCCATATCAGGTAGATAGTCCCAGGGCTCCTTGCGTAGACCTAAAGTCTCCCATGCCACCTTCTAGTAGTCCAGCATTGGCAACCACCCCAATCCCTCATCCTCCCTGCACCTGGCATATGTGGTAGTCTCCATGGGTACCCTCTGTTGGTGACCAAACTACCTCCACACCTAAGAGATCATAAACCACTCAACAATCTCTGAATGCCAACCGAGTAGTGGCCGACTATATAACATATATATGAGCTCTTGATCCTGGTCACTCCACTACTCACATTGTCGGTATGGTCTCCACTCAAAGGTTGTGAGATCATCTAGAAGCCTCCTGTAGTAAGTGAGGTCTCCACTATGGGGTTGGCTGATAAAACTTGTATACCTATAGATATAGGGGCGTCTCCACTCCTGAGGTTGTACTCATGGTCGCACAATGACTATGTGCTCCCACGCCCATATCTACGTGAGAACGGCCCCACATGCCCAAGTCCTGTTGTCCTTGTCCACTATCTCATGCAGCTCATGGTACATATCTGCTAAGATAGTTGGGCCCCATGCCATCCACCTCAGATGTGCTACCAAATCTGCCACTAACCTACCCCAACCTAGTGGGAACCCTCTCTGGCTCCTGTCAGTAACCAAGGCATGTGCTACTATTGAGCACACAATACATGGAACTGGATAATCATGACCATACTCCTCTATCAAGCGGTCCTAGCTGAGATGTCTGTCAATGATGGTCACATCCTGGAATAGGTCTCGAATGGCCTGTCGCCCCTCTGTCAGAGTTTGATCATAGTATACCTGTGCCAACAAAAAAATATGTCAATTTTCATCATATGGAAACATTACATTTATGAACATCTACAAACATGATTGTACTCACTGGATTTCCATGGCTTGGTATCCATAAGATCTGATAGACATCCTCTAATGTGATCAATGCCTCTCCAGTCGACAAATGGAAGGTATTGTGCTCACTATGCCATCTCTTAGCCAACACCATCAGTAACCCATGGTTTGCCCATATGTGGGGCATATCCAGCAGGAACCCAAATCCCATGCTGATCAGATCATCTCTACTGGGAGTATCTAAATCCCTGACACGGCATAGCTTGGTCACTCTTGGTGCTTTGATAATGAGTGCCTGAAAAGCCTCCTACAAGCCATAAACCCACCAACTAGATGTCAAAACATATCATGATGGATGTATAAAAATAGTACAAGTAATATCAAACGCAAAAATTGTCTGTACCCATGTTATTTTTCTCAAATTAAAACTATGCGATACTTCTCATTATACTGTTGCGATACTATTTTTTTGATATAGTATCATGTGATACTTTCCTCAATAGCAGAGTGATACTCTTTTCTTGTATGATAGTTCACACAAGATTGCATGATGTTTCATCCAGTATTGTGCGATACTGGATTGAATAGTTGTGCAACAATTTGTGGACCCATGAACTATCACACGATATAGAGTATCAAAGGTGTATGATACTTTAAAATTTTTTGATGTTTCACATGCATATAATTTGAAAACATTAAAAACATGTTATAAATGCAGTAAATGACTCAAAAGGCTAGTTTTTCTAAAAACTTACTGGGGCACCATAGTGAGGAGGTTGGTTGTGCAACTAACCACGCTCGAATCGATGTGTGTGGACCAAAATCATTGTTTGTTGAGCCATAGCTTCTCTTGAATCTCTCAAAGTTCTCAAAATCACAATAAGACAAATGAATTTGAAAATGACCTTTTTACCCCTTATATAGCATTTTGACTTTTTGACCCAATTTTCAAAACCTCTCAGAATTTTGTGAAAATTACACCCTTGGCTAATTTTGATGTCCTGGATCCATTTTCGGGATCAAAATCAAAATCTGAGTTCATCTTGATATTCAAAATCACAATCCAAAATTTATCCTTCTTCTGCGCAGTTGGCTGACCATTTGAGGCCTGATCCTTCGATCTTCACTGGGGCATCTTCATTTCTTCATCCCCATCTCTTTCAACCTTCTAGTCTTCATTCATTTTCATTTGCTTCATCTCTCTGAGGTTTGACTTCATTTTTATCCTATATCTTTCTCAATCAAACCTAGTCAAACTGGGGCATATCTTCACTGCTTGATGGTTATTCTATCATCTTTCACCTTCGATTATGATTTCTAGTGATTTGATCAAATTTATCAATTTACTGTTTCTCCTCTACCTGATTTCAATTTCGATTCGGAGGGGGTAGTACCTATCAAACTTCAATCCTTGATTTAGCTTATCAATCGAACCTTGAGATTCTTATCTCTTATTTGAGACTTGACAATCGCCTATTTACAGGGGTGTTGGCATTGTCTTTTTCAATCAGCTTATCTTTATCCTGATGTGTTCCCATCTGTCGAGCACACATCTGGGTTATTTTGTGATCTCAAATTGATCTCGCACTTCAATTCTATTCTTTGACTACATGTGATCCCAAATCGATCTAACATTAGTCAAAGAGGGGCAAATGTATGCACCCTAAAATGGTCACCTAGACTTTGGGCCCCGTTCTTCAATTTATCAATTTCTTGAATCAATATTTTTAAATCAATATTTTCAAATTAAATCAATTTCCTTGATCAAATCCTAATTCTATCATTTTATTCGGTTATATTCTATGGGCTAACCATTTTATCCTAAGTCTTTATTTAATTAAAATAAATTCCCTCCCCTTTTATTAAATAAAAAAGCCCCCACTTTCCTCTTATCCTAAGTTGCACAAATAAAGCATTATTCTTATTTTATAAAAAAGAGAAAAGCCCTTTTTGTCTCACATGAGGCTCAAAAGTCAACACTTCTTTCTCATTGGAGGATACTTGTGCACAAGGATTGATCTCACTTTCAAACTCCACCCTTGATCAAATTTTTTGTCTCTTAATCTCCATGGTCCAATTATCTTTAAAAGGAGAGCTCTTTTCTCATTCAAAAGATCCATTCTTTCATACTAATCTTATGCTACAGGATTTCTTGGTGACTTTGGAGCTTTGGAGATCTTTTTGCATTCTAGCTTTCATTCTTGCATTTTAGTTTACTTTCCTTTCATGTTTCTAGCTTAACTCACCTAGCATAATTAGTAAGGCTTGTAATACTCTCATTTTCATAGCTTAGTTGCATTCTTCATTTCTAGCATAGCATTGCATTGCATTTCCATTTAGATTCTTGAAGATATTGGCATTCTTACCCTTGTCTCTTTGAATCTCCCATTGTGTGGTTTACTAGCAAGGTTATTGGCTTAATAGCTCTAGCTAAGAGCATTCTAAACACCATTGTGACTCCATGCCTAAGGAGCTCTAGATCGCTTTCTCAAAGTTTCCAATCCATGGATTCTCTTGGAAGTAATGACTTAGAGAAGTGCACATTTTGAGTGTACAAGAACTATCACCATCATGCGTATCGTGTGGCTCTTGATCCATACTATAGCTCTATATTTCAAAAATAATCATTTAGACATGTTAAAACACGTGTTATTATTCTAAGTTACGTTGAATAATAGACAATTATCAAAATGTGTACCACCTTGTCCATGATAGTGATGGGGATTTTTGTATCTATGCGATTCAAATTGTAATTGATAAGTAGCTCCTCGCCTCCATGTATTGATTTGATCACACATACAAATACACGATTTCCCTCGCACGCCTCAAATATGCAATTGGGTTGCTTCTTAGTTGACGCATGTCATGTACTGTTTATAAAACCTGCAATATTTCCTGATACTTTGGGTCTTCCATCAATGTATATAGCTACTTTTTTACTTTGTTCACTGACTTTTTGTTGTATATAATTTTTCGTAAGTGCATACCTATGCATAGTTTTTTTATATTTAACAATTTGCATCCAACTATTGTAATCATAACAAGGTCTAACATACTCCATCAATTCAACAACTTTATTGTAAGAGACCTTTATGCCATCCATGAAAAATAGACCCAAACCATGTAATGAAGACAGTGCTATGTGATATATCCTCTCTTTAACACAAAAATCAGTATTTATTGAAGGAAGTTCATTGGGGACCCATTGTTTCTGTAGATGTTTGTACCTAAATGGCAGCTCGGAGTCACCTTTGCTCTCATCATCATAAGAACGCGACCCCCGTTGAGCAAGGAAAAATTTCATGCATTTATTGAATTTCTTTATGATCTTTTGACCTCGAGTCGATCTTATTGAATTACATGTACTAAATGTCTCACTTTCTTCTTCCATTCCTAGATTTTCCTCGCTCGAGGAAGACAATTCTAAAAAATACCTATTCGTCAGTACTTGCACTTCATGCAGTGACTTGACTAGTACCTGACAATCCATGAGACTGTGTGGGATACCTGACATAAGATAATAGTTATATAATTAGACGAACATACTTCACTCCATAGTTTTCACTATATCTTGTGAAGGACATTATACATTGTTAAAATTATCTATTTATCCAACAATATTTTGAATATCTCAGCATTGCATATAACTAAATATCTCAGCATTGCATGAGACACCACTATTGTGGCATTTCGTCAGATAGTTCTCGTGTCTTGCCAATGTTTTTATTACATCTTGTGAAAGACTTTATACATTGTTAAAATTATCTATTTATACTTTCAAAATTAGCTCACTCCATTGCAGGGAACAAAGAGAATCCCCTATGATTTAACATCATTTAGATGCCTCCTTTCATTAGCTTCATGTCATCTTCTCATATCTTCTCATAGCTTCTCATAGCTTCCTATGTGTTTCATCCTTCATTTATACACTTACTTCGACCAAACTTTTAATTTTCTGACAGATTTTGCCAAAGGCTTTGTAGGAAACCAAAGGCATTATAAATCATGAATTCGCTATAAAATTAATGTATTGCTCTAGATTTCATATGGACATTTTGTCAAATGGTTGGCATGTATGTTTATTCAAATGGAGTTATATCATTTGGAATGGATATATGATCGGTTGATATCGAATTCTATGTCAAGATTTACAACATTAAATTGATCATAGTTAGAAGACTCAGACACAAGAAGAATATGAGTATAGCCAATTTTTAGAAGAATATGAATGAATGCAAACATACATAAGTCGATGAACATAAATAATGAAGGTACCTAATATTGCCTGAAGTAATGAAGTGTTGACCCTGGGTTCAATCCAATATGCTCATGTATGATCCAAAAATTGCAAGGAAAGAAAGGATGGAGTTAGATCCAAAGGATCTAAGCAATGCCTGACACCATATTATTGATCCTCATCTACAATTAAGCATGTGCATAGTTAAGCCATAAATTTTTAAAAGGAACTATGCTACAAAACACGTGCACTCAGGAAAATGCACTTCATATTGCAGTCATGACTTGAGGTAGGCATTCAAGCTTTGTCTTCTCATTAACTCAATTTCATTTTGATGGCATTTGTTGATTTAATTGTGACACTAGCTTGGTTATAAACAAAAAGAAAAAGAAAAAGAAAGTGTCATTTGTAGTTTTTGTGAATTTGAAGAGCTACCACGAAGACGGCACTGCACTTTTGCATGGCACGAAGAGGGCATTCAAGTTTGGCATGCACGAAGAGGCCGACACCGTGTGGGAAGAGGGCACTAGCACTTGAGGTAGGCATTTGAGCTTTGTCTTCTCATTAACTCAATTTCATTTTGATGGCATTTGTTGACTTAATGGCACAATATTAATGTTAATAGTGGCATTGTTTACATCTTAGCATTTGGAATGCTCGATGACCTGTGAGCTTTGAGAGCTAGGGCATCATTGCTATTACCTTCAAAGCATTGTGTAAAGTGTTTGATCTCTCTTTATTTGTTTGCTTCTGATATTCACTATGTGGTACTCCTTGTTTATGATCAGTTCATGAGGAAATGTCTTGATGGATCGCGGGCTGCAAGCTAGGGCATCATGCATTATTTATGAGCTCAATGTTTGAGCACCTCATGTCCCTATTTGATTGGCTAGTGCTTTGTTTGTTATATTGAGTTTACATTATATATTTAGTCTTAATAAATATCTTATAAAATAACATAAAACTAACCCAAAATACTTTGTCTTAATAAAATCTTAATAAAATAATATATTTAGTCTTAATAAAATCTTATAAAACAACATATATTGTGTGAAGTGTTTGATCTCTTTTAATTTATTTTGTTGTTGATATTCACTAGCTATGTGGTACTCCCCTTTTATGATCATTTCATGAGGAAATGTCTTGATGGCTCACGGTCTGCAAGCTAGGGCATCATACATTGTTCATGAGCTCACTGTTTAATACTGGCATTATTTACATCTTTTCATTTGGAATGCTTGATGACCCGCAAGCTTTGAGAGCTAAGTCATCATTGCTATTACCTTCAAGGCATTGTGTGAAGTGTTTGATCTCTCTTTATTTGTTTTTTTGTTGATATTCACTATGTGGTACTCCCCATTTATGATCATTTCATGAGGAAATGTCTTGATGGTTCATGGGTTGCAAGCTAGGGCATCATTCATTATTTATGAGCTCACTGTTTGAGCACCGGCCAATCAAATAGGGACATGAGGTGCTCAAACAGTGAGCTCATAAACAATGCATGATGCCCTAGCTTGCAGCCCGCGAGCCATCAAGACATTTCCTTGTGAAATGATCATAAACAAGGAGTACCACATAGTGAATATCAACAGCAAAACAAATAAAGAGAGATCAAACACTTCACATAATATATGTTGTTCTATAAGATTTTATTAAGACTAAATATATCATTTTATTAAGATTTTATTAAGACAAAGTATTTTGGGTTAGTTTTATGTTGTTTTATAAGATTTTATTAAGACTAAATAAATGATGTAAACTCATAATTATACTTGATATATATATATATATATATATATATATATATATATATATATATATATATATATATATATATATATATATATATATATATATATACTTCAAAGGAGGAATTATGAAATATAGTTGTAGGTAGTTATCTCTTCTATAATGATGGAGTGAAAGGAAATGATCAATGAGGTTGTTTCTATTAGATCATACATTAATACACTTACTATTTTGAATTTGAGCTCGGGCATCATGCAATGTTATTGTTGTCATTGCATGCTTGCTGCTGTTGTGCACCATATATTGTTTTATACACTATTTATTTCATTGAGACCGTGAGCTTTCCATTTATAATGTATTTTCTATTATTGGATCAATGCCACTATGTTGTTGAGGCTGTAGATGCATTGAATCACCACTGCCATTCTATTTTTCTATCATCAATATAACAAACAGAGCATCAGCCAATCAAATAAGGATATCAGTAAGACATTTAATGCATTATTACTTCATCATGATGATAAAAATTTTATTGGCTCAAAGCACATAGAATGTGAGTAGATGCATTAAATCACCACTTCCATTCTATTTTGATGAAGAGGAACTATGTTATAAAATTTCAAGGCATCAAATTTTATAACAGTACATATATTTTATGAGTATAAATGTACAACAGAAGAGCACACACATGCCTTGGTTGTTATGGTCTATGAAAGTTTTTGGTTTGCCTTTCCCAATTGAGATGTCATCCTAAGATTCAAAAGGACCAAGGTAATAATAAGTCTTGAACATAAATGCATGATTGTGGATCCTCAAGTAGGAGTTGTGATGCAAAGGAAGAACACTTATATGGGTTTACCCACATAAGGACAATGGTTTCATTCATCTTTCTTTCAAGTGCTCTTGGGTACTTTCCTTGGCCTCTAGGCTTGGACATCCTATAGGGGTTGAACCAAAATTACGAAGGCAATAAGGACACATAGAACAATAGGTTTGGGGACTTAAACTTACGCTCAATCCTTAGTAATGGTTTGGGGAACTAATTACTAGATGAGTGACTACAGTACCCTAGTTTTCATTATTAGATGATCTTGCTTAATTTGTGTTCATTTCATGCAAAGAAACATGTAAAGGAAAAGAAATTTTTGCATCTAAAGATTACATGTATATATATGAAAAATAACTTGTATATACTATACAAGGAAAATAACTTTTAGAAGAAAATGTAAGAGTATAGGCATACATAAGAGGATGAACATAAATAATAAGGGTGTCAGACATTGCTTGAAGTGATAAATTTTTTACCCGGGTATGAATCTAGTGTGCCCCTGTGTGATCCAGAACCTACAAAGAAAAGAGAGATAGGGGTTAGATAAAAAAAGTATCTAAGCAATGAATGGCATCCTATTACTGATCCTCATCTATAATTATGCATGTGCATAACCAAGCCATACACTTCTGAAAGAAAAACCATGCTACATGACATGTGAATACATCATTCAAACAGTGCAACAGCAACACCAGATGTTTTTGTTTCATCTGGTGTTGTTGTGACATCATTTCTAAATGATGCACCCACAATAGTCACACCGCATGCCCATCAGCACAAGGTAGTCATGAGCAAGCATGAGTAAGCAATGGAAGGGGCATACATCATCATCAATTCAGAGGAGAAAAGCATCAAATCTGCATATTAAGGGAGGAGTACATCATGAATTTCAAGTAAAGATCATAACATCACAACATGGTTAGCAGCCCCAAGGAGGCCCCATTGCATACAGTGAGTAAGCTACATCAAAACAAAGAGGTGCACAAATCTGCATCATCTATACATTAATGCTATGGCATTGAGTATATTTGAATCTGCATTTTAAAGGATAAGTAAGAAATATGCATGATGCTAGTGAAATTAACAAAGGTACAGATCTAATGAAGTAATGAAGCTACCCACATTCTATGTGCTTTGAGCCAATGAAATTTTTATCGTCATGATGAAGTAATAATGCATTAAATATCTTACTAATGTCCCTATTTGATTGGACGGTGCTCTGTTTGTTATATTGTTGCTATCAAAATAGAATGGCAGTGGTGATTCAATGCATCTATAGCCTCAACAACATGGCAACGTCGATCCAATAACAGAAAATACATTACAAATGCCAAGCTCATAGTCTCAATGAAATAAACAGTGTATAAAATATTATATGGTGCACAACAACAAGCATACAATGACAACAATAACATTGCATGATACCCGAGCTCAAATTCAAAATAGTACTTGTGTATTAATGTATGATCTAATAGTAGCAACCTCATTAATCATTACCTTTCACTCCTCCATCATTATAGAAGAGATAACTACCTACAACTATATTTCATAATTCTTCATTTGAATTATATATATATCAAGTATAATTATGAGTTTACATCATATATTTAGTCTTAATAAAATCTTATAAAACAACATAAAACTAACTCAAAATACTTTGTCTTAATAAAATCTTAATAAAATAATATATTTAGTCTTAATAAAATCTTATAAAACAACATACATTGTGTGAAGTGTTTGATCTCTCTTTATTTGTTTTGTTGTTGATATTCACTATGCGGTACTCCCCGTTTATGATCATTTCATGAGGACATGTCTTGATGGCTCGTAGGCTACAAGCTAGGGCATCATGCATTGTTTATGAGCTCATTGTTTGAGCACCAGCCAATCAAATAGGAACATGAGGTGCTCAAACAGTGAGCTCATAAACAATGCATGATGCCCTAGCTTGCAGCCCGTGAACCATCAAGACATTTCCTCATGAAATGATCATAAATGGAGAGTACCAATAGTGAATATCAACAACAAAACAAATAAAGAGAGATCAAACACTTCACACAATGCCTTGAAGGTAATAGAAATGATGCCCTAGCTCTCAAAGTTTGTGGGTCATCAAGCATTCCAAATGAAAAGATGTAAACAATGTCAGTATTAAATAGTGAGCTCATGAACAATGTATGATGCCCTAGCTTGCAGCCCGCGAGCCATCAAGATGTTTCCTCATGAAATGATCATAAACGGGGAGTACCACATAGCTAGTGAATATCAACAGCAAAACAAATAAAGAGAGATCAAACACTTCACACAATATATGTTGTTTTATAAGATTTTATTAAGACTAAATATATTGTTTTATTAAGATTTTATTAAGACAAATTATTTTAGGTTAGTTTTATGTTGTTTTATAAGATATTTATTAAGACTAAATATATGATGTAAACTCAATATAACAAACAGAGCACTGGCCAATCAAATAGGGACATGAGGTGCTCAAATAGTGAGCTCATAAACAATGCATGATGCCTTAGCTTGCAGCTCGTGAGCCATCAAGACATTTCCTCATGAAATGATCTTAAACAAGGAGTGCCACATAGTGAACATCAACAGAAAAATAAATAAAGAGAGATCAAACACTTCACACAATGCCTTCAAGGTAATAGAAATGATCAAACACTTCAAAATAGGGACATCAGTAATAAAATAGGGACATCAAATAGGGACATCAGTAATAAAATAATACACTTACTATTTTATCAACAACAAAACAAATTAAGATATCCCTATTTTATTATTGATGTCCCTATTTACATCTTTTCATCAAATGACCCAAAAACATCAAGAATGGTCCTATATGGTCACTAATAGCCAACTTTCAGAATAATATGAATGAATATGCAAACATACATAAGTGGATGAACATAAATAATGAAGGTACCAAACATTGCTTGAAGTAATGAAGTGTTGACCCAGGGTTCAATCCAGTATGCTCTTGTATGATCCAAAACCTACAAGGAAGGAAAAGATGGGGTTAGATCCAAAGGATCTAAGCAATGTCTAGCACCTTATTACTGATTCTCATCTACAATTATCCATGTGCATAGTCAAGCCAAATACTTCTAAAATGAACTATGCTACAGAACATGGGTGTGTGTTAATGTGATTCAAAAGCTATTATGGAAGATTGTTTTATTATTGAGATAAAGATATCTTAATTCTACAAGAATAAATGTTTTGAGAAATATTTGAATTTAATTTTGACAATAACATGAGGAGTGATATATTTCAAGCTTCAGCGATACTTCATACCACACAGTGTTCATAGATTACATTCAATGCATTATTTATGCTTGTATTGGTGGGAAAACTCTTGAAAATGCGCAAAAAAGATTGCATTCAACCATGTTGTTTACATGACACATGTAGTTTACCACCAGCCTAAATCAGTGTTGCATACAAATTTGTGGATCGTGCGTGGTACGAAGCCTCACTCAAGTTTGAAAATGATAAGCATTATGATGCTGAGGTATGGTGTGGTAAGCACAAGTATAGTTTCTCGTAAGCTACTATTGGTATAGTTTTTTTTTTCAATAGTTGCAAAATCCACATTCTCCTATACTTACACATATGTATACATTTTGGGCTTGGCTTTAATGTCATGTAAATTTGAGTGAAATGGTAATAATATTTAAGAGCAACAAGTATGGCATTTTAAATAAGTATGCATATACATTATATAACAGGAGTGATATATTTTAATGGAAACACTTAATGAGAAGGATGCATATATAATAAGAGGAGTGATATATTTTAATGGCAATGGACATAGAAATTGAAGTGAAACTCTGTAATTTATTATTGTAAGTGGACATAGAAATTGCAGTGAAACTCTGTAATTTATTATGGCTCAGTGTTGTATATCCATATTCAATGTCTATTTAAACTTTAGGATGATACTTATATGATGGCTTAAGTAAATTGTTCTTACCTTGAGACTAGTACACCATGGGATTAGAGGATGGTTGTTATAATAGTAACTGTATGTCTATGGGATACTTTTATATTTTGTATTAAATGATGATACATATGTGTTTCTTCCTTTTACAACAGTTTATATTCTGATACTTATATCTTGAATTGTTAAATGACTAATGAGTGATAATTTCAAAAGTGTAACATAATTAAAGGCATGCAAATTCATATTGTACTTAATCTGAATGCCACTGTGTAATGTTTTTACTTACAATATTTCGAGACCCCTCTCCATTTTAAACTAACCTATGACTTCAAAGGAGGAATTATGAAATATAGTTGTAGGTAGTTGTCTCTTCTATAATGATGGAGGAGTGAAAGGTAATAATCAATGAGGTTGCTGCTAATAGATCATACATTAATACACTTACTTTTTTTATAGCAATAACATTGCATGATGCCAAAGCTCAAATTCAAAATTGTAAGTGTATTATTTTATTACTGATTTCCCTATTTGATTTAATAGCATCAATATAACAAATAGAGCACTAGCCAATCAAATAAGGACATGAGGTGCTCAAATAGTGAGCTCATAAACAATGCATGATGCCCTAGCTTGCAGCCCGTGAGCCATCAAGACATTTCCTCATGAAATGATCATAAACGGGGAGTACCACACAGTGAATATCACAAACAAAACAAATAAAGAGAGATCAAACACTTCACACAATGCATTGAAGGTAATAGCAACGATGCCCTAGCTCTCAAAGCTCGTGGGTCATCGAGAATTCCAAATGCAAAGATGAAAATAATGCCAGTATTAACATTCATATTTTGTCATTAAATCAACAAATGTCATCAAAATGAAATTGAGTTAATGAGAAGACAAAGCTCGGATGCCTACCTCAAGTCATGGCTGCCATTTAAAGATCAAATGCTAAGAAACTATGTTATAAAATTTCATGCCAAATTTCATCAAGAATGGTCCTATATGGTCACTAATAGCCAACTTTCAGAAGAATATGAATGAATATGCAAACATACATAAGTGGATGAACATAAATAATGAAGATACCAAACATTGCCTGAAGTAATGAAGTGTTGACTCAGGGTTCAATCCAGTATGCTCTTGTATGATCCAAAACCTACAAGGAAGGAAAAGATGGGGTTAGATCCAAAGGACACTATTAGGGCACTATTTCTCTTTGACTATATTCTTTTGGGGTCTGATCTATTGTAGTTGTTTCTTTTTTCTTTGAATCATTTTTTACAATTACTTTTGATGCAATATTTCTATGAAGAACAAGAACAAAATGGTGAATGAGTGTATTTGACAAAGATAAACATGACACATTTTGTTCAGTTGATTGGGTTGGTTTGGTACCATTAACATGGCCTGGCCAAATATTAAATAGTGAGCTCATGAACAATGTATGATGCCCTAGCTTGCAGCCTGTGAGCCATCAAGATATTTCCTCATGAAATGATCATAAACGGGGAGTACCACATAGTGAATATCAACAGAAAAAAAAATAAAGAGAGATCAAACACTTCACACAATGCCTTGAAGGTAATAGAAATGATGCCCTAGCTCTCAAAGCTCGCAGGTCATTAAGCATTCCAAATGAAAAGATGTAAACAATGCCAGTATTAAACAGTGAGCTCATGAACAATGTATGATGCCCTAGCTTGCAGCCCACGAGTCATCAAGACATTTCCTTGTGAAATGATCATAAATGGGGATTACCACATAGTGAATATCAATAGCAAAACAAATAAAGAGAGATCAAACACTTCACACAATGCCTTGATGGTAATAGAAATGATGTCCTAGCTCTCAAAGCTCGTGGTTCATCAAGCATTCCAAATGAAAAGATGTAAATAATGCTAGTATTAAACAGTAAGCTCATGAACAATGTATGATGCCCTAGCTTGTAGCCCACGAGCCATCAAGACATTTCCTCATGAAATGATCATAAACAGGGAGTACCACATAGTGAATATCAACAGCAAAATAAATAAAGAGAGATCAAACACTTCACACAATGCCTTGAAGGTAATAGCAATGATGCCCTATCTTTCAAAGCTTGTGGGTCATCGAGCATTCCAAATGCTAAGATGTAAACAATGCCACTAAAATTGAGTTAATGAGAAGACAAAGCTCGGATGCCTACCTCAAGTACTAGTGCCCTCTTCCCACACGGTGTCGGCCTCTTCGCGCACACCAAACTCAAATGGCCTCTTCACACCATGCAAAAGTGTAGTGTCATCTTCGCGGCAGCTCTTCGAATTCACAAAAATTACAAATGACACTTTCTTTTTCTTTTTTTTTGTTTATAACTAAAGGGTGTCACAATTACAATGTTGGTGTCACTATTACGACACCGTCAGACACACTTGAAAAAAAAACACAAAAAACAAACATAAATTAGTGTGGCGTCATAAATTGGCATCAAAATTCTACCCCAAATGTTGTAGTGCATCTTCAACTCTAGTTGCCTCATCCTGCCAGCACTGCAAATCCAGGACTGAAGAACCAGTCCCCAGTAGAGGAGTTGGAACAGCCTATGAATCTCCCAACAAAGAACCATTATTACTCCCAGCCAAGGGATGTACAACAAGAGGATCAAAAACATCAAGATCAGTACCAGTCGAAACCCCAACAGGGACAACAGAAACAACACCCACTGAGTAGCCAACAGGGGCCCCAGCTCCATCCTTCAATGAAACATGAAGAGGACCAGGAGAAGGGCTAATAGTTCCAGCCATTGAAGAAGGAGAAGGAACATAATCAGCCAGAGGACTAGCAGAGTCAGGTCTAGCAACAACCTGCTCAACCACTTGCAAGAAGCTCCAATGGGAAGACACCTCCACCGTATAGTGCTGAGAGGAGGCACCCTTCCACCACGAAGCAGTCTTTTTAAGTCTCTAAAGATCACATTGAGAAGCAACATGACCAGTCTTAAAGAATATTTTGCATCTAAAGGAGAGGTCTTCATAGTCCAATTGCTGAATCCAGCTTCTACCCTAAGGAGAATAGAGTTTAATCTCTGAAGGCAGGCCTTTAGAGGTATCAATATCCACCAGGATACAAGCATAAGTAGAGTGGAATAAATCTGAAGATTTCTCATTCACCATTAACATTTCCCCAATAGCATCCCCATAGTCTCTAGAATGGAATCAATCCAAAGATGGAGGGGAAGATGAGGAAGCCTAACCCAGATAGGTTGAATATAAAATGATTCAAAAGACAAAGAGAAATTAGGATGCCAAGGTTTCAACAATAGCATAAAACAATCCTCCCATCTAAAGAAGTTTTCACACAAAAGAGACTTTCTATCTTCATCATTATCAAATTTAGCCACAAAAAAACCTTTAGCCATTGGGAAAATATGGACTGTACCAGTGATTAGGGGTTCCCAATGTCTAGAAATCCAGGAATGAAGATCAGGCAGAGAAGGCCAGAATCCCTTAAATCTGCAAATCAACCCATGCTCAGAAAAAATAGAGGATGTCACGTCGATCTCAAAGAGAGTCTCCTCATTCAACTTCATGATATATGGTTGCAGATAGGGAAAGAACTACAAGGAATACCAACCATTGCAGAGTGACTATGAACCTTGGGCAAGGGAACCACCGAGGGCATATAACGCTGCACCAAAGGCACCACAAGGGGGGTTGGAGAAGTAGGATCTGCAGACAACCGAGTATTGATGACCGTCATAGAATCCCTAACGTGTGCCATTGAAACAGAGGGAGCATCAGCCACCACTGTAGAAGCCCTATCGAGCACAAAGGAATCAGAGGGGGTGTCAAGATCCAAAGAAGTTGTAGCAAAAATCGCCACCTGATCCTTGGATGATGCACTTGGAACAAAAACCGCAGTTGAAGTGGAAGCGGGAGTGAGAGCGGGAGACTATCCTTTTAGTATGGGAATAGTGAAGGGGATCTTACATTACATAACTTAGTACATATTAGTGTTGAACATGAATATGGTTTGATTTGTAGGTTCTCTCTTTGGTCTTGTTCTTCTTCCTAGATGTTTGTATTCACATGGTTGAGTGTGAAGAACATAGGAGAGGTACAAAAACTGGTGGTGATAGAGGTATTGTAGCATATTTGATTGTGGTATTTCCATATCATTTATTATTTTCTTAACACTATGTAATAGAAGAATTAGCCATGTTCTCTGTGTAAAGAACAATAGATAGAATTGGTAGGCTATGATATATTTTTAAATTTAACATTATTCATGTAGTGGGGGTTTCTAGATAAATGTTTTGTTTTCCTTTTTGATATCTTGGCTTGTTGATTATTGATGTGATGATGAGTTTTCATGTTTCATTGTATTTGGATCCATGAGTTATGCAGGTTATAGATTAAATACCCATTTTTTGTAGTGTAATGACTTGGATGTGGACTTTCTATATCCATAAGATCTTTTTTAGTTGACCTTGTTTGTGGCCATATTTGGATTGGTATGTTGCATTAAGATGGAGGATGGATATGTAGAGACTTGATTGCAAATTTAGAGTTGATATGTTGATGGCATGAAGTTCTATCTATGTTGGTATACTCTAGTTTGAGATATGATTAGCTTGGATGAATTACAATTCACTTTGGTTTCTATTCCATGTGTTATGAGTAAGGTAGTTACTCGAAGCCTTTTTATCATTTGAATCTAATACTAATGTTCATGTAAAGATAGGTCAAGGTTTTAGTGACAGTCGATATCTTTCACCTTTGCATGTTCCTTTTCTTTTGTATGTGTCATGTTGGAGGATGTGAGGATTTTTTCTCCTTGATGATGGTTATCGTGGATACTTTTAAAGGTATCTTGTTGGAGCATGATAGCATAGTGAAGAGTCAAATGGTACACATATGGCTAAGGGATGTTTTCCCCTTGTTTGTGATTCTTATGGTTGTATTTTCAATAGATCATGTCAAGTGGGAGAATGTCAAGATTAAGGTGTCATCTATCTTGTAAATCTTATGACATGGTTTTGACATCCTTTTAAATTATCCTAAGGCAATTGAGTATATTAGGAAAATATTTTTTAATATTTATTCTCACAATTATTTGTAATACATTTATAAAGGGTGAGGAGATCCACTAGAAGTAGTAAAGGTGGGTTGTGAACATAATTATTTAATATTGCTTTCCCCACATGTGGATACCTAGAATAAGATAATTAATGACTTAAGAAGTATACAAATGAGTGACCTTTAGGCTTGTCCAAGTGGAGGGCTTGGAAGATGCAACATGTGTCTCTTAGTATTTTGTCACTTATTACATTTAATACTTGCAAGATTGGGCACCCAAGTTAAAGAAAAAGTATTGGACCCAAAACTTGTATCTTTTTTACTTTTGTGGAGCTAATCCAAGGGTTGTGGTCATTTGGAATCAAGAGCCTTATTTGGACACCTTTTTTGGTGGTTTTGGAGCTCTTACCATTCTATATGTTCATCCTTTTGGACGTATAATTGATGAGAAATAGTTGGTAGAATTACTTTGTAGGAACAAGGGTAGGTGGGAGGCATAAGGAGGTTGTTCACAGGTATGAAGGTGCTTCCATATTGTAGGAAAATAAGAGAATGGAATTCAATGTACAGTATTCACATTTATTGTTGATAATGCATACTTTACCTCTCTTCTTGGTGGAGGTTCTTCCCGCGAGGGTTTCTCCACATAAATCATGTGTTATGTGGTGTTTTAATGTTGCTTATTTGTGTCTCTTTTCTGATATCTTATGTTGATGTTATTCATTATTTATTATTTTTATAATGTCACATAAGATAGGGTTATTAAGTATGAGTCTTATTTTTATCATCCTTAAGAAGGATCTAATCATGGTTTGTCCAAATTAAGGAAACTTAATTTTAAAATTATCATATTTTCATGTTGTGGTTGTCAAACATTGTGTCTCATCCTTTGGCTGATTTATTTAATAGAAATTCATCTTCACAATCCTGGTATTGAACTTGTACATTTTCCAACACATGTTTATGGTCTACGAGGACCAATGACAAACTACTTGATAGTACTAATAAATGCAAATATTTTAACATCCTTGTAACATGATGGTGATTATTTGAGTATTGGTATAAAAGGAGACAAGTACATTCTCCTTTAAATAATGCCTAGTTATTAGACAACCAAATTAATGGTACCCAATGTGTTCACATATGTCAATTTCATCAAAGTACCTTCAAGACAACATGATGAACAAACAAGAGTTGTTAGATCACAAGGGGATGCGAGATGGTGAGTGTCATCAAATATTATGTTTCTTAATTCTATGGCATGAACATGGAGGCTAAGAAAGCAATAAATTTTGAGTTCTTCAAGGATAAATATCATACAAATAGGAGTAGATACAAAGCCCTATTGTTTCCACGAGACATTTTGAGAGGAACAAATAAGAAACCAAGTAAGATTTCATTCAATGATGTTGAGCCCTTATCTATTGACCCATTTGAAGATTACTTCATCAATACCTATCATACCTTTTGCTACGTCGGTGTACCTTGAAATCATTTGGAAATTAAATGAGTCGGATAAGGCTCATTTAAGGAGCACTAAGAAAGGATATTTATTCCCCACCTCTACCAAATTTTATGACTTCACAACAACCAATAAGAATGGACTCGGTCACACCTATTCTATTTTGTTGTCATACTTATAATGGGTTTGAATCCCACGAGGAAATTTGACCCAAAAGGCTCCATCAACCATATCTAGGTGAATTTTAAGAAGTTTTCTTTCTTGCACAAAATGATATATGAAGAATATTTCAATTGGAATTGCATGATAATTAAGGAATTAGACAATAGTAGAAGTGAGAAACTATCAAAAGAGGGAAAGAGTAGAGAAGAAAGGAGCATAATAATTATCTGGGTGCATTTGTATTACAATAATGCACTAAATAATGTAAAAGGAAGATAAACTAGAAAGAAAACCTCAAGTAGAGGAAGAGAGACCTCTCAAGCAAACAAGAAGAGGACCCCATGTTGCCCCTCCACCAGAGGCCTCTACTACAAAGGGGAAAGAACCTTTTATTATTGAAGATGTTGAGCCCCCTCCACAACGTTGTTCCACAAAGTGTAGAGGTAATTGCAATAGAGGAAAAAGTAGAACTAGCTCTCTTCAAGTATGGATTCAATCCAAAGTTTAAGTCCCTAGCAATTCGGGCAATGGTCGTGAACATAGACAAGCCCAAATTTGTTGATATTGTGCAATAGTTGATAGGAAACTTCTTTTTTTCAAAAGGGTATATGACACCACTACCTCTCAAGATACATCTATAGTAGTCAACACACCCTAATTTAGTGAAGGGATAACTAAGAAGCTTCAAACAGACTTTGATAAGTTGTGGGATCAATAAATGAAGGTTGTGGTCGAATTGAACCAAGTGACTACCCTTTTGACTCTGTGGTCATTAGTTTCTCTATAGAATTTCCATCACTGGAGAGATGTAATGTTTCATATGAGATTGATCCTCCTCGTGTTGGTGACCATTTAAAAATTTGAAATTCAATTTAACACCTTGCATGGGTCGACCCATGATAAGAGATTTTTAAATAAAAATAAATTAATATTTTTCTAAGGCTGACCTCCCTAATGGAGCACCCGAATTTTGTATGAAAAGGTGCATCTAAATCAAAATTTGCCTCCTACAAAGAGATGTTTCATTTCAATCTGGTTACCTACTTTTGAGAAGGTGCAAGAGGAAGTTGTGAATAGTTTTTGAAGGCAAGAGATTAAAAAATATAATTCATATTTTTAAAGAAGATTTAGAATTTTAGAATGGAGATAAATCAATATCTAAAGGCAAGATTATGGTAGTTTCATGAACCAAAATATTGAAGGTCATATTGCAAATTTATGAGTAGAAATATTGAAGATTATATTGTAAATTTGTGAGTAGAAATATTGTAAATTTGTGAGAAAATATTAAGGTAGATTTTTAAATAAATCATGATAATCGTCATTCTACTTTTGGAAGGTGGTACCTTTTAACTAAAGAGATTGAAAGGTTGGAGCTTCTTATTGAAGCAGATTAAAGTCTCTTGTTGTGTTGGTGCCCAGTGGTGGAGATTGGTGTCTCTAGTGATTTGGTGCCTACGAATCATTAAGAGGGGATTGTTGTCTCTTGTGGACCGGTGCCTACGAAATTTGTAAGAAGGTTTTATACAAGCGATCATCATAAAATTATGTGTCTAATATATGTGTATTTTTGTGATTGCCTCATTGTAATTATTAAATTTTAATTAATTAAATATTGACTTGTGTTGATTCACCCATCCCCCTCTCTTAGTATAAGTGTGTTTGTTTTATCACAAATGATCATACATGTGGCATAATTTTGAATTTTCAGCACTGCTTAGCTTACTAATTGATTAGAGCATAGTCCAAGATAGAATTGGGAAAATACTGAAATCCAATTTTTCACTATTTTCTATGTTTCAGTAAAGTGCAATTTTAAAGATCTTCGGGGCATTTCAGGGCCTGGACGCATTGGGGAGGGCTCACCTTGGTGTGACCTCTAAGTTTTGGTTCAAGATTTATTGAAGACCTTTCCAATGGAGTAAACGGATCACAATTCGGAGCTGGGACTAGAAAGTTGTGCCTTCTCCAAGTGGACCTATTTTTATATATGATTTTTTTTTATACTTTTTGATAATTTTAATAGTTTATTTATAATAAACATTATGAAAACTCTTCATTTCATTTCCAAGGGGTTCTAATGACCCTTGGGATCCATCAAATTTGTATAAACTCCAATTTTGAATAGAATGGATCACTTTTTGGCTTGCAATCTTGTTGTTAATCTTCATGGTTTTTACATTGAACTTAACAATATCGCAGGTATCACACCAAGTATTGTAATCTGATTTCATAATTCATATCACTAACAATTTTGGCTCTATTCTATCTTATGTGGAAAAATAGACACTTGTACAAGACTTTTAGCTTGTTTCTCCCTTGCATCTATAAAAGGGACTTTCAAGTCTTCTACAAAGGATTTTGAAAATTTTATTTTTGGATGGTCATAGCATACAACAGTCAATATTTTTGGTAGTAGATGAAGTTTTGGTTTGTAGAATGAACATTTTATCTAGAAAACTTCATGAGTTGCAACATATGAAAATCGTGAGTTGTAATTGTTTCCTTGATGTATACTTTGATATTTAAAAATGAAATTATCAAGCATTCAAAGTTTATTCTTGCATATCTATTACAATTGTATGTTTTGTTTCTTGCTTTATTTCAAGTAAAAAATTAAAATATCTTGACGCAGGGCAGGGATGGAGGATCCAAAAATGGATAGTCCAAACCTACACTGCCAATTGTAACAACAACAAGCACAGCGGAATTCAAGAATATAATGCTTCAAAACATAATTTCGTTCAACATGCCCAACTGTAAGGCCTTTCGAGTTTCGGTCTATTACAATGAAATTACAAAGTATCAACAAGATCTAGCAAGATCCAAGGAACCACCAACTAGTTCAGATCTGCAAAAGATAGCCTCTGATAGGAACAACCAAGATAGGATCTAAACTTGTGCTCGCAAGCCACCAAGCAACCTCTTGTTGTCCTAAGCCCGCAAGCCACTAGTTCTGCTAAAACTCCCAGATTCACAAATCGGCTTCTACTCTACTCTTCCATCATATCACTACACCCTCTACATCTTTCCTAATGATCTAATGATCATAATCCTACCTCTACATCAACCCAAACTCTCAATATATAGCCAACTAAGCCACAAGTCAGCCAGTCAGGCATTTAAGTACAATATAGGTCCAGACCAATAAGAGAAACCAAAACTAATGCAAGAATGATCAAAACTTAATGCACCTTTACATTTAGGTCCACACATGACCCAAGAACATGCCCTTAACCACGCAATCAACACCAAAACTGCAGGAAAATACTGCTCTGATGGCAAGGAAAACAACTCTAACTTTCAAATTGTCCATCCAATATCTCCCAAACCATGCCACCTCAAGAGATGCGATCCTAGACATAGCTTCCACAAACATCAAGGAACAACCTCCTTTCAGTGCACATGCCAAAGATCTCCACATATCATCACAACATAGAAACTTAGAAAGTTGCCCAAAACAAAGTATTGTATCCCTCTGACAGGGAATTCCTCCAAGACAAAGAAAGATCTTTAGGAACCCAAAATGCTCATGCATCATATCTAAACAAAGAAAAGGAAGATTAGGCATTCCATTAAGGATTTAAAAGAAGAATCACATTAGTTTCCATTCGTAGGGTGTATTATTATAAGGCAATAATGCTAGTAACTCTCTGGTATTGAGTTCAATTGTCAGAAGAAAGTATATATCTAACTTGAAATGACTATGTTACCCTAATAAAGCATTGGTTTGTACTATTTTCCTCCCATAGATCAAAATCCCCCACCTTGCATGGGCACACATAAACTCAACCTCAATCGATAATAATCTTCTAGAGGGGAACTCCACTACCACTAGATTATTATCACTAGATTACATGATTACATATGTGATATAGTGTTCGTATCCAAACCCTAGCCACTATAGTCCCCCTCCCCACCCTGCAAGTTAAAAAAGACAAAACCTTCGAGTACTTCATGTTTCATTAAGTTATTTTTAAATTATATATGTTCTCAAATCCAACAATGAATAATCTCCAAAAACTAAGCCAATTTTGAGTAGAAATCACATCCACTTGGTGCATTATGTGAGAACATTTCCATTATAGTGATATTTTAGCTCATAGATTGAAATATTAATTGATATTGTCAAAGGACTACCCCTAGGTCATGCAGAGGAGGGAAATTTTATAATTGTCTCATGTTTGTTAGTCATTGACCTAAAGCCTCTAATTATAGGATATGGATAATCTCTATGAAATCTTAGGGAAACAATTGGATATTAAGAACAAATGAAATCTTATAACTTTGAAAGTACAGAGAGTATGCAACCTAAAAAAAGGCATGTTGGAAGAATTAGTCACCTAATATGTGCTTTCCTTTGCTTACTTGGAATTATTACCTTTGAAAAAGTATTCAGATTTTGGTGATTTCAAGGGTAAGATTAAATGCAAAAATATAGTAGTCAAGGTTGTTTATATTAGAGTTGATAAGTAAACAACCCATAGCTCCCAAGAACACCTGCACGCAAACACCTATCACAAAAAGAGAGAAGCAAGAAGCTAGAGAGGCATGAATGCATGGATCCACGAGAGAGGAGAAATCTTTGATGTGCAAAAACAAAAGTTACAATTCAATAATAATTTGTGTTACTCAAATAAGATTACAAGAGAGATCAATCCTTATAAAAAGAGATCTAAAACCCTAAAAGGGTGAACAAACCTAGGTTGCATGATAATAATTAATAAAGCAATTAATTATTATATGCCCAAAGTTTAGCTTAAGCATAAAAAGATAATAAGTGACTTAGTAATTAAATCAATATGATTTAATTAATAAGTAAACACTTTATTACTCTAACACCCCCCCTTGAGATAAACTTTGGGAGAAGCTAAAAACCTAGAAAGAACTACTAAAAACAAATGGGTTATGGCAACAAAAGGCCTGATCAGGTACCCAAGTACAAAAGAGAGTCTCTATAAAGCGAATAAATAGAGAAAATCACATGGGAAAAACTCTACTCCAAAAAGAGACAAAGACTAGTCTGAAGGACTGAAGAAGCCTCCAAAACTAGGAATGTTCCAGAAAATAGGAACAAAGAATGAACATGTACAACATCACTGAAGCAAGAAGCTGCAAACTCTGTCAAGAAGTAACTATTGATCTAAAGATCCTCCACTGAAATATGATGAGGTAAAGAAGACTGTAATCTGCATGAGTGCCCTCAACTGACACTACTCGAATCAAGAGGCAAGCAAAGGCAAACAACTAAAGTCGAAGATACAGAATACTATAATCTGCATGAATGCCCTCAAATGACACTACTCGAATCATGAGGCAAACAAAGGAAAACACCTGAACTTGAAAATACAGATGGCATAAAAATGTCAAATTTCGAAGAGTTGATCAATCAAATCTAGAAGAGTGCGTCCAAAAATAGGAAAGAGAAGAGTGTCCATATGGTAAATGATCCATCTCACCGGAATGCATAGGTACCCAGCCACTGCATCCGCCTAGTACATACAATCAAATATTGAATACATAGCTCACACTATCGAACCAAAGAAGCAATAGAACCAACAGTAGAAACCCCCCATAATGTTGACAAGGGAGTAATAACAGGTATACTGAAAAGATCATCCAATATGAATTGCATGATACCAGGAACATCGAATGTGTAGAGAGAGTACAAACACAAATACAGATACCTTAGGCTAATGTCGTTGGAGGAACACTCGCATGACAAAAGTAGATGACAAACAAAGGCAAACATCAAATCCCCCCTAGCACTTTATAATGGAGTGCGAGTACATAAAGCATGAACATGTGCAAGATCCCATACATGCAATAGAATGACACTTTATCTCTATGTGTGTGCATAAAAGAATGCTAAAAAAGTGAAGTATACAATGCTCAAAGAAGAGAAAAGACTGCTAAAACAAAATAACAGCCAAAGACGAGCCATCCCTCAAAGGGAAGAGATCCTAGGACCTGAAACATCCAAGATATCCACCAGATTGCAAAAACTCAAGAATCTAAATAAAATATACCTGAAGAAGAATTTGGAAAAATAACTCACATCACTAGAAAGGTCTCAGAACAGGCTTTCCAATGATATATCCTTTTTCCCAAAATGGAGTCCGAATGCACAATATAGAGCACTCATAGTGCAAAACTGAATATTTGGCTTTGATAGTAAAAAACACCATCAAAAAAGAAAAATCATAAATTCAAATCTTTAGATCTAGATAGAGCGCGGAACCAGCTTTTCGACGATATCTCGTTTGCACAATTTCGACACCGTATGCTCAAGTTATGAGCAAAATACCAACAGCTGCGCTAGAGGGCCCAAAACAAGTGTAGAGGAGGGTTGATGCAGTGATGATGTCATAAAATGACTGGCCTAAAATTGACAGTTGCATGGTCGTCATGGCCAAAATCCGCTTGGGGTCAAAAAAGTTGGGCCTCTGGTCACCATATGACCAGGGGCTGAGGCTGCATCCACAAGGAGGTTAAATTTGACAGCCAAATGGTTGTCGCTGCCCAAAAATATTTTTTTTTAAATGGCATGCACACCTAGGGATGTGTACCTGGGTCGTACAACCCTGGTATGCAAAAAAATTTACCTGAGAATGCAATGTCGTATGAATTGGACGTGCCTTCAATTGATTTGGGGGTTCTTGGCCACTACGAGCTCAACGGTGAGGTCCATTTGAGCTAAAAATGCTCCAAGATACTAGTGATCACCTTGGGATCCGTGTCGAGGCCGGTTGCAATTTTTTTGCCACAGATTCTAAGTTTTTCCAAAATGGACAAACTTTATATGGATATAAGGGTTCTTGGGTGCTCTGAATGCAACGGTGAGGTATGTTTGAGGCCAAGATGACCAGAAAGAGAGGTCCCCCTAGATCTAACAAAAAAACCCTCTGAAACTACAGATTTGACGAACACGGCCGAATCTCTTAGGAAGAGAATAGAGGCAAACAGATCTGAAGCTTTGATACCATATTGGAGTTGATGAGTAAACAACCCAGAGCTCCCAAGAACACCTGCACACAAACACTTGTCACACACACACACACACACACAGAGGCAAGAAGCTAGAGAGGCTTGAATGCATGGATCCACGAGAGAGGAGAAATCCTTGATGTGCAAAAATAAAAGTTGCAATTCAATAATAATTTGTGTTACTCAAATAAGATTACAAGAGAGATCAATCCTTATAAAAGGAGATCTAAAATCCTAAAAGGGTGAACAAACCTAGGTTGCATGATAATAATTAATAAAGCAATTAATTATTATATGCCTAAAATTTAGCTTGAGCATAAAGAGATAATAAATGACTTAGTAATTAAATCAATATGATTTAATTAATAAGTAAATACTTTATTACTCTAACAGTTTAATGCAAGCATTATGGTCTCCATATTATTTAGGTGAGTGCACATGCCTATAGAAAAAGAAAAACTACATAAAAGCACATTGTTCTTAATAGTAGAAAGAAATCCCTTAAGGAAGATAATTTGTAGCTGACCAATCTCAAATTGATGGTTTATTCTACCACAATGATTCAAAGCAAATGGCATAGTCATTGATAGGATCATGACTCTTTTGGGCACAACTATATCAAACCATTACTATTATTTTCAAGCCCATATTAATTCAAAAATATTTGAAGAATGCAATAGAAAGATCATAAAAAGAATGTATAGAACTACGAATCAAAGAACAAAACCATCACATTTTATTTTAAGGCTCTTGGAAATTACATGGCTAAGATCTTATTCATAATTTCAAAATACAAACATATAACAAGGAAAGCTTGAAAATGGGCATTAGGATTTCCTTTTCAACCTCAAAGATGTGTAAAATGTGGATGATTGATGTGATCAAATCTCTGCATTTTTGTTAAGATTGGTAAACTCTTATGGTAGTGTATTTGGGGTAGTGATAGAAATAATATTGGTATGGGGAATGGGAAATAATGGACAAAGTATAAGAAAGATGTGTAAGAGGAGGTAATGTCATGGAAATGTGAGGAGGAATCACATTATGAAGAGAAGTAAAAGTAAGATGAGAGAGAATAGAATGAGCGCCAAAAATATAACTTGGAATAACACTTATAGGCATATGTGTGGAAGGATGGAAAGTGGGTGGATCACCAATAGAGGCAAAAGAAAAGGGAACACTAGAGGCAAGACTGGAAGAGGTAGTGATCACAATAGGGTGATAATATAAGTGGTAGTGGTCATGGAAGGGATGATTGTGGAAGAAAGCTCGGGAGATGATAGAGGATGGGAAAATACAACATTGGAAGAAGCCAACAAATTATCAATAGCATGAAGAATATACATGCCAAATGAAACATTCATTTATGTCTTTGTAAAATAATAGCCTATTGTTGAAGAGATTGAGTGTGAATAGTTCATCAACAAGCGTATTTTCTAGTAAGAATGAGATCTTGCTTGGCTAAGTATGTATACAGTCATAGTCTTGTTGAACTTCATGATCCTCTAATTCTCAACATGAGCATTAGAAACAGCCTCATTATCACTGGATTGAGTATTCATGTTAATATTTAGTTAAGTACTTATTCACAAAGGAAGATTAGAGTCCCAAGAAATGTATAACATGAACAAAGCAATATGGCTAAGAGCGGTAGAAAGAAAGAGCCATATAAATCACTCCCATATTTATAAATTAAGGAGAAAATATGTGGTCATATGAGAAAATGAAACACTAAAGGTGAACATAAGAGTGGATAAATAAAGTTATGAAACACAAAGAAAAAAGGAAAATCAAACCTAATAAAATCTAAAAATAATATAAAGCATAAAAATATTTATTTCTTACAACCGTTAATTTTAAAAATCAAACCCTTAAAAGTGTAAGATAACTCACAAAAGTGTAAGGGAAACTAAAGCAATTACATAAATCAGCCTAGCCCTATTAATTAAATCACAATAAATTATACTAAGTCATTCTACATCTCTAAATCATTCTACATCTTTGTATCTAATCTATGTGACAAAAAATAGACCTAGAGCTTAAGATTGAAGTCTAGAATGAATCAATTATCACATATGAACTAGCTATTACATTTTACAACAACTAGAAAAGAGAGGAGTATGAATATTATTGAAATGTAATCTTTTGAGAGTGTTGTGGTGCAATGAAATCTCACCCATTATTATATGGGATATGTTCGGATAAATGAGTTGTCGAGGTAATTTTTAAAGGTCAAAAAAGGTAACTCATTTAGAAATTTGTAATGAAACAAGCACTTCCAACTGATGGGATGTCAACATACACCATGATGAATGAGATATCAGGACAATTTTAATAGAGTAAGGGAGGGTCCTATAGTGGAGCACTCTATCTTCTTGCCTCCCAAAATCATGTGTGGATATTTCAAATCACTCAATTTTGAACATATCCTTATTTGTCAACTCCCCTACTTAAAATTTTAGTTTCAAGTCCACAAGGACAAATATAATGCCACATCAGTCTATTTTTTTGCCATGGTGTCCAAAATGGTCCCAAAAACAAGACCCATAGTTTTGCACTAAGTCATTTTTATTCGTGTGTGAATGTGGCATCACATAAGTGATTGTCTTTTTAGATTTACTGATTTTTTTAAACATAAATATTGACATGACACTTTTTGTGCTCCACCAAAAGACTAATTGTACCCAACTACTATCCCCACTATTGAACTCTGCTCCACTTTAAGCTCCTATTATTGCTCACATTTCTAATATCTATATACAATTTTTTACATTTTTAATGAAAAAATTACTAGAAGCTACTACAAGAATTTATATGATGAATCAACCAGTCGACTCCTTCCACCCTCTACTGCGCCCTCGCCTCTTCCCATGAATTTGAGTGACATACTGAAATTTTTCATCCAAACCGAAACTTCTTCCCGTAGAATCAAACTATAGTTACTAATGAAAATATTTTGATGCGAAGCTTTTGGGTGCTTCTGTGAGCTATTATCTCTTGAGCAAGCAATTCATTCCGACTGATAAATTTTGGTTATTTCGGGACATCACATAATTTCACTTATATTCTCTTTACTCGTTAATACTGAATTATATAAAAGTTTGCGTGAAAGACTGCAGTTATGACAGCATCAAGCTAAAACCCTTATCCCCGGATTACACATACTTCAGTTAGAAAATCTCATTTGAGGATATAAAGGATACATTTGGAGTGATTTTGGATATTCATGAACCCATTGCGAAAGGTCCTTTAGGATGATGAATTTAAAGGTGGCAAACATGTGAATTTTTCATCCATAGAAAAGTTCTCTAAGTGTTTCATGCCCACACTTGTTCCTCGTTAATTGTGGCTACTGGTGGAAGTAGCAATTTATGCTTATCTATTGGGCGTAGAGAATGGGGTCAACAGGCTCTGGTCGGATCCATTTTATGCTTATCTATTGGGCGCTCCTATAAGCTCTCTTGACTTTGTACTCCAGTAGCCACAATTAATCAGGAACAAGTGTGGGCATGAAACACTTAGAGAACTTTTACTATTGATGAAAAATTCAGATGTTTGCCACCTTAAATTCATCATCCTAAAGGGCATTTCGCAATGGTTTCATGAATATCCAAAATCACTCCAAATGTATCCTTTATATCCTCAAATGAGATTTTCGAACTTCAGTATGTGTAATCCGGGTATAAGGGTTTTAGCTTGATGCTGTCATAACTGCAGTCTTTCACGCAAACTTTTATATAATTCAGTATTAACGAGTAAAGAGAATATAAGTGAAATTATGTGATGTCCCGAAATAACCAAAATTTATCAGTCGGAATGAATTGCTTGCTCAAGAGATAATAGCTCACAGAAGCACCTAAAAGCTTCGCATCAAAATATTTTCATTAGTAACTATAGTTTGATTCTACGGGAAGAAGTTTCGGTTTGGATGAAAAATTTCAGTATGTCACTCAAATTCATGGGAAGAGGCGAGGGCGCAGTAGAGGGTGGAAGGAGTCGACTGGTTGATTCATCATATAAATTCTTGTAGTATTCTAGTAAATTCATATAATGTTAATTCATTTCATGATTTCTATAATGTTAATTTTGGATATCTGTGGAAATTCATATAATGTTAATTCATTTTATGATTTATATCCACTAAATTCTGTAAGCCAGACATTGCAGACTGTGGCTATTATAACTCTACAATAGTAAAAACCACAAATTTTGAAGACTAATTCAGACTATGATTTGACCACAGTATATCATAATCCAATTAAGCCTCTACTATGCCATCAACTTTTCAAAAAATGCAAGAACTGTCACTCAAGCGATACTCAATTAAGAAAGAAACAAATTAGGAAAAATTGTGGATGTCTCTGAATACAAGTGTTCAGTAAAATTTACACGGCTCTCAAGTACAATTGTGAAAATAACTGGCCTTTTTATGAAAACAATTATTACCTCAAATCATTGAATAAAAATTAACTGTAGTTGAAAGAAGGAACATTAGAGTTGTTAAATACACCTTAACCTTGTAAAATACCATACACGTGAAGGTAAGAAAAGAATGTGTAGAATGTCATAGGAAGTAAAATAATGCCATATGCCAACATCACACATAACGATGAATATCTGGTGTGCCCTAGGCTTGGCAGATTAGTAAATTTCCTTAGGATCCAGAACCTCTCATTATTGTATCCTCGAGCTGATCACAACAAAGTAGATGTAATGGGCAAAAAGATCAATATGCTGACACAAAAGTATTAAATCTGAAGCAACAAATGCCAGAACACACGGAGGTATTCTGGAGATCAACAATAGCTCATTCTTGCCGAGTTCTTAACCAGTCCTTTAAAGTTTAAACAACCAAAATTCCCTATTGCAATCTCTAGAACCTTGTCTAACGCAGTCAACATAATGCTGCTACTGGTAATCTCCCTTGGGCACTTTTGGCATCAAAGTTGATGGGAAGATAAAGGTTCCTGATAAATTTCCTTCACTGCAAAATCTAAGAGAAGGTCCTTCAACAGGGTATTTTTGCAGAAATTGAATTGACAGATCCGGACACTTTTCTTTTGCAGTTGCTATACTTCCAAGATTTTATCTTAGTTTAGAAATTCTTGAGGAACTATGCCATGCCTCCTTTGAAGGCCAGATTCTGCAATTCAAGTTTAATTCCCTAAATAAGATCTGGTTTGTTTGAGTTGAATTTCCATATTACTGTTTCTAAATCAAACATGGTTTACTTCTACTGTTTCTAGTGACTACTAAACACAGTTTACTATTTTTGTTGATCCTTATTATGAGTACAAGTTATTACTGTTTTCAGCAATTCTTATAAACGGCCAACAAAAAGAAGTGAATTCTATATTATTTGGCTTATTGTGAATTCAATGTATACCATTTTGCTAATAAATAATAATCATTATGGTTCCCAATTATAAAAATGATGCAGCACCTATTATGCGTGTGCTATCCCTCGTTATCCAATTGACATCTAACATCAACATTCACTGTCATGAAAATTCACTGTAAAAATAGCTGAATTGTAAACCCAAACTATCAATTATATGCATTTGTAATACATATAAAAATGCCTCAACAGCAAAGCAACGAGTGACAATCAGCATCATGAATACCTGCAAGGGATACTTTGATAAAAGAGAGATTCACTTGCTTCATTATCTCAACTAATCTGTTTTGATCTAAGATGACGAAGTTTGATGTTACAATCCCGTCTATGAAATGGCCAATTAACTCACAATAGGTTATATACAAATTTTTCTATATTTGTACAAATCATATATATTGATATCAATGAAATATACAATAAAGTCTGTCCTGTTGAATGCCCAGAGCATCAGCAAAATATATACAAAGACAATAATTAGTGTCTGCTCCACATCAAGACAGCAATGCTCGTAGCTTAACAGCTAAGACAATGATAAATTGTCTTAATAAAATCAAGGTATTTTTGGGACCATAACACTTCGAAGGTCCATTTTTATTAGGACATATAAATGAACCAAAAATTTTGGCCGTGGGTAGATGTAGTTTTACCACCCAAAGGCCGTTTGCCTTCTATTCACATTTGACTTTCTCATGACTGATAAATGGATTACAGTAAAAAGTTGTTGCTGTGCATGACTTTATAAAGAATAAATGGAAATTTAAGAAATCAAGCAGATTTGCATATAATCAGACAAAACCATGAAAATCTGGTCCGAAATTGCCAGCTGACTCACCCCTACAATCACCACAGACAAAAGTGGTATCTGGCTTTCTCATGAAGTGATCTGCATGTCTCCCACAGCCGGGTCTGTTGCATTCTAAGCATTTTGGGAGTTGGAGCCAACAGGAAGAACACAACAGGTCTAAACAGAAAGTTTCTTCATATTCATTATCATCAATGCACCTTCCACACTCCTCACAACGAGCAATGCAAAATATACATCCACGACATTGTTGAAGTTTGTGGTCTTTTCTTTGCTGACACCTTTCTCTGGTGCAATCATAGACAAGCCTTGCATTATCACATTTTGGGCAAACTTCAACATCAATTGAACGATCATCATCATATGTGAATGAATAGTGACCATTATGATAGAACTGAGGTTTAACTGATCCTGTTTGCTTCTGCAAACCACCATTCACAGAGGACTTCAAGTTATCAAGGTGATCTTTTGTTAGACCGTAAAGGCCACGGATCCTTAAATGCTTCAAACCAGACATTCCATTTCTATTCTTTTCTGTGTGATCCTTCACCATCTGTACAATGCCTTCTGCACTTACTCTAGTACACCCTGGCAAACATAGCTGCAAAATCAACATATACAATATTAGATATTTAGAAAAAAGGAGAGACAATCTCAAGCTTTCACTTAGAAAGAGTAACTTGCAAGGTCGAACTGAATAATTTCACAACAAAAATAAAGTGGAAATGTAATACGGTGAACCATATCCCAAATCTCCAAGGCACGTCACAATTTTCCATTTCCAGTAATCCATGTTAAGATAATTAACTTTGCCACCAATAAGCTTTTATAAATGTACAAATTCCTTGAACTATCAAGAATGGCAGCAATGTGATTGAGTAGTGCCTTGGGTAAATTTTAAATGTCCTCAGTTTTCCTCCCCTCCTTGAAGTTAATTTTTATGAATACATATTTTGATAATCAAGGCATCAATGAACGAATAAATCCATTATCTAGATTATTTAACAAAGAAATTTTCCAAAGTCACAAGGAGATGGGGTTACTTGGAGACACCAGAGACTGCTACTTGTACCCGTATGGCTAATTTTCAAAAACAGGAAACGTGGTACTTAGAGACACCTTTTTTTTATATATTTTAATAATTTCCAGAAAATATCACGACATGGAACTTTCAAAACAAGAACAGTAGATCAGTCAATAAAGGCAATTTCTCTTTAGACCATTACAATGACAGAAAATCAGTCATAATATAGTTTAATAATTTCCAGAAAATATCATGACATGGAACTTTGAAAACAGGAACAGTAGATCAGTCAATATAGGCAATTTCTCTTTAGACCATTATAATGACAGAAAATCAGTCATACAACTGTTTATCTCCTCTCAAAAAGTCTACACTGTCACTAGATACGATCACCTCCAACTTCGCATGGATTTTTGTATCATCCAAAATATCAGAGTGAAACATTATGCAGGTTTATTTTATTTATCTGCCTTGCTTTTTTGTCTTTTAAAGTGTTTTCCCCTAAGTTTTCTTGCTGGAGACATCAATTCCTGGTCAGGAGGCTTCGGAGATGGCGGGGGACAGTGGCGAAGAGAACCCTGTGCACCGGGACATTCCGAGGATGTCTCCTGTACTAAGAAACAGTGTCTGTCTCTGAGACACATTTCAGCGTCTCAGGAGGTGGGAGACATGTCTCCCAGTTACCATGAAATTTACTGATACTCCACATGCACTTAAACTAACAGAAGATTTGTTTGAAAGCCATTACGAATAATGATTTTGCTAACTGAACATGGTTGAAACTCTCTACAAACAAGAAAAGCAAAGACAACTTGAACCAAACTGAATACAAAACCAGCAATTAAAGAGCTCATCAGAAGGCTCTCTTCTATATGGAAAATTTTAAATTATTATACCTAAAGGGTGGCATGCATTCAGATGTATAACAAATTACTGGCCTAAGAGATCAATAAATACATAGCAGTCAAGCAAAATTCTTTTCAAATCTTGAAAACATGGTTGATACACCAGGCAGTACATTCTTACCATTTGAATATTATGACAATAGATAAGCAGCCCGTAACCATTTAATCCTCAAATGTTGAGAAGTATTTGCTTATTTCCTCTGATTTTTTTTGCATTTTAAATGGCCATTCTAAGGGAAATTCTGGCATATTTTTAGACAAATCAATTTTGCAATTTAAGACCTTGTATAGTGGCATAATTCCTCAACATTTTTAACATATTTTATCACACTGTCACTGCAAATTGGAAGCAAATCAACTTATTTCTGAAAGTCAGGGTTAATAGCATCTTTTAGGAATTAAGAGCACCGGTACTGCTCACCATCTCTCAAGCCTTCTTTTATGCATTATTAGGCCTAAAGAAGCAGAACAAATCACAAGACAATCACATGCACAATGTATTGTCAAGATTTTTTTTTAGATACAGAGGAATATTTGGAGTTTCTGCTAAAGGCTTGGGCTTTGTATCCATTGAAACTTGAAAGATGTAGATTCAATTTTCTTGTTCCCAAATTCCTGTGCATCATAGGTCTTTAAGACCATCAAAGTCAATGCATTCTGGAGTATTTGAGAGCTTGATCTTTGTTAAAACAGGAGGAACTAGTCTAAACTTCAATGCCCTTCACCAGCTAATCTGTAGACTCAAGATGGCATTTACACTAACCAAAGGAAGATTTTGAACTCTCCTAGTATATTCCAATGCTTTTATAGGCAAAGAAAATTAATGAGTGAAACCCCGACCATACTGCAGAGAGACATAGAATATTAAGAACAACAGTCAAAGGTCCCTTAGACCTGAAATATTTGCAAACAGAGGTACAACATTGCCAATTTCTGTTTATAAGAAAATATATTATAACATCTACTGCTATTAACTATTAAGGCTTGGCACTTGCAAAATCGTCATCCTAAATCTCTAAAGATGGGAGCTATCCAGGAAACTTCTGCATATTGTGGAAATGTTCTACGATGAACTGTAACTCTGTCTGAACTTTGGTTAGGAACTTAACTCTGGACCATAAGAAGCTGGTTTGCAAGATAGAAAATCTTATACAATATGAAAAGGAGGGAAAATTAAAAATAGGTCACAAGGTCAGACCAAATATTGGCATATGCAAACATGAAAGCATATTTGTCCATTAATAGTTACCAACTCTTTCTTACCAACTTTTAATATCAGGTTTCAATGTCTCACTTACAAAGGAGCTGCTTTTAGGTAAAAAAATTCCCACTGCTGCTAGCTTCATGTCTCACTGCCAAACCAAAAGCACGCATAACTTCATTTAAACTCAGGCAAATAATAGCAGGTGTGTTGTGTAGGTGTCACATCTTCCCTTTATTGTTTTAAAATCCTCGGGGAACAGAAGAGCTCGGTAACAGGGATCTGCTGCTTCAAAGTAGATGCCTCTTACACAGGCATAATGACAGGTAAAGCTGATTGCTTCTTTGCTTTCTACAGAAATCAATATAGGCAGCATCATTTCAATTCCTCCTAAAAGAAAATCTTTTAGATTGCTATTCAAAGTAGATTGTCCATCTTTTAGATTGCTATTCAAAGTATATTATCCATAGTTTTACACCATCAAATCAAACACAATGGGCCTAATATGCTTCTCATATAATCCCAGATTAGGGTCCCTACTATGAATTATTTGTTTCATGTAGCCAACAATGTTGCTAAATATATCATAAATTTAGCCACTTAGCATTAACCATCATTAATTGTTGAGACTTTGCACCTGAATCATCTTTTGGCAAAATGAAGTAACCAAAATATCTAGTCTCCACATGTTTAATCCTTCCTTGAAAAAGTCCTCAAAAGGTGTGGTGGTTGCAAATGAACATTTGTATATCTCTAGCTTTTGCTACCATTGTTTAGGAATTGCTTTCATAAACCCTTTTAAGAGCTGTTGCCTCCTCAATATTGTGTTTTTCCTATCAACATGTCTTTCCTTGGTAAAAATTTCTCCCCTCCAAGTCTCAACATTATAGCAAATTGTATAGAATATACTAACAAACTCGTAGGTCTTGCCTCGCCAACCATAACAAACAAACTATGGCAAATCCTAACACCATGTCCAAGCTTACACAAAACATGATTAAAAACCCTAACATAGCTCGCTTTGAAATTCCTATTGCACACACGGAACATCCAATTACTCCACTCTAAATATTTCTTTTTCTCTTTGTCCAAAACCGTAACAAGTTTCAAAAGGGGTTTTGTAGCATTGGGAAGGCCCTTTGCACAAGGTTTTAGGATAGTAAAAGGGAATTCAAAAGGATTATGCAATTATTTCACTTCACCTACAACATTCCCACACCTTGAAGAACCAGCAACTGGGTTTGATTGTTCAATGCCAACCTCTAACCTAGAATAACCCTCACTACTACTCGTCTGTTTTTTGTAGAAAGAAAATGCCTGAGTTTAAAACTTTTAAGGGAAAAAAAAATTTGAAATGATATAACAAAATAAACAAGTGGATGCTGAACTTAACCTTATATGATCAAGTAAATGTCACTATTCCCTTCTCTCTTTTCTCTCTTCTCCTTCTTGTTATCTTCTATTGTCCTCTTTCTTCTCTTCTCACAGATTTGCAAAACTGAAAAATGAGTCTTTTGATGTTTTTTAATTTAAGGGAGTTTACTTTATGGTTTTGAAGAGGGATATGAGGGCCTCGTTAACCCCACTTCACCTTTTTATTTTTTATTTTTTATTTACTTTTTAACATTTTTGGTATGCTACCCCGAGTTTCCAGGACAGGGGGATGGGGAAATGGGTTTCCGGGATGTTTTTGTTTTTGCGAGAGCAGGGGACGGCAAGGGACAGATATATATATATATATATATATATATATATATATATATATATATATGGAAACCTGAATTTTCAAATATATTCATGAATTTCAGAATTACATAACATTGTAACATTCATCATAGCAACATAATTATCAATGTCATTCATCAAATCATCATAGAACATAGCATTAAATCAAATCATCATAGAATAGGAACAGAGGATGACATCAAATGAATCAAATGAGAGTTCAAATTTCAATTTCATACGTCCAAAGATATAATTTCAATTTCAATTTCATACATTCATAGATATGATTTAAACTGACACAATGATTAAAACAGTAAACTATGATCATAAAACCATTGATTAATGATTCAATGGTTTTCTTAACCATTGATTATCACTGACAAATTGATGATCAATGGTTAACTAAACCATTGAATCATTAATCAATGGATATCTTATATTTTTACCTTTGAGAATGACTGCTGATGCCTGAAAGTGAAAACGGGCTGGGAAATTTCTTATTTCTCTGCAATTGCAAATCCTCTCACGCGAGCTGTGCAACCACAGCTTCCTTCTTTCCTTCCAAATGCAGCAACAAAGGGGCAAAAGAAGCTTCAAACTCCTGTGATTTCTCTGCAAACGCAGCTTCAAACTCCTATTTCTCTCCTGTGATTTCCCAGCTGCAAACCCAGCATGCAACGGCGCATGTTGACAGCAAGAGATTTCAATGTTTTAAAAGTTAAAACATTATAAGTTTATAACTTATAATATATTTTAATATATTACTATTAGGGTTGCATTATGTGGGGTCAGCAGAATTATATTAAAAAAATTGTAAATTATTATAAACAGCTATCGGAAACTCCAATTCGTCCCCGGGACGGTCAGGGAACAGCTTTGCCGTCTCCAGCTGTCTGGGGGACAGTCAACACCACCAGGAAACGGTCAACGGCGTTTCCAAGTTTCGGAAACGGTTTCCGATTTTTTTGACTGATCGGGGACATCTTGGACACATCCTCAGCCGTCCCCCTGTCCCCGAAATAGTTTCCGTTTCCAAAACTTGCCCATTAGAGGTGGAAATGCGTTTCGAGGTAACATAGCTTTTTTGTTTTTCTTTTTTTGTCGTATACCTTAAGGATGGCTAGTCATCCTCAAGACAATCAAGGGATGCCATTGACATTCTCAAAAGTCCAATAGATGAACAACAATCTCTAGACATTTCCAAGATTTTCTTTTACTCTTTTTAAATATGCCTAATCTAGCCAAGGGATCTCACACAACCCAAGAAACATTTATGAGGCATCCCTACATCCACAAAATGTGTTTCCAAAATATACCCAATCTGACTAGGGGGTCAAGGGAAATCCTAAGGACATTTCCTAGGCATCCCTTGCATACCCTGGACATTATGAGTTCAAGGATGGCAAAAAAGGGCAAAGGATGCATCTCAATGTATTGCTAAGGTTTACATAAACTATTATAGATTGTATCTATGAAAAATGCTATCTAAGTCAATAATTTCTTCAAAGTGTTAGAAGATTCAAATTAACCCCTATAGGCTTTTTAAATCACACTTTTGATAGTCACATCTTCCTAAAGCCATATCTTCTACATATTAAATCCTCTTCCATCTATCTTTAGTCATCTTTCCTACTTTTTAAGATATATGCACTAGTTTACCCTGATTGCTCTTGGGATTTGATAATAGACATATCTATTGGAGGTACTCTTGTAACCACCCTAAGTTTTCCTAGATGTACTTTCTTTGGTGGCCAATATTCCACAAGGTTTAACTCATCATACAGGCTTTGCTTTTAGTCTTGTTCAAAGCATTCCAAAGGTATCGCCAAGATCTATACATTGATGGAGGTTGTTTTCGATTTTGGGCTCACTTGACAATTTGTTAAGAGCAAAAAATCGAACTTCAACTTCTAAAGTTGTGATGTGGGAATGCAATAATAATCATTGGAAAGATGACATGACAAATCTATTTAAGTAATGGGTCGTTGCACATTACAAAAGATCAATAGAAGAACCTGATTTTATAAAAAAGATAAAGGGAATGGTTGGGAAAGGCAGCTTAACCTGCTGAACTTATTCTTAAAAGTATTTCAAAGGCTTTAACCTGGTCATATAAGTTGTCACTAAGCTCCACAAATCAGTGAGGCTGTTTTACATTTGAGCCCATCTGATAGCATGTTGAGACAGAAATTTATGGCTTCAAATTCTGACATAATGCTCAATGAGCACAATTATGATGATTGGGAAGATTAAAAAGTGTTTCTTAGTTTTTGAGATAGGGGTATGGGAAGATAAAATAGCACGATTATGATGATTGGGAAGATAAAATAAGTGTTTCTTAGTTTTTGAGATAGGGGTATGGGGGGGCATAGTGATAGGGTTTTGGGGACGGCGGAAAATTTCCTATATTTTGGAAATGGCTAAGAAAATAGTACTACAAATATTTAAATTTAATATTTTCAATTGAAAATAGCTCAAGGTGAAAACAAGATATCCAATAACCAATGATGGTTACTCGAGCAGAACATAGCTATTGGGTGTTGCTGCAAACTTCAAACACTCTTAAATGAACCTTGATCCAGAAAAGCAAAGGAACAGATCATCTGTAATCTACTATAGTCTTACAAACAGACACATTTTTAGACAACATTTAAAATTCTCTCTAATGTTGTTTGCCACTCATTCATCTAAAACAAATAGATTGGTAGAGCCTGATATGTAAATATTGGTTTGTCAAGCAGAACATAGCTATTAAATGTTGCTGCTAACTCCAAGCATTCTTTAACGAATCCAGATTCAAAAAAATGTGAATTAGATCATTTGGAATCTATTGTAGTCTTACATGCTCACATCTTTGTAGAAAGCATTCCAAATTCTTCCCTCATGTTTGCTAGTCATTCATCTAAAGACTAAATCAGATAAATTGGCAGAGACTGATGTTGAAGAACTGGTTTCTGTATTCAATTTTCCAGATATCTTTTTGCTAATTGTATCCAAGCTGCTTCTCAGCCAAACAAATCTCATTCCAGTGATGATTTAAGTATAAGCAAAAAGGTCTTCTTACTTGTTATGATGTTTCAGATTTATAAGTGTACACACAAAAACCAACAATAAATGCACCATTAAAGCAAAGTATTGCTTCAAATTCATAACCAAACCTTGCTCTGTGGACCTTGACCCACATGTCATATATCTGCCTTGAAATTGACAGTTTTAGGGGACATCTTAAGCTCCTGTAACATCAGAAGGACAGCAGGCCATCTATACAAAGTCCCTAAAAAGGGGGATTGTCCCCTACATTGGGGAGTCATCCCAGAAATGGGGGGGAAGGGGGGGGGAAAGGGGGAAGGAGGAAATGTTTTGTCCATATCCACAAGACCCTATAAAAAGTCTCAGTGACACAGATATGAGGAACCTATTGAAGCAATAGGGGTTGTAGCACATTTACCGATGGCCAAAAGAAACGAATGTAGCTATATAAGATGAATCTACTGAAGCAGTAGGTATTGAGCTTGTAATGATTCTCCTCAACATGTTGATAAAGATGCCACACATTCTCATGCTTAGGTTGCTACTTCTGGTATTGATGAGTTTTAGGAAGAATACAGACAACACTGGTTTAAGTCTAGCTTACCAGTTTGGGTACGGGTGTGGATACCAGAATCTAGTATGGCAGTACAGAAAAATAAAATTTTCTTGGGTACAGATATTGATATGTATTGAAATCCTAGGCCTATGGATGCAGACTAAAATCTCAAATCTCCATTACATAACATTGGAACAAAAATAGTTTCGGGCTCAGCTACAATCCTAATAGGAGAGCTGAACACTCAGTTTATGTTCCATTGTTGCAATGAATTTGATATTGCAAAGTGTGTGCTTAAGATTTAGGTTTAAAAGAAGGAAAATGATGACTTTCAGCAATAACATCAAACTACAAAACAGAAAACAAACACAGTAGGCCAGTTCTGGAATGAGGACACAGAAAGGAACCCAGAACTGCAAACTGAGCCTGGAAGTGTTGGACTGTGTGCTGGGGACCTCAGTCTGAGGGTATCTATGCTGACAGAAAGGAGCAGAAATGCAGTCAGGAGGTCCAACAGGTCTGTTTCTCGAAAATTCAGCTAAGAAGTGTCAGACACATGTTAGGCGCCCTACTCCAAGGGTTTATGCGTGTTCAAAATCTGGGAATGTCTATCACTGTTTGCTCTGTACTCCTGTAACACTTTTTGTTGTCGGATCTGAGCCTGCACACATGAAAACATGGAAGAACGGTTATGTTGTATAGGGGCTTGCCAAAGTCAAACCCCATGTTGGTGTTCCCATCTCCACAAGTGTTCCCACCTCCACAATAGCTAAGATTGACAGAAAAAAGTGTATGCCCTAGGGAGGACAGAGGCAAACCAATAATGGAAATGCTGACATTAAATGATTATCCTTCACGTATGAAAACCTCTCATGGAGCTTAATGTAAAGGTGGTGATACAATGCTCTTTATGAAAATCCTACGAGTGTTAATGTAATAAATTATAAAATGATCACAAAATGTAACAAAAATGAAATCATACTTGAATGTTGAATGTTTTAGTTTGTTGCTTCTTGAATGCTCTTGATTGAAATGAATTGGAGAATGCTTGCTCTTAGAGTCTTGGACCTTTTGAATGATAGAAGATATGCTTTATATAAGATCAGAAAATATTGCTTCCATTCATGGAGAAAGGATTGTCTTGATGAGGATATTCTAATTCATTGATGCCTTTGTTTGGAACCTCTTTGAGCTTGGAGCAATTATGATTAGATGATTTTTTATAGAACAGCCTTGTTATCATACCAAAGCTTATGTTTGTGTGAAACACCTCCTAAGGATGTTTGACTACACCATATGAGATTTGATATTGTCACTTATGCTTAGGATTTGCGTCTAACTTTGTATATATCGGGTTTCCCTAATGAGGATGTCATTCTTGACTTCTAGATATAATTGATGCTTTGCTATGAGATACCAATTAGCTTGATGAATGGCTTGCACACCTTGATGATTAATGACTTTTATAGAGTGCTTGTCAGGTTGCTTCTACATGATCTGCACATTTTATAATGACTTTGTAATGTTTCATTCAGTTGTTTTATCCAACCATGTATTATTCTGCTTGACAACCATCAGGTTCTTAAATAGACTTTGTGTAGTCAACGAAAGTATTATGATCCTTGGTTGATCATCACTGATTTACATCTCAGAACTTCACATTAAAAATGCTATTACTCTATTCGGTACGCATTGTTAGTTATATTCTTTTAAGCAATTACTAGTCTTATCCAATAAAGGAGAAAACATTGATGTCACTGCCTTAAGAAGTTGGTTCCAATTTAAGACATTAATACCCTTACACCCCAATAAGGGTAGTAAGAGACCACAACATGGTCAATACCAAGAAATTAAACAATCTTTAAGGCTTGTGTAAAAGTGAACAAATAAAATGACTACAAGAAGTAGCCAAAGAGACTCCAGCAATGCAAATTCAAAGCCAGAACTTGACTCCAAGTGAAAGTCAAAGTGTAAGTGTAAGTTGGACTCATAGTCAAGAGTGAAAACATCAAAACATTCAACTTCCTATGAACATGTAATGTCCCCTTATGTTAATTCTTAGGAATTAGGGACAATCAACTCACAAAATCACTTGCAAGAGACTTCGTTCCAAAAAGACTTTAATAACACAGAATAATGACAATTGATACTACTTAATTGCAGGAATGATCGATTATGATTTACCATTGATACCACTTAAAATATGATGCTGATGATATATTACTATCAGTAGATAGAGTATCACTGCTATATCTGTTATATCGATGAAATTTATGCAAGGATAATCTCTGTTGTATATCTGATCTACACTTCTACTATAACAATATGAATTGTGCAATCAATGTTGCTGAAAGCTGCCTCTGATATGGCACTAAGAATAATGCTAAAAATCTGCTTTTATCGCTTATACCGATGATGTCCCTTGCTGTTCCTGATCTATTTTTATATGTATGCAAATATGTTCACTATCACTTGTAGCGATGGTGTTTCCGATATGTCTTTATAAGCATGCAAGTATATTCGATATTAGTTATAGCGATGTAATTGCTGCTTTTGATCTGTACCTTGTATGTATGCAATTGTCTCCACTGTCGCTTATAGCAATAATATTGCTGTGTCTGATCTGAACTTCAGAAATATGCAAGATGGTGGTGCTCTATGATGACTTTCCTTAATTGTATGCAACTTGATTTGCCAAAGGCAAGCGCTCATTGAGCAATCCAATAAGGATGAATATGTAATAAGAAATAATCGATGCTACTTTGAGAATGGGATCGATTCTCATTATATATCTTGCAAAACCAAATGGTTGCATCCTTTGAATGTTAAGAGACACATCTCTCCCTTAATCGTATCTCAGAACCTCTTCATAACTTAAACAAATCGACTTGTTATCCAAATCCCCTATAGGGACGTTATTAAGCAGCAGCATTATAGATCTTTACATGCAATTATTTACCATTTTAGACAAATAGTTTTTAATGGCCTTCCTTCACTGATGATGGAAAGTGGAAGAATGAATCTACAAATATACGTAAAAGATGTTTTTAGATGAGACCCAGATAAGAGCCATATTCAAATATAAAAGAAGACAAGGGCAAAGGCCCTCTTTGCAAGTAGAATGGCAACCAAAGGATGGAAGCTCTTATTGCCAGGCATATTTATAAAGTCAACCTTTCAAGTTTAACCTTTGCCCTCTTCTTCATTTAAAGCTAAACATGGCACTTATCTTGGTCTCACTAGAAACATCTTTTAATGACCATCCTTTACTGATAATGGAAGCGAAAGAAGGCATCACCAAGTACACATAAAAGATGTTTCTAGATGAGATCAATAACAAAGCCATGTTCAACTATAAAAAAAGAGGAGGGCAAAGGGCCTTCGCAATTAGAATGACGATCAAAGGAAAGCTCTTATTGCCAGGAAAATTTATAAAATTGAAGTTTTGAGGATAAATATTTCTATTTTAAGTTATGACAAATCATTCTGTCTTTTTATTTGTTTGACATAATAAAATTGGTCCAGCTACCTATATATTTTTAAGATATCTGGTAGGATGAGAATAATAATTGTAAACCCAAACTCCTGAGTTTTAGAAGATTGCAATTTACAAGTTGGAGATGAATGACATTTACACTTCAGAGAACCAAAACATGACATAAAAGCAGATGAATGAGTGAAAACTGAAAAAATGTTCACCGCCATCGTTGAACCCATCACAAATAATTGGTAGGAACAAATGTGGGGACCATTTGGCTATTTGATCCAAAAGCACACAGAATCTCCAGGACTAAAAAGTCAACAATTACAGTCACTAGATAACTAGATCTAATTTGATGCAGCAAATGCACAAAGAAAATCTACCAGATCAGTAGATACATCACCCAGTATATATTTGAGGTTGAGGAGGGGTGGTGCAATCACAATCAGCATGGGGTCCAAAAGGTTTTTCTCCTGCATGTTGATTTTCTGTCTATGCATGTACTTTGGACTCACTGGAATTTCTATCACAAAATATTATTATTTTTTATTTATGTGCAATAAGTAGTTTAATTAAAATTTGCTACGTAAAAAATATGCTGACATGAATTTGCTTATATTTGAATGCCTTAGAAAATTGAAATCAAATTCGTGTGGAATGTTCCAAAGCTTTGTGTTGTAATGGTAAAGACTGGATTTATAAAAGTTACCCAGGTTCAAATACCCATACTTCAAAAAGCCTATAACTCAATGTGCATGTCATGGAGGTTTAATACTACAGAAATATGGTAAAGTGAGGTTCTATAATACTGAAATATAATTTAAGTCCATTTGTGGGGTATTGAAACTGGGGTACATTTATAAGTGCAAGACCCAGGTTCACCATTACTCTTTAGTAAGCCAATTCACAGAGTAATCTCTATTGCGAAGGCCTGTAAGGAATAAAATGCAAACTTATTATAGGAATTTAACCATCTATAGTAAGATATATCATTTATTGGAGGATGTATAAATAGTAAAGGTGGCACAAATCCAACTAACTGACCCATCACAATGCAGACAGTAACATTAGAAGATCAAATATTTCAATGGATTACTGGATAGTCAAAACATAATAAAAATGTACATAATGCTTACAGTGAAGCAAGAAAGCATCAAGAAAAGCAATGAAACAGATACAAAGACAACCTCAAACATAATTTACTTTCAATTCACATATCAAGCAAAAAAAAAAAATTATTGTAACTGTTACTAACCTTTGTAAGGTTAGGGTTGCTATCAAGAACTGATTTCAGACCATCATCAGTAACCCTCAAACATTCCACTAAACTCAGACACTGCAAATGACCTTGAGCCCTTGATGAAAGCTGTATGAGGGCATCGTTTGTAAACTTCTTGCTTAAAGGATGCTCCACATGCAGATGCCGCCACAGAAGTTCATCATTTTTCACCGCAGCTCTAAGAGATTTACAAACCCTCTCAACTGATAAAAGATCTTGCAAACGAAGATAAGCAAGAGTGAAGAAAATTGCCTCATGCGGTGAACCTCCAGGAGCCTCTTCATCACTAAAATTCTTAAACTCGCCAGAACATATCCCTTTTTCCACTTGATCACTGTTGTTGCCATCAGTGAAGGCCATACCTGGACTGCATGCCAAATGTTCTGCAATGTCTACTTTATGGCACCTTTGATGTACTTGGTTCAGAGTATTCTCCTTTACCAAATGCAAGACACCTGAATAAGGATTGATTAATTTTGGAACCATATTTGTTCCCTCTAACGCAGTCCCCATACCAAAAATGTGTTCAAGCCACTGCCCATCACCTGCTAGCTTTGATATAATGTCATTTTCTTCCTCTCTTAGGGGAAAGATCCCTTTTTCCATAGTAACTGCTTCACATGCCAAACTACCAATCCTTGTTGACATTCTATTCAAGCTACTCCGTAGCTTTGTCCCAAGGTATTCTCCATGCTCTTTAAGATTATCTTTGTGATTTTCAGGAACATGAAAGTCCAACATAATATCCACAGCATTCCCCGAAGGTGCTAGAATTTTCTGCTTCTCCTGATTGGCTTTGTCCTTGGGTGCACTGTCATTTGCATTTTCCCTGTAATCATTGCATCCAGATAATCTTTGATATTCTGCCTGATCTTTAGAGGTCTTCCGAAATGAATTGGACAAACCCCATTCTGCAAACAGCATATTATCTTCCCTCACTATGTTTCCTGGCTTCCCCACTGAAGTGCATATATCCTCTAAATTAGAATGGCCAATTTCCCACAACTCAGCCAGCAAATATTTCATATGTCTATTATGGCTCTCTATTTGTGCAGTAGCACCTAGCTCCTCAGAATCCACTGCCAAATCATCAAACCACTCAGTAATAGATGCTAATGTTGTTTTCAAATCCATTTCCCTGGCTCTGGTTTCCTGAGAGAATCCCCTTTCTCCCAATCCAGGTATATCCAGATTACCAACATTCATATTCTCGTTATCTTTCCAAACCTCCTTGGGGGCAAGTGACAGAGACATTTTATCATCAAGAACCCAATCTCCTTGAACGATTTCTCCCTGTCCAGCTGACCATTGGTAATTATTACAATTTGCAACCCACTCACCAGAAATATCTGCAACCTCTTGTTTGGTGCTGTCAACTTCAATGCCCTGATCCAATTTCCAGGTATTGGGACTTGCATACTTACGATCATTTCCTTCAGCTGCTTTTGAAACAACCACATTTTCTGATACATTTCCCCCAAATAAAGGATATGGAAGAAGATCAGATGCCATCCTTCTTCAGATTACAAGGACACAATTGAATCTTTCCCCACAAACCTTAGAACTGACTGTGGAGGTCTTAAAAAGCAGGACGTCCTTATTATTGTTTCAGATTACAAAATGTAGACTTGGCACCTTTACCACTGTTTTCAGTGATCAGAGGTTAAAAATAGGAGACAGGGCAACAATCTCAACAAAAATCTTCTCAGCGAAATCTTCAGAATTTTGATTTGAAATGCAGAGAAAAGACTATAACCGGTCGCCCCTTGCAAAGGTGGTTTGCAATATAGGATAGAATTGCTGCAGACTTGGTAATTTTGATCTAGTAATACTAAAGAAACCGTATCCTTCTTTATTGTTCAAGTTGTAAAGTACTCAGAGCATCAAGGACTATGATACTAGCAGTTCCAGCAATGCAAATTTGTCGACACAACTTGGACAGTACGAACACAATTATAAGTTATAGTACCTCAAACTCAAATGTAAGAAAAGATGTCTTGATTGAAATTTTTGTAAAAAATTCTGGAAAACTTGTTTTTGGTTCTTTTTTTAGACTAATGAGATAGACAGACTAATTTCCAGGTAAACGGAAAACAGAACTACAGAAATCGGGAAAATACGATACTCAAACCCTAGAATATAAATCGCGAGAAACCCTAATAAGGATCCACGCAGATTGGAGAAACTTAAAAGGTAAAAACAAAGAAACGGATAGACTAAACGTATTGGGAAAATACTAGGACGTTGGAGACAGGCGTGATCATAAAATTATGCTAATTTTTTTTATTTTTTTTAATTTTTTAATTTTTTTGACTGACTGGGATTTTTAAGAGAAACTATATAAGAAACCTAACCAATTTGTACCACAATAACGGCCTGAGAATATACTGAAACAGTTACCAAGCTGCAGCAATTACAATGGCGTATGACGCGATTCAATACACAAATGGTTCGAAATGGCGTCAAAAACAGTACAATTCTTACGCAGCGGCCGCTAAAGCGTGACAGAAAAGAGAACTTCCGTACCAGATGTTTACGCTAAATCTGCAATGCTTGAAACTACCCGTCTGATGGCTCCGGCTGATAAAACGCTGTATGCCTATACTGAGCGGAATGCGGCGGGAAAAGACTGAATTCCACGTTCTGAGATGCAAGAAAACTACTGCAAATGATTCTGCGAGCTATGGGATTGAGAGAGCAGTGAGTCCAGCGATCCAGAACCAAAGTAAACGAGGCAGAAAAATCGAACGGTCTAAAAACAAACTTCGTAAGACAAGAAGAGGGAAGAACGAAAAGAATGCAGAAAGAAACGAATTGTCGATGAGTGTGATATGAAGCCACCGGTCACATGGTAAGGTAATCGTAGGCTTAAGCGACAGGATTTGTTGAACTGCGGGCTTAGATCAGACTACTTTTTGATGACGAAAGGAAAAAGTTTTGGGGCAGATTTAGAGTGGGCCTTTTTTGGTTTGGGGTGTTGAGATTACACGTGTTGAGGGGTTTTTGTTTGTTGTACAAAAAGGTCCAACTAAGACTTTATAAGTGGGCTTTTCGTAGATGTTGCATGTGGACCACAATTTGTGATCAAACTTCACTAGGAAGTAAAGCCACCAAAGATTGCTTTAGTCTACTTAAATGATGCAAATGTTAAATCTACACTTAACATCTAAAATTTTACCTCCCCAACTTTTATCCACAAGTTAATATTGTTTTAAAAAATTATAAAAGTTGGTGACATTTATATATTTATGTACTTTTTTATTATTTTTTAAGTATATTTTGATTATTCGAGGAAGAATATGAGTATTCACATACATTAATTTTGTGTACTTGTAGAGTCTAAATTATATGTCGAATTTCAACAATTTTCTTGTTGTCTTTGTATGCGAGTTACACATTCAAAAATATGTATTGGCTTCTAGATATTAATAAAACTCTTTGTAGAGATCATCAAACGTCAAAGGGCCAAAAAGTGGTCATTTCAAAGTGTCGCTCAATACCCACTCAAAGATGCACCAATTCATCGTTCAATCAAAATTGTCAATACTTATGGACAAATGTCCTAGTAATCATGCACATATGTCCTAATAGTGGTGCACATTTGAGCCAATTACCAACCAAAAAAGCTAAAAAATGATCAGCTATTAGTACATGTGGTATCATCTTTGGGGCTCCTTTAAAAATGATAATTGGGAGGTCAGGTGTACATGGAATTTGCGATTATTGGAACGTGTTTTCTCTTCCCCCATAACTTAAATATAATTTTACATTTATAAGAAGTGTTGGTTTACAATGAACATCTAAAATTTTAGCCTCCAACTTTTTTCTAAAACTTAATATTATTTTAAATTATAGAGTTGGTGAAATTTAGATATCTATGTACTTTTTAATTGTACTTTAGTTCTATTTTGACTATTGTGACTTGAATATAGTTTTACATTTATAAGAAATGTTGATTTAATAATATTTAGATGTTTTAATTTCAACATTAATTATTTAAATATATTTGTTCTTTATTTCCAGATTTATTTTTTAAATGCTAAAATTAAATATTAGATGGGGTCACTCCACTCATGAGTATAAATAATTAATTTTTAAAATTTGAATTTGAATTTTAGGCACCAAATTCTTCCTATTGGTCATTATGAGTTTATCTAACTCATATTTGTGTTGATTTGTGTGCGACATTGTTGTTTTAAAGACATTTGTTCATTTATTTATTGAAACATTTAGGAGTTGTGCAAGGACTTGTTGTATAGTATTTATGAGAGCATCATGTTAGATTGCTAATGTTACATCAACATACATTGCCTTAAATCTATTGCATATGTGTAATTTTCAAACTTTTCATTCTCAATTGTAAAGTTAGTCGAACTAAGGGTGTGACTAAGGTGTGAGAGAATGTGGCCCTCACAATTGTAAAACATGACTAAGTTAAATCTACCCAAAACTAAAATCCTTAGAGATTATTTAAATAACCTACTTGTTTAAAATAATGAAAGGCTCAATTGAACAGTAATAGTTGTTTCATTCATTATCAATTCAAGGGAAGACATATATATATATATATATATATATATATATATATATATATATATATATATATATATATATATATATATCTGTGTGTGTGTGTGTGTGTAGCCTCTTAGATTAATGATGGGTGGTGGCACATGTCTAGTAGAATATTAGTAATTTCAATCAAGAGATGTAAACTTCCCAATCAAATATAGATAGTTATGGCACTTGATGAATCCATGACGACAAATGATTGCCTCAAGTCATGGATGACATGAGTCATCATTAGCTAAGTGGGGATAAAATAGCAATATAATAGTACACCAGCATGCCCTTTTAAGAATAACTTAGGAGGAAAACGGGACCTAACAAGGAGTGGTGTTAAATAACCCTATACAAGGAAAGCTTCTCAGAGAATAGAGAGACAACCCCCCATGACAAAGAGATGACCTCCCCCCTTAAAGTAGAAAGAATATTTAAAGAAAGGACTAGGTAGGCCCCTACAAGGAATGGCATCTTGAACATCTAATAATGCTTATAGATAAATATAATTGTAATATGTGATGTGTTTGGTAAAAGTATATATGATTTATTCAAAAGAAGGACAACATTGAAGATTGATGTCTTGCTCTTAAACAAAATCTTGAATGCAATGCACGTGGACCTCAATGTGTTTGGTTTATTGATGTTAGATTGAGTTATTTGATATCTAGATTATAATCTAGCTACCAAAATAATGACCAAATACTAATGAAAAGGAATGCCAAACTCAATAAAAAAAATTAAATAGAAATAGCATATTGGTGGCATTAACAACCCCACAATAATCAAACCTTTTTGGATGTTAGAGTAATAACATATTCCTCATTGCTCAACCAACATATGGAGTTGAGATAAAGATGAAATCGATAACCTAGTGTGGAATTTCAATCATCTTAATCGCTTTCCCAATTTGAAGAAGTCTATCCAACAAAGTTATAAAATCAACTTGGTAAATGATTAATCTCATATTTTTCTGTTCTAGACTTAACACAACATCCAATTGGTAGCTTTTCATGAAATTTCACATGGTTCTTACACAAATCAAGAAACCATTAAAAAAATCATAAGAAATGTCAAAAGACTATGAACTAGATAGATGAATCTCCTAACAAAATAGTGATACAAAGTGGAATCAACCAATGGAGTAGAACAATTAACCTTGAATTTGACTCTAGAAAGAGAGGGAATATGCATGCAAGGGAAAGGATTTGTTTATTCTCCATGTTACTTGGGATATCGTGTAAGAAGGAATTTAATGAGGATATTACTAGAGAATCAATCAAGATTGCAAGTTGTAAGAACATCTTTTGTATTTGGTGTTATGACAAGGTAATCAATGCCCTCGTGGAGTGCATAGTATAGGGATTTTACTCAATATGACCACAATGACAAAATCTATGACATAAATGATGTATAATGGGTGTTTAAAATATGTAAAAGGAGCTACATACTATTTTAGGATGCTTGACCATGACCATGGTGCATCATATATTTGTCATGGTTTGTGATTTTAACTCATGATTTTGGATATTTCTTGATGATTTCTTATTTTTTATTTCTTTATATTTTGAAGGCATGATATAGTCGAATACATGACTATTTACAAGTGTGCTTATGTGGCTACACATGTATATCCAGGTGGTCATTTATGAGAAAATAAAAAAGTCGAGACAATTTAAAACTTAAAGAATGTGCTCATGTGTGTGAGTGAATTTTAAATTGTAGGAAAAGGCTAATAGGATTAATTAGTGGGTAGTGTTTTAGGAAAAGTGGAGGGTGTTAGGCCATAAGTTAGTTTAATTAATTATGATTAATTAAACCTTAGGATAGTGAGATAAGATATATCCAATTAATTTAAATTAGTTGAACATTGGCTAAAGGGGAAATAATATAACTAAATACTAAAAATAATTATATCAGTGGACTAAACAATAATTAATTTTATTAATTATAAGACTTAGAAAGGGAATTGGCTCATATGAATTAACAAATTCATAAAGGGATTATGTTAGGCATCTACACTCTCCATTGCAAGCATTACACATTCACGTAAAGCTACTTTAGCTATATCAAAGAAGTGAAAATAAAAATATTACATCTTCATCTTCTGATGTAATGTTTGTCCCTCTTCCTATCAATATATGTCACTCTTCCTAAACAACTTCAATTTAAAGTAATGGGTCATCTTTTGTATTTGGTTTTATTATCTCCACACTTTGTCCATGAATACTCTTGACTATGCACTCATCCTACAACTCCTTGTGTGAACTTTCTTAGATTTATGTTTCTTCCCTAGGACCAGTCTTACTATTTCCCCAACAAGTGCTTCTTTCTTATCTATTGTAATTCAAATATATTCTTATCATGTTGGTTGTCCTATATCCAAATCACCATTGTTCACATTCTTGCACAACACTAAGAAAAATAAAGAAACACCTCTTTGGTTGTTACTACAACTTCTTTCTCCCTACCATCTACAAACTCTTTACTACTATATTGTCCTCAAAAGTTAGAACTCATAATTGAACACTTTATTAGGACCTATTAGACCCCATTTTGGTGATTTTAAGGTCTAAATGCCTATTATGCTTGATATTGACATCCTATTATTCTTCCCCCTGCATCTTTTCACCTAACCTAATACCCTAACCAAACTATGGCCCATTCTCTAGGGTGCAAAATGCCAACGGAGGTCTATCCCCAAGGATTGGGGCCCAAATTTGGTCTAGGGCCCTATATTAGAGTTTTCTTGTAGGAAATTTGAGCCTGTGGTCGTCCTGGATCATTTTTGAATTCCGAAATGATGAATTGAGTATAAAAAAACCCTATCTCACCTCATCTTGATACACATTCATGGTCTAAAACTCTACAATCAAGTTATTAAGTTTTCAAGCAATTAAGAGAAATTGAGCAACTGGATTCAAGATTTGAAGTCAAGCATCCAAGATCAAGTTTCTCCAAGTCTCCAATTCTTCAAGATCATTCAAGTCAAAGATGATATTCTCCAATTTAAGAAAATTTAACTCCCGTGATGGGTAGAAGTAGAGGAATTCTCAAGCAAGAAAGAAGATTTTTCCTTCCATTCACATACTCTCTCTATTACAAGCAATTGTCAAGCATGTCTACATTCAAGATCTAGGAGTCGAATTCATAGATCTATGTATTTGTGATAGAATTATTGATACTAAATTACATTCCAAGGTCAACTCCTTTATTTCAAGTACATTCAAGCATCTTCATAGGTATGAGAAAATTGTACATCCGTCTATGAGGGTTTATGCAAGGTGAATCAAACATTTATCTTTTTACATACTTTCCTTTATGAAAATTCATTTTATTTTCAATGTTGATTCCTAAATGGGGGTTTGACTAAGGAGAACCCCTTTAGACAACCTTTTTCCTATTTTTCCATGTGCAGGAATAGGTTATGGAGCTATTAGACAAAATTTAGAAAAATTAGAAAATGTCGGAAGATCCCTACAAAATTTAATCAAAAACAACAAGTACAAATTTTCATCCTTGATTTGTATCCAGATGCATGTCACCATTGTTGTTCTATTCCTTGCATTCTATTCCCAGATTTCATCCACAATTCAGATATGCATTTTGCTTTCTATTTATGTACATTTTTGTTCGTTGTTAGTCTATATTAGTATGTTATTTCCAAATTTTTAGTAGCTCATCTAAATTATCATTTACATTACATCTTATCATTTATATTTTCATCATCACATATTTAGTGAAAGATCATTTTTGCACTTAGCATTTCAGTCTCCTATTGAACCAAGTGGGGCATCTTCCTTCCAAAATGTATAATCGTGAAAAGGAGAAGTGATCTACCTATGTGCATTGTTTCCCTTTTCCAACCTTACATTTTTGGTGAACCCGACTCTTCTTACATACTTATAATTTAGTTAGATATTCTTTGAATATCTAGATCTAATTTTCATGATTTACATTAGATTTTTATATATTTTATGACTAGATGTGCTTTTCATTAAAATTTCTATTTTTCTTAGTTGAATTAAAAATATCTTTCAAATTTTATATTTGCATTATATCTATCTCTCTTTCATTCTCTTGTACATGAGTTTTATTACCTTGAGTCCTACCTATAACATTTTGGTTAGGAGAAGTCGTATACTTATGGGTTCCTTTGATCCTAAGTCCTTTATTATTCCTAGGAATATTGATGAGACCAACATGCCTACCAATGACATCAATCCTATTATTGAGAGAAAAATCCCCCTCTTCTCATGATGAAGATGAGACCTTAAGAGTCCCTCCTACGCGAGTTCAAAAAAATTTCCATGAATTTGAAAAAATTGAGTAATGGTTAGGACGAGAAAACTCCAATCCTGGGATCATATTCATTATAGAGGGTTTGAGGAAGATAATTCATAATGATGAACATGGTGTTCATATCTTGTGTAGTATCTCTCATCTCATTGATAACAATGTCAAGCCTATTAGAGAATATTCCCAAGATCTAGATTCATTTCACCTACTACTAGTGTTGAGACCTTTGTGCCTATTTCTGCCTCTATTCCTAGTGTGTCCACTTATGCTCCACCCATTATTACAACTTCTATTCAAAATATCAACCCTACACATGTTAGCATTCTTAATCCTATTGTTCTTACTATTCCTACTAGTGTTCTGTGCAATTCCCTACCTTCATCAATGCCCACTTATAATAGTGTTCCTTTTTCATATTCTACCATTCATTGCACTCCTCATAATAGTCCAAACATCTCACACATATCTCCCACCACTCTTTCTACCAATTCTACCATTAGTAGCTTGGCTCAAACTGTGTCTTCCTTACTACAACACATTATTTCTATGACTCGGTCCAATTTCAACATTCGTACTTCTAACATTTCTAGTCCATTTTCCTTGAATATATCATATTTGTTGTTATTCTGCAATATATAGGGATTCCTCATCTAGAGACTTATAATGGTAAAGGTGATCCTTTGACCCGTGGAAAAACCTTTCAAACATTGTGTAGTGATTTCTCTCATGATCATATGTTTATGGATAAATTATTTAACAGAATTATATCGTCTTAAAATGGAAGCACTTCCATGTTAAGAGCGTTTAGCCCTCTGAGTAAGTGGTTTGAGGTCATGTTGAACACCTTGAATGGATATTCAGCTTTGATCTGGCTTTTCCCCTATTCTACCCCATTTTCCACCTCTTCCTAGCATTTTCCTGGCATTCTAGACCATGAACCTGAGGTTTTTGACCCTAAGGTCAAAGTTGACCTTATGGGTTCAAAGTCGACCTTGATCCTAACTAGGTTAGGATTGACCTCAACCCTGACCTAGTCAGGTTCAAGCTCGATCTTGACCCTATGGTCCGGGATCTTCGGGGTTTGCTTCCGGTTTTGGGATTTCATCAAAATCTTGCATTTTCCCTCTTCGGGGCCACTATTTCTTAGATTAAGTGTCAAATTCTCAAATTAATATTTGAGGTGGATCTTTCTCGATATTTGTATAGGATTCCTAATTTATTATTGGAGATTAGCCTTTCTCGAGTTTTGTGCCTAATACTCAAATTAACTTTGGGATTGGCCTTACCTCAAATTTTGTAACAAGGCTCTTAAATAATTATTTTATTTCTATATTAAGGGTGGTCCCCTCCTAGAGTTTTGTGTCAAGACTTTAATTTAATTTCCTCTCCATGTGCACCTCTCTAGAGTTTTGTGCCATGGGCCCTTAATTATTGTTTTCTATGAGGCCCCTCTTGTGCCCTAGATCACTATAAAAGGGAGCCTTCCTCTCTCATTTTCTCCATCAAGTTTTTCCATCCACTTTCATGATCAAGCTCTCAAGTGCAAGCAAGCAAGAAGATCAAGCATTCAAGCCTTCAAGCATTCAAGCATCCAATTCATCAAGGAGATCCATTAGAAGCCATTGAAGGATTCAAGCTCTATGGAGCCCTCTTGTTGAAGATCCATTCATTCAAGCCTATTCCAAGATCCATTCAAGATTGGTGTTGAAGATCTAAAGACAATTGATTGGAGACATCCTACATTTGATTCTACATTCATCCATTCTTATGGATTCAAGGATTCGAATCCTCCACAAGGGTTTCAACTCAAGCAAGGTGAATTGTTCCATTTACTTTGTTTATTCCAGCAGTTTCAATTCAATTTCAAGGTTAATTCCTAAATTGGGGTTTGACTAAGGCAAACCCCTTCCCCCCAACAAATAAAACCATTTTTCTTGCAGGTACAGGTGTGGAATTTTGGATCTGAGAACGGATTTGGATACCCTTTTCGCCGAATTTTTGAGATCTGCGAACAAAGTCAGAATCGACCTTCAGAATAAAAATGTAGATCCTGACCTAGTCAGGTGCGACCTTGATCCTGACCTAGTCAGGTAAAACCTCAAACCTGACTTGGTCAGGTACAACCTTGATTTTGACCCAACATCGACCTGATTCAATCTCAAAAAAAGATTTTTGGGTTTTGTAGATCTCCCAGTTTCGGTTTAGAATTACGAAAATCAACTATTTTTTAGATCGTTTGACAAGGTTTTTAGCCAGTTCTTTTTCAGAGGTAAGTACCTTTATTTCTTAATTTCAATATTAGTCATCTACATTTACTTTCTATATCAATACAATTCCATGTAAGTGTAAAATATTGGCTTTGGGGTCTCTTTTATGTGCAAGCCATTGCCCTAGGACCCCATACACTATTTTATCTTTTACATTTTGGTGAACCCGACATACTTACTCTCTTTCTTTTTGGTGTTAGATCATTTGTTTTCTTGCCTTAAGATTAGATTTCTTTTATGCTCTTGCATTTACATTTCAAAAATCCAAAAAAATTGCAAAATTTCTTCAAAAATACAAAAAAATTTACATTGCTTTGTGGAATTAGATGCCCTATTATTTTTGATTTCCTTCTCATGCTTATAAGTTTCATTTGAATGCATTGGGATATATCTAGATCTATTTTCTATGCTCTTCTTTATTTGTTATCATGTTGCACAAGTTATTTCAAGTGTTTTCCAAACATTCTTCTATAACTTTTGGGATTACACAACATTCTCCTCTTACCTTACCATTGCATGATGTTACACCTAGAAAGACTTTATCTAGTGCGTGTGATGTTGCTTTGTCCTCTTTTGAATTTCCTTGTAAGGATATATTAGAGAAATAAGATGACTTTAATCTATCTCTCCATCATATTTCTCCTTATGGAGATGAGTTGAGGATTGATGTTAATTCTTCTCCTAATGTATGTCTTTTCTATGAGCCTACTTTAGAACATAATTTACCCTCTAGGGATCCTACGATGTGCTTTATTGGTAGGGATGATGATCCTTCTATTTGGGATGAACCTTTAGATTTGGATGTTGATTACTCTCTTCCTCAAGAAACCATTGTGAATGACTCTACCTTTTGGGATGAACCCTTGGATAAAGACATTGATTTATCCCCTCCTCATGAAGAATCTTTGATACAAGAGGGTGATTTATTAATAGATGACATATTGATACATGATGATAACTTTTTTCCTAAAACACATGTAGACATTTTAGTGAAAGAAGATGATATTATAGATGCTTTACCTCCATTTGAGATTCCTTCTAGTGATGAGGCATTAGTGGAGAATTATATGAATTCCCTTAATGCTCTCCCTTTTAGTGATGATCCTATGGAGAATCAAGATCTTACATCATCTCCTCCTAGGATGTCCTCTTTTCTTCCTTCTTGTGAATCTATTTGTAGTGTTGAGACAACTAAAATGGTTTATCCCAAACCCTTGTTGATTGTCAAAGGTTGTCTTCGCATTACTATCAAAGGTAGAGCTATGGAGTCTTTCAATGATCAAGATTCTATAGCTCACACTTATCATAAAAGGAATAACCCTCAACCTAATCTGGTGGTTTCTACTTCTTTTCCACCTTCTCAACCTATTCTTCCTCCTCCACCCCGTCTTCCTAGCAAGGAGTATGATTTGATAACCCAATTGCAAAATACTCTTGCCAAGATTTCTTTATGGGAACATATTCAAACTTCACCTACCTACTGTGAAGCCTTGCAAAAAGCTCTAGCAACTCTTCCCACTCCACCTCCTAATCAAGAGAACATCAATAATTTCTTACAATGCATGCATGCTACCCTGGGTCCTGACATTGTTTTTACTCAAAAAGACTTACCTTCTAAAGAAGTTCAAAATCAATATGATGCTCTTATGGTTGTTGTTTCTATCAATAAAAGTATCATTCATAGGACCTTGATTGATAATGGATATGAGCTTAATGTTTGTAGCATGGACATGCTAAAAGCAATTAACGCCGATCTCTCAACTATTCAACCTGACAATGTTCCTATTCATGGCTTTGATAACATTGCTAAGAACACTTTAGGCATCATTACCTTACCTATCAAAGTAGGATCAGTCATCCTGAATACACCTATTCATGTTATGCCTGGACCTCTCAATTATAACCTTCTTTTGGGTAGACCTTGGTTGCATGAGATGCACGTCGTTCCTTCCACCCTTCACCGTAAAGTCAAGTTTATACATAACAATATGATGTATACACTTCATGCGGATGATGCACCTAATCCTTGCCTTAATATTCAAACTCCCACTATTTCTAATAGTAATCCTCCTTCCTTTAATGCTCTTCCTGGTGATGATTGGGGAACCTTGGATTTTACTCCTACCTTTATTGGAGAGTATAAGATTAATGATCTTGATTTTATGAAGAAACAAAGAGAGTTTGAATAGCGAGTTTTTACATCTAAACCCCTTTGTAATAAATTTGTCACTGCTTCCACCCACAATGAACCTATCAAACCTACTAATGAGGATATAGTGACTACTGAAGTTCCATTGACTTCTTTTGATATGGCTTCTTGTTATGGTTCTGGTTATCACTTCCTAGTTAAACAAGGATTTAATGCTCAAGGATGTGGTCAGCATAAATAGGGAATTCAAATGCCCTTACACACTGGGGGGCATGAGCATTCTTATGGATTAGGATTTAATCCTCGACAACAAATCAATGTTAACAACATCTCGAATAACACTTCAAAACATGATGAAACTATGAAGGAATTTGACCAAGAAGTTCTTTTGCCTAGACTCCTTCGTGCTAAGATGATTACTAGACCTAAACGCAAAAAGAAATGTAGTCCACACTTGAAGACTCTTCCTTTTTGTTTATATCATAGATTTCATGATCACTCTACTAATGAATGTCAAGCTTTACATTATAAGGTTAGGAAGCTCATTGATAGTAATGTTATTTATATATCATGGGGAAATGAGTTGTATTTCAATACTATTTTTTCTAAATAACATTTATGTTCCTATTATAGAACTCCACATTATCTAAACAATGTTAGCCTAATTCTTGTGGGCTCATTGTCTTGCATAGTGTTGTGAGCGATATAATAGGTCTCCTTCCATCCTTTTCCCTACACTTGGGGGGCAAGGATGTCATTTCCTTCTTTTCTATCTTTCCAGGATTCACCTCTTTCCTTGGTTAAGCAGTATCTATCTATTATGTGATATCCAATCATACATGAACATTTTGGTTTGCATTGAGGATCTTTGTCCTTGATCACAACCTATTTCATTGTTTGACATTGGGTTTCCATGGTGGATAAATCTCTCACCTTGGAATCTGAACAGTGTGCTATCCCTCACAAGGGTTACTTTTTCACTTCTTGCATGATATCTCTTTGCATTCGTCCCTTCCATGGCCTCATAGGAGCTGAGACCTTATTGGCTTGGACTGGGTGTTGTCTATGGATATTGTCTTGATGCTGAAGAAGGCTTTATCCTTGTTCTTTTCTTTCCTTAACATGTCAAAATAGTATGTTTTTTCCATATTAAGGAGGGGGGCATATATACGGCCTCCCTCATTCTATATTATGTATTTTTGTTCTAACCTTTTATCTTGCAGCATGCTAAATCTTGAAAGGTAATGCACATAAGTTGCTAAATCCTGAAGGGACACACATTTCCAATATCAAATATGCTAAATCTTCTGAAGGTAACGCACATAAGTTGCTAAATCTTGAGGAGACACACATTTTTCAAATTTTTCAATATGCTAAATCTTGGAAGGTAACGAACATAAGTTGCTAAATCCTGAAGAGACACGCATTTTCAATATGCTAAATCTTTCGAAGGTAACACACATAAGTTGCTAAATCCTAAGGAGACATGCATTTTGTATTCCATGGTGATACAAGAAGGTGGATCCATGGGTACTTTATAAAAGCCGTCAGAAGACGCACTACATACATGCACAAAGCCGCCAGAAGGTGCACAACTTTATGGGGTGACTATCAAGTGTTTTCTTGGTGGGCCATCCTATCCTTTTGTGGTTCATAGTGAGATATACACATCTTACTGGGTGAGCTAACCACTCCTCTCTTCCCTTTTTTATCTTCTTCTAGTGATGTCTCTCTTATTGCAATCTTGGAGTTGACGAAGACTCGAGTCTCTAGGGGCTTGAGTATTCCTTTGTCCCTTTGATTTCAGTAAGATTATCTTTTTCTTTATGATCTCCTTTACCAAGAGTTTGCATCGAGTCCATACTCTTGCTAAAGTGGGGGCTTAGTGTATTGTCTTAAAATGGAAGCACTTCCATGTTAACAGAGTTTAGCCCTTCAAGTAAGTGGTTTGGGGTCATGTCGAATGCCTTGAATGGATATTCGGCTTAGATCTAGCTTTTCCCTTGTTCTACCCCATTTTCCACCTCTTCCTAGCATTTTCCTGGCATTCTGGACCATGAACCTAAGGTTTTTGACCCTAAGGTTAAAGTCGACCTTATGGGGTCAAAGTCGACCTTGATCCTAACTAGGTCAAGATCGACCTCGACCCTGACCTAGTCAGGTTCGAGCTTGATCTTGACCCTATGGTCTGGGATCTTCGAGGTTTGCTTCCAGTTTCGGGATTTCATCAAAATCTTGCATTTTCCCTCTTCAGGGCCACTATTTCTTGGATTTAGTGTCGAATTCTCAAATTAATATTTGAGGTGGACCTTTCTCGATATTTGTATAGGATTCCTAATTTATTATTGGAGATTAGCCTTTCTCGAGTTTTGTGCCTAATACTCAAATTAACTTTGGGGTTGGCCTTACCTCAAATTTTGTAACAAGGCTCTTAAATAATTATTTTATTTCTATATTAAGGGTGGTCCCCTACTAGAGTTTTATGTCAAGACTTTAATTTAATTTCCTCTCCATGTGCACCTCTCTAGAGTTTTGTGCCATGGGCCCTTAATTATTGTTTTCTATGAGGCCCCTCTTGTGCCCTAGATCACTATAAAAGGGAGCCTTCCTCTCTCATTTTCTCCATCAAGTTTTTCCATCCACTTTCATGATCAAGCTCTCAAGTGCAAGAAAGCAAGAAGATCAAGCATTCAAGCCTTCAAGCATTCAAGCATCCAATTCATCAAGGAGATCCATTAGAAGCCATTGAAGGATTCAAGCTCTATGGAGCCCTCTTGTTGAAGATCCATTCATTCAAGCCTATTCCAAGATCCATTCAAGATTGGTGTTGAAGATCTAAAGACAATTGATTGGAGACATCCTACATTTGATTCTTCATTCATCCATTCTTGTGGATTCAAGGATTCGAATCCTCCACAAGGGTTTCAACTCAAGCAAGGTGAATTGTTCCATTTACTTTGTTTATTCCATCAATTTAAATTCAATTTCAAGGTTAATTCCTAAATTGGGGTTTGACTAAGGAAAAACCCTTCCCCCCAACAAACAAAACCATTTTTCTTGCAGGTACAAGTGTGGAATTTTGGATCTGAGAGCGGATTTGGATACCCTTTTCGCTGAACTTCTGAGATCCACGAACAAAGTCAGAATCGACCTTCAAAATAAAAATGTAGATCCTAACCTAGTCAGGTATGACCTTGATCCTGACTTGGTCAGGTACAACCTCGATTTTGACCCAACATCAACCTGATTCAATCTCGGAAAAAGATTTTTGGGTTTTGTAGATCTCATAGTTTCGGTTTAGAATTGCAAAAATCAACTATTTTTGAGATCATTTGATAGGGTTTTTAGCTAGTTATTTTTCAGAGGTAAGTACCTTTATTTATTAATTTCAATATTAGTCATCTACATTTACTTTCTATATCAATACAATTTCATGTAAGTGTAAAATATTGGCTTTGGGGTCTCTTTTATGTGCAAGCCATTGCCCTAGGACCCCATACACTATTTTATCCTTTACAAGAACCTTTCAAGATAAAGCCTTACAATGATATTGTTCTTTTCCTCCTTATTCTATTGACTCATTTCAAAATTTTATGGATTCTTTCATCCAATAATTCAAAACAATATTGGTCCTAAGATATCTTTGACTAATTTAATGCGTTGTAAACAAGGTGTTAAACAAAGAGTGACTGATTTCATTGGCAAATTTAAGCATTTGCATGCTTAGATTTCTTATCATGTGCCTGATATTGATGTGAAATATATTTTCATTTATAATTTACAAAAAGAAGTTAGAGATCAGATTCTACTTTCTATTTTTTTTCTTTTGCTCAATTGCGTGTAGTGATTCAAAATTATCAACTCCAAGTGAGTCAATTTGAGAGCACCACTCCAATGGCTCTAGTTGATAAGCATGATGTCACATCTCAAACCTATAAAAAGTTTCAAAAACCAAATTAATTTATCAAAATCAATAATTCATTCAACAATGTTGATGATCAAGTGACAACAACATCCAAAGGTGTGGCTCCTTTGTCATCTATTTTTAGACCTCATAATTTTGCACAACTTTTTGAATCTTTTCATAATGTGATGTGGAATGTTATTAATGCTAAAGTGTTAACTCTTCCTACTATTAAACTAATTGATGCATCCAAACCTTTTTCCAAATCCTTTGATTACAAAGCTTTTTGTCAATTTACCATCGTCAACCTGGTCATGATATTGAGAAGTGTTTCCATTTGAAATCTATTATTCAAGACCTTATTGATTCCAATGCTATATTTTTTGATGGTTTTGATCAAGGAAACAAATCCTTAGCACCTCCCAACCAAAACTTTCAAATCTATATTAATCCTTGGTTGTCTCATTCAACCAATACCATTGAGTCTACCCAGTCTTTACCTTCTTCTTCTACCCATGTTGTTGACTATGATGATAAGCATATTGAAGCCAATAATGTTGTTAATATTATTGATCAATATAAATCTAAATCTAAACTCAAGCCCAAACCTGAGATTTACATTACCTTTGATCCTATTGAGACAATTAAAGCACGTGATGGTCCTCTTTACATTGTTGCAAAGGTTAATAATCTATTTTCTTATGGTGTCCTTATTGACCCTACTTGCATGGTGAATATGATAATTGGAGAACATCTCTACACTAGAAAATTTCAATGTGATTTATATGACAAATGTGATGTGATGATCCAAAATTGTAATAGTTTCACTTATCCTACCCATCTTTCTATTACATTACTCGTAAAAGTTAGTGGTAAAATTCTAGATATCGCATTTGTTGTCATCCCAAATTTTGATCAATTTCAAGTTAGACTTGGTCTTTTGTGGCTTACTTACATGAAATCTATAGCCTCTCATATCCTTGAGTGTTGAAGTTTCCCCATAATGGAAAAATCATCACTGTTAATCATAGTCTCTATCAACCTTCGGTACTTCAAGATTCTATTGACCTTTACTTGTTTTGGCCTTCTATGCCTCAACCAATGCAATCCTACAAAGTCAATATCTTTCTATCATGTCAAAAATACAAAATTCAAAAGATTTGTGAACTTATAAATCTTAAGGATATCTTGTCTCCTTGTCCTAGACTTGGACTTCTCCCTATACCTCTTATATATGCTTTTTTTATGCCTCCTATATCTTATAAATGTTATATTAACGCTATCTCACAACCTAATAAGGTTCCTTCTATTATTCCTCCTAAAGAAGAAAAGGGTTTGATGTTTATTGATATTGAACCAAAAAATATCTCTAGCAAAACCAAACATATTGGTTGTGCTTGTGATCACTGTTGTAAATGTCATGCTAGTACCCATGAACATGCTTCCCAAAACCTATCTTCCCCTAAAATGCCTACTAATGTTTTGTTTCCCTTTGATTAGCCTATGCTTGACCCCAAGGAGGAAGTTAATTTTAAAAAGGTGAAATTGAATAATCATAATAATTCTATTCATCTCTTAGATTCTATTATAATTAATTTAGATGAAGAAGATACTCTTGATGATGATGTTTTTGATATTCTGAATGCAACTAATGATGATATTCATGCTAATGATTCTAGTGGTATGTATGATCTTATTGATGTTAATCATAATTTACTAGCTATGTTTGCACAAAAATTATCTCTCATTCCTAGTGACAAACAAAGTGACCCATTTTCACCGCATGTTCCTTGTTTATAATTGGCTATTATTCTATTTACCGTGTTGGATGTTTCTCCTCTTGTGTGTTTCCCACCTTCCCTAAACACTACAGATCAAGATGAGAGGACATGGGACATCTTTGATTATCTCCTCTTATGTTGTGGATTCTTTTTGTTTGCTTGTTGTAATGTGCTTCCCCATGATGTTATGATTTCTATGTGTTTTGTTTATATTTCTTTAGGTGGCCTTGTTGCTCCATTGGTGCAAGGTGATAAAGGAATTGACCTATTGTGACATTCCTCTATTTGTATCTCATTTCTTCTATATGTTGTTACATGTTATGTCGTGCATGTGTCATTGTGCATAAATGTGGCTTTATGTTGATTTATTGGGGATGATGCAACATGATAGTTGCCTATTATTTTTTGTCTCCATGATGTTGGACCAAAAATACTTTTCTTTGTGACTCTTACATGATCTTTTTCTAGTTATACTACATCAAGAGATGATGAAAGTATCATATTGGTGATCATGCTAATTTATAAGATATTATTACCCTTCATGTTCCTTTGTCATGTGTTTATTTCCCTTGATTTTTCCTTTTTGTGGGGCATCTCATAGTAGAAACATCTCCTGTGGGTGCATGTATGCTCTATTAAACTCATTGCTCTTGTTAAGGCGTTTGCAATTGCTTGGATGTAGGGGCATACACTCTACTTCTTGTTTCACATTTTGCACACACATACACAATAATTCAATGCAATCTCTCTTGTAGATGACCAAGGAGGAAATGCTTCCCTTATGTTCATCTTTTCATTGGATCCCTTAATGGAGACAATGATTTCCTTAACGATTGGTCCTCCTTTTCTAAACCCCTTAACAGAGACAATACTTTCCTTAAGGACTGATCTTCCTTTCTTTGATCCCTTTAGAAACAATGCTTTCCTTATGCCTAATCTCCCTTTCAAATCCTTTAATGGAGATAATGCTTTCCTTAAGAATTTTGATATTGCTATGATACCCTGTAAGAATTTGTCTAAGGCAAAGAATGAAATGCCAAGATATAAAAGCTCAATTGATAGCACAAGAGAGGCAAATATGATATGATCAATTGAATGATTCAATAATGAAATATATAAAAAATTAATTAAATACAAAGTAGATGTGCTTGAATATATAGGCAATGCATGATAACTAGGAGAGATGCAAATGATAACATGTCAACTAGACAATGTGTAATCATATTTAAACCAAAGGTGGATCATCCTCCATTGTACAACAAAGTATGTGCAATATGTGAAACAATGAAATGATGATAATGTGATAAGAGTACTAAAGGTGGATCTCACACCTAAAGTGAAAATTATCCTACACCATGTGCTAAAATGAAATGAAAACTCCTAGGTGTCTCAATGATAACTAATATGAAAATGCATTATCCTAAGTAATTAGTGAATACTTAATTACATCAACACCCCCTCTTAAGTGTAACTTAGGGGAATTCACTTAATCTCACAAGGCTCAATGACAATGCAAGATGGGTCCCGGCTACTAGGCCATGTTAGGTACCCATGTACAATATGAAAATGCAATCTCTCATAAAGTGGAGAAAGAGGAAAAACCTCATGGGAAAAACCATCCCACAAAAAAAGAGATGAAAAATAAGATGCATGTATGGATGGAGTAATCAAGACCCCCCCCCCCCCCCCCATTATGACATAAATCATGCATATACAAGAAAGAATCCCCCCAATGGAAGGAAATAAGGAGACATGATATCCCCCCCCAATAATGAATAATTTCCTCCAAGAAGGGTAATTTCTCGAAGGCAAATCATAGTCCAATGCCTACAAACAACATTTCTCCCCTTAGGAAGAAGATACACTAAGTACAAATGCAAGAATTCTTCCCATTATGAATAGGAAGAAGGAAGGGAAATCCAAATGAAGTATGATGTCTCTAAATTATGCCCATGTGTCACCGTGTCCTTGGTTGATGAAGATGCCACAAAGCAATCAGGATCAAGGCCAATCGAAGGTGACAAATAAGGAACCAGTTGCAACTGATCCATGTAATATTTTGGATCAAAATCCAAATAAAAAGATGTCTCTTCAAAATAAGTAGGAAGAGAAGCAAAGAAGCCCCCCTCAATTTAGAATGTACACCCATGATAGGTGCATCTAGATCAATGTAGAAATTGCATCAAAAAAATTGAATGTTGTTCCTCCCTTTAGGAAGAAATAATACCATTAATCATCCCCAATCTCTAGGAAGAATCCTCAAAATGTATGATGTCTCAGAAAACTGAATAGGAATCTCCAACACATGAGTATGATCAACCTGAACCATCTAATGTGACATCTCAATTAAAGTTTTAGACTCGTGAAAACCAATCTCTAAATACTTAAATGTATTCTCTTAAGTGAAAGAGACCTCCTTCAAATGTTGTATCAAAGCATCCACAATCATGTCAAACTCGAAATAAGGATCAAGTGGAGAATGAAGATGAGGGGCAGAGTGTTCCCTCACAAAAACTAAAGAAGGATCATCATCAACTAAGAGACTATGAATGTCATCAACAATGTCTCCCGAATCATCAATGTAGGACTCCACAAACAAACCTGTAATGTATGTCAAGTAGTCATCCCATGGATCTATAATTGGAAGACAATGAATATCCTGCAGCACTAAATCACTAAAACCCATGACTATAGGAATGCAAGAATCATCATGAGCAAGAGTAGAAGTAGTCTCAATAGGAGGAGTAGGATCTACAAGTAGAGGTTCTATATCTTTTGGGAATGGAGGAATCTATGGATCTCCATACATCTCCCAAATAATGATCCAAAGATCATGAATTGTATTCATCTTCTTTCCATAAAGGGAATCCATAACATCTTCATCCATGTTGAAAAAAATAACCTTTAGGACTTTATCTAAAGAGTCCCAATTGAATGGATTACCAAGATGAGGAATTTCTTTTGTATATAAATATGGCAATAGATTATGCTCACTAAGATGAGCAAGAATGGGATCACTCCATTGCTTATGGTTCCCTTTCTCCAAGTCAATTCAAATACCCATGATGAAAGGAGAGAAAGAGACAAGGAGACACACTCACACAAGAGACCCCCCCAAATTACTCAATCAAAGAACCTCCCCAAAATAGATGATTTTGGCACTTTATATATAGTGTGTGTACAATTACCACTTGCCAAAATAGACCAAAGTGGACTTTTGATTTCAATGATTACAACATAAAATATGAAGCTATGGTAAACTCAAACAAATAAGACACAAGACCACTGAAGGATTCAACAAATTACAAGTGCCAAATATAGGCCAAAATAGACCAAATGTTGAAAGTACTATGTCTATTCAGCATTTATCCAAATTGATACCAAATCTGGAAAGTAGACGAAAAATCATGCACTTTTAAAAAAATAGCACCTGAAAATGTATCCATATGAGCTTGAACGAAGCCTCTAAAGTTGTAAAAATCAAGATTTGTGATTTTTAGAAAAGATCAGGAATAGAAATCAGAAACCACCTGCACCATTGAGTAGATCATGAAATTCTACCCCAAAACATAAAAAAAAATGCTCGAAAAAAGGAATCCAAATGATTGAGATATCGATGTTTGAAAATTGCTTCTAAAATTATTTTTTCTAAATCGTTGTTGCCACACCTTGAAAATTCAAATGGCTCTAGATTTGGCTTCAGATGTCCAATTTGGATGAAACAAAATTTGATTTAGCGGTTTTTGGACCTCCTTAATGTGATGCCAACCTCTAATTTACACCAACAAACTCCAATTTTGACCTGTAACAAAATTCTCTCAAAATAGGCTATAAAATGAAACTCATATGGCTCTAATACCTTGTAAGAATTTTGATATCGCTCTGATGCCATGTAAGAATTTTGATATTGCTATGATACCATGTAATAATTTTCCTAATGTAAAGAATGAAATGCCAAGATCTAGAAGCTCAATTGATAGCACAAGAGAGACAAATATGATATGATCAATTGATTGATTCAATGATGATCAATAATGAAATAGATACAAAATCAATTGAATACAAAGTAGATGTGCTTGAATATATAGGCGATGCATAATAACTAGGAGAGATTCAAATGATAACCTATCAACTAGACAAGGTGTAATCACATGTCCACCAAAGGTGGATGATCCTCCATTGTACAACATGTGAAACAATGAGAGGATGATAATGTGATAAGAGCACTAAAGGTGGATCTCACACCTAAAGTGGAAATTCTCCTACACCATGTGCTAAAATGAAATGCAAACTCCTAGGTGTCTCAATGACAACTAATATGAAAATGCATTATCCTAAGTAAAATTAAGTAAAGTGTAATTAGTGAATACTTAATTACACCAACAAGAGACAATGCTTTCCTTATGCCTAATCACCCTTTCAAATCCCTTAATGGAGATAATGTTTTCCTTAAAGATTGATCCTCTTTTATGGGTTGACTAGAATAACACACCTTTCTAGACTATCAATGCCATCTATTATAGTGTTTTCTCTTTGCATGATCCATAATAAGGCTATAACCTACTATGTTAGTTGTCATGCCTCTTTCTTTCTTCTCTTATCTTTCTCTTTCGAGTGATGCCTCTTTTATTTTGGTTTTGGATTTAATGAGGACATAAGTCACTTGGAGGCTTCATGTTTCTTTGCCTCTTTGACTCTAATAAGATTGTTCTTATGCATTTATGTACTTTACCATGAACATGAGTTTGTCCCATACTCTCACTAAAGTGGGGGCTAGATGTACTATCCTAAAAAGTTAGCACCCATAATTGGATGATTTATTAGAACCTATTAGACCCCATTTTGGTGATTTTGAGGTCTAAATGCCCATTATGCTTGATCCTAGCATCCTTTTATTCTTCCCCTCACATATTTTCACATAACACCTTGCCCAAATTCTAGCCCATTCTTCAGGGTACAAAATGCCAATAACATTCTGTCCCCAAGGATTAGGGCCTAAATTTGGCCCAGGACCCTATGTCAGGGTTTTTTGTGAGAAATTTGATCCCATCGTCGGCCTATATTATTTTTCAACTCCAAAATGATGGATTAAGTATAAAACCCCCTACCTCTCCTTATTTTGATATACATTCATGATCTACAACTTTGTAATCAAGATATCAAGTTTTCAAGCAATCAAGAGTAATTGAGCAATTGGATTCAAGATTTGAAGGCAAGCATCCAAGATCAAGTTTCCCTAAGTCTCCAATTCTTCAAGATCATTCAAGTCAAACACAATATTCTCCAATTGAAGCAAGTTTCTCTCCCATGATGTCCAAATAGAGGAATTATCAATCAAGCAAAAAGATCCTTCCTCCCATTCACATTTTCTCTCCATCATTACAAGTGCTTATCAAGCATATCTACATTCAAGATATAGTAGTGGAATTCATAGATATATGCATCTATGAGGTCATCCTTGATACTATATTAAATTCCAAGGTCAACTCCTTAATTTCAAGTATATTCAAGCATCTTGATGGGTATGAGCAATTTCTACATCTGTCCATGAGGGTTTATGTAAGGTGAATCAAACATTTACCTTTTTACATACTCTTTATGCAATTTCATTTAATTTTCAATGTTGATTCCCAAATAGGAGTTTGACCAAGGTAAAACTATTTAGACAACCTTTTCCCTTTTTTTATATGTGCTAGAATAGGTTATGAAGCTAAAAAATGAAATTTAGAAAGATCAGAAACTACTAGAAGATCCCTAATAAATCCAGTTTAAAACACCAAGTATAGATCACCATTCTTATTTTGTATCCAGGTATAGGTCATCATTGCCATTTTGTACCCTGTAGTTTGTTCCTAGATTTTAGCCATAGGTCAAATCTACGTTTTGGTTTATGTTTTTTGTACATTTCAACTCTTTGTTAGTTTATATCAATTTGTTATTTCCAATTTTTTCAGTAAGTTGTCTAAATTATCATTTACATTACATCTTCTTATCATTTCTATTTTCATCATCACATATTTACTAAAGGATTACTATCCCACTTAGATTTTGAGTCTCCTCTTGAACCTAGTGGGGCATCTTCCTCCCAAAATGTATGATTGTTAAAAGGAGAAGTGATCTACCTTTATGCATTGTTTCCCTTTTCCAACCTTAAAACTACTAACCAACATCACCTTACTATTGCCAATATGGTTGTCCTCTTTTGTCTCTTTAAAGACAACAAGGCATGTTTGACACCATCCTCCAAAGTATAAATATTATTTTTTCCATCATGTGTGGTCTTCTAGTCAAATTGCCAAGGTCTACAAGAAAACATGACACACATCCATGGGCCTGATATCACACATCACACTATCCTTATATATACTTATTTGAAATTTGACCAAAGGTCAATCATCTACCAACAACAAATGCCCATTTTGTAACCAATAAACTTTGTAAGGTGTGGGATGCATAATTCTCTTAATACCCAATTTATCCATTATTTCAATAGCCACTAGATTATTAGTACTACTGTTATCTATAATACATTTGCAACACTTACCATCTTCCTTACACTTTGTTTTGAATAAAGATCTCCTTTGTATTGGTTCTCGACTTACCTTTGGTGGCTTCAATATAAATCTTGAACATCAAAGACTCTTCTAACTCTAGTTCCTCATTGTGATGGGAAGGTAATCCCATGCTTTCTTGATCTTCTTACACAAATTGATTGCTTATTTTGAGACTTTTATGTCCTTGTAGAAACTAAGGAGATTTATAACTTTTATGACCAACATATTGGTTACACTTAAAACATTCATTAGTGAAACCTCTTCCTTTTCCCTAATAACCACCTCTTCCAAATGATCTTCCACCTCTATTTTTATAGCCTTATCTTTCCTAATTAACTGGTGCACTACAACTGTTGGCCCCCTTATCTTGATGGTACTACTATTTTCTATTATTATAATCTCCTCTTCCTCCATAGCCTCTTCCTTTACCTTTTTCTTGTTGAATTTTCTCTCTCATAAGCCTCTCCTATGCCTTAATGGAAAACTGTATGATTCTTCAATAGATCTACGAGACACTAGACTCAATTCATCTTGCAAATTTGTATTTCAAACTATTAAGGTATCTTGCCACCTTTTCCAAATCCTATTCACTATGTCTTATTTGAATCAACTTGTATAATTGTCTCGTATATTCATTCACTTACATAACTTTTCTTTAAAAATATTTTGTAATCTTTTGAAAATATTCATTTGGTAATCCTTGCACATGAATTTAAATTTTGATTCAACAACCATCCCATCCCAATAAGTAATAATTTCTTTATTCTTCTTTTTTGTTTCAGACTGAACATAATCCACCCACATGGTAGCATGGCCTTTGTGCCTTGTACATGAAAACTTAACTTTTCTCTCTTCTACAACTCTATCACACTTGAAATTCTTGTCAAGATCATTGATCCAATAAATGATTTTGTCTCCATGGAGACTTCTAGAATAAGTGGGAAGATCAATCCCGGGTTTGGCTCAAACACCCATGACTTCTCTTATAAGTAGTCTTTCTTCAACTACTTATGGTTCTATAGAACATCATCAATTTTCGATGGCTCCTCCTCCTCTTCTTCTTCTTCCACGTCACTCACATCATTTGATATAAATCCTATCCTATTGTCATGTTAAATGGAATCCAATCTTGACATTATGTTCTACAATATCTCAAGTATCCCTTCATCTTTGCCTCTTCAACCACCTCCTTTGTGCAACATTATTTGTGGCATTCTTAACAATCCCTCACATTCCTAGTCTCTAATGGATCTTATACCAAATGATAAGTGAAAACTTCCACAGCCAAAATAATTCAAACTAATTTCTTCCCTCAAAGAAAACAAGAACTTCGATTGCTAATGGTGGCTCATTAATGTGACAAGAATTAAATGCTCTGATACCGAATTTGATGGCTACCTTATTGATTCATAGTCAAGAAGAGATCAATTAAAAATGAAAAAACAAATGTTAAGGATAATGAATTTAGAAACCAACACTTAAACAACCTCTTTTTTTATTGTGAAATAAGAAAAAAACAATTACAAGGTATTGATTATAATTTTATTTATTATTGCAGGCTATAACATCCTGCATTCAGTTTTAAGACAATGTTTCCTTCCTCCCAATTAGTCTCTCCAAAAAAATGCTTAAATCTATATCAAACTCTCATTTGAATTTTTATTATTATTAAATATAAAGTAAGAAGACTATACATAATCATTGACAATTCTTAGTTTAAGCCCAAGAATGACATAATATCCAACTAAGATATAATAGCTATATACTTACAACAATATCTTGTATCCTATAACATATCTTTATACTATTAAAGTAAATATAAGATCAAGTATAATATCTTATATTGTTCCAGGTTATACAAAATTGGAGAATTAGTACAAGAGTCTTGATAAAATAAGAGAATATAAATAATACTACATTAGTCTTCCTCTATGTTTTGGAACTAGGCAATCTAGCCCATAGGCCCCTCCTTCCATTTTTGAATCTTGTCCCAATTGGCTAGGAGTATGACATCTTTTGCAATAGGGATCATGAGCTTTACAAGAACTAGAGGAGTTACCATCTACACCTCAATGACTGAGCTATCTCCTCTTGGTGGACCCTCTCTCCTGCTTTCCTTTTATAGATCAACCATGAAGTTATTAAGCCCTATCTCAAATGGAGGTTTTTCCTTAGTGCTCCTAGTCCATGTATATCCATTAGATATCTCCCAAGTAAATACTCTTGTGGTTCCATCCAATAACATTTTTTTAAACTTATCATTAGCCAATCTCATAGTAACAGTCACATGCAAAATAACATTGTATGTTATGAGGCTCCCGAGAGACTTAGTAAGCTCTCTAGATTTGCCACCAAAAATATTATCATTCCCGATTTTATAGATTTCCCATAACACTTCTAAGGATAGAACAAAATATATTATACTATTTCCTGAGATTATAGACACAACTATCTACTACTTCCCATTTATTGATATTGTCATTAATTTTTATACCAAATATATTTTATATCTCCTTATCAAACATACATTCAAATAAAATATGTTTAACAATTTTTGGCAATCTGCAAAAGGAAAAAAAACATTAAAACCTCCATTTGGTTTAAGAACATGAACGTTGAACAAGATAAGTTTCCATAAGAAGCACTTATTTTTAGGCTCCACTGTGCTGCCCCAAAAATAATCAAGGGCATTTTTCCATGAGGTATCAAGATGTATATTCCAACAATTAAATATAAGAGAGGATTTCATCACTGTCCAGACTCTGGAAATAGATAAATTTAGCTTTGATACAATAAATAGGGGTACCATTAGTCCATTTGAAGTAGGTTAAGATATCTTCATTAAATACACAAGTCTTGAGGAAGGAGAGAGACACACATACCTCCATAAGCACAAAATATGTTCTCTAGTGAGATTGTGGGATGCCAAAGGTAATACAAATTGTGTTCCATGTTAACAACTACCCTTCTTTTACTATGTCTCCAAACCTCTTAATACCTTTGTCAACCTATCACCTAATAGAAAACCCTTGTATTAATGCCAAAATATTACCATTATGTGAGAGATTTGATGAAGGGTGCTCCCCTTAATACTACAATCACACAACAAAAACAGAGAAACACCAACAATTTGCAAGAACAAAAAATGGGCTTCTTATTATCTCCACAAGTGTGAAATTAAATTTTTTAAGAATTACAATATGCAAAGCCACATGGGCATTTTCCTTACAATATTTTGTAACACAAAGACTCCCATAATCACCCAGAACTGCCCTAGAAAATACTACAGGCCTTCTTTATATAGGCAATTTTCCACCACTTGAGAAGGTTCCAAAATTTAGCTATTAAGGCCGACCACCCTTAGAATTATTTTAGTTTTCATTTTCTTACATTAGAGTCGGCTCAAAATAATTACAAATTATATTTTTAGGTAGCCAAACTTCTGGAGGCCATAACTTTTTAACCGTAGCTCGGTTTGGCTATTATAACCACTTTTCAAAAATGACAAGTCGTGATCTACAGTCTTGACTTTTCTAATTAGTTGGGGTTTGAACTTGATTCGAAGTCTCTAAGGCCTTCAAAATTGAGCTCAAAGATTTTGTACCCAAAAACCTCTATAACTTTACCAATACAGATGATATGGAAATGAAACTCAATTGGTAGACTGATATGACTAAGATGAACCTCCACCTATGAAATCAAAACATTCTGAGCTCATATGACCAACTTACTAAAAATAGTAAGTTTCCATAAATAAAAGCTCTGCACAAGATACCCCTTATTGAAAAGAAACCAAAAATATTTTTGGGTGATGCAAGATTGCCCTTACACCTAGGATGCTCTTGCATCAGACACTTGGGGTGATTTAAGAAGTGACCCTGTCACATCTCAAGTGTGGAGAGGAAAACCAAGACAGTTGACCTCCTCCTTTGTCAGTCATAATGAATCTTCTATAGGTCATCCTTTCCATTTGACAATATATTTGTTCATATGTCTTGTTCCTTGTGCTTCTACCAACATGGCTATTCAGTATATCCTTAATCTCCTTGGTAGCTGAAGTAGTTGCTAGAATAATCCACTGTGCTTATGTGATCCCATCTTTAATACCCCCTTCATGATACTCTGTCAGATTTGAAATGTTAAATACTGGTGAAATATTCAGCTCAGTGGGTAACTCCACTTCATAGGCATTTTCTAAATCATGCTTCTTTAGTATCTTACATGGCCCAAACTTCTTCATTTTCAACTTGTTATATGTACCTATTGGAAATCGCTCTTTCCGTAAATGAACCATGACTTCATCCCCAACATGAAATTCCTTATGCCTCCTTTTCTCATCTGCCTTAGCCTTATACTGCACACTCATCTTGGTAATGTGTTTCCTCACCTCCTCATGGATGTTCTTCAAATGTTCTGCAAAATCCTCAGCTTCAGTACTACTTATCTCTCCATATTCTATCTTCCACAACTCAGAAGCATTTCTCAGACTACTTCCATATACAATCTAGAATGGTGATTTACCAGTGCTTCTATTGATAGAATTATTATATGCAATTCTGTCTGCGATAAAATTAAATCCCATCTTGTTGGCTTATCTCCAACCAAACATCTCAACAAATTTTCCAAACTCCTATTCACTACCTTTTTCTGTCCATCAGTATGTGGATGATGTGATAAGCTAAACTTCAAATATGTCCTTAACTTCTTCCACAATGTGTGCCAGAAATATCCAACAAACTTAGTGTCTCGATTTGAAACTATGCTCTTTGGTAGACCTTGTAGTCTCACCACTTCTTTGAAAAACAATTCCGCCACATGAACAACATCATTAGTCTTCTTATAGGGAATAAAATGTGTCATCTTTGAAAACCTGTCAACCTCCACAAAAATTGAATCATATCCCCATTGAGTCCTTGTTAAACCAAGAATATAGTCCATACTGATATCCTCATATAGCTTCTCTGGTACAGGTAATGGCTGATACAACCTTGTATTCTACTTTGCTCTTTTTTCCATTTGACATACTTTGGAACTCTGTACAAACTTCTTGACATCTTGCTACAACTATGGCCAATAATAATTCTCATTAATCAGAGCAAGGGTTTTATATCGACCAAAATGTCCAACCAATCCTCCACTATGCTTCTCCTTGATGAGATTCTCCCTCATATAACTTCATGGAATTCATAATTGACTCCCTTTGAATAGCATACCATCCTAGATGATGAAATCCAACCACTTTGTTTGTCTAGAGTAATAAGTTCTGTACAAGCTTTCCAAGCTTCACCAAAATTAGGATCCTCTGGATACAAACTCTTGAGTTCCTTGAACCCAACCACCTCAATCTGCATCTCTGTCAGCAAAAGTTTCCTTCTGTTAAGCACATTTGCAACCCCGTTAGACTTTCCACTCATGTGTTTCAAAACAAATGTGTAACTCTGCAAAAGCTCAACCCATTTCAAATGCCTCTGATTCAACTTTCCTTGACTGTTCAAATATTGCAAAGCTTGATGATCAATATACAAAACAAAATCCTTAGGAAGAAGATAGTGTCTCCACTTTTTCAATGCCTGAACTATAACATAAAATTCTAGATCATAAACAAAATATTTCCTCTTGACATCATTTAACTTCTCACTAAAATAAGCAACAAGTTTACCTTCTTGGCTCAAAATAGCTCCTATTGCAGTACCACTAGCATCAGAGTCTACTTGAAACACCTTATTAAAATATGGAAGTGCTAAAATAGGTTATTCTGTAACTTTTTGCTTCAACAATTTAAAACTCTTATATGCTCTAGTAGTCCACTTAAACTCTTTCCTATCCCCTCTCATTGTTTCAGTCAAGGGTCCACAAATATTACTTTAAAACTTCTGATAAACTTTATGTAAAAGATATCCAAACCATGAAAAGATCTTACCTCAGTAGCATTCCTTGGAGTAGGCCATTCAAGGATAGCCTTCACTTTCTCTGGGCCCATTTTTAGACCTTCCACTGAAACTACAAATCCCAGATACACTAACTCATTTTTCACAAAACTACACTTCTTCAAATTAATCAATAACTTCTCTTCCATTAACTTCTCAAAAACCCTATGAATATGCATTATATGCTCCTCCATTGTCTTATAGTCTTACTGAAGATCAAAATATCATCTAGCTAAACAATGACAAACTTACCCAAAAATTCTTTCAAAACCTCATTCATGAGCTGCGTGAAAGTGCTCAATGCATTGGTTAGCCCAAAAGGCATGACTAACCACTCATACAACCCTTCCTTTGTCTTGAAAGTAGTCTTCCATTCATCTCCTTTGATCTGAATCTGATGGTATCCACTCTTCAGTTCTATATTTGAGAAATACATAGCTCCACTCAAATAGTCTATAATATCATCCATCTATGACAATGGAAACCTATACTTGATTGTGATCTTGTTGATAGCCCTAGAATCTGTACACATCCCCCATTCTCCATTCTTCTTTGGTGCTAATACTATTGGTAAACACATGGACTCAAACTCTCTAGAGTCAACCCCTTCTGCAACAACTCTTGTACTTGTCTGTTCAACTCCTCACTTTCTGCCGATGTCATTCTATGTGCTGCCTTATTTGGAAAAATGGCTCCTAAAATCAAGTTCATCCAATGACTGATCTTCCTTACTGGTGGTAATCCATCAGGCACATTAATAGATACAATATCCTAAAACTCATTCAACAAATTTGCAACCTCTAAAGGTACATCTTCTACTTCCTCTTTACCAGCTTTCAGAATTAAAGCAAAACACATATGTTCATGCCTCATACCCTCTAGGAATTTTCACTGAGGCTTCCAATGTTGGTCTAATTCCATAATGCAAGACCACAAATTCACCAATAGATTTCTATCCAAATCGCTCATCCAAGATCAAATTCACAGTAATGGTCAGAGTAATGGTCTCCATACATCAAGTCCATAATGTCCACCAACTACTCAACAATGGATCCCTGATCCATGGGAAGAATATCAAATCCATGATATTCTCTAAATCTCCAATTCATAAGTGTAACCGAATGAATCATATAAGAAAAATCTTATCTCATGAATCCACATAAGCATAAGAATAACCAACATAGATCTTATCTTATGAATCCACATAAGCATAAGAGCAACCAACATAGATCTTATCTTATTAATCCGCATAAGCATAAGAATAACCAACATAGATCTTATCTTATGAATCCACATAAGCATAATAGCAGCCAACATAGATCTTATCTTATGAATCCACATAAGCATAAGAATAACCAACATAACTAGGTGCAAACTAAATGCAATATAATCATATCATGAATATAGACTCAGCTATAAAGAAAGTATGCTCCCACACATAAAATATGCAAATGTAATCAAATGCCAACATAAGCCAATGCTAGCATATATCATATAGTTTCCCACTATAAAAGAAATGTGTTCTCATAGGTGACCCCACAATAGTGGGTCACACTTTTTTAGACATGCTAATTTTTGTTGAAATAGCACATTTTTAATAACATATAATGATTTAAGCCTTGAGAGGTTCCTTTGAAGGAATTAATTATAAATGGTTAGCTCAAAGCCTCTTAGATTAAAAAAATATTGATATAACATCTATACTCCTCATTCATACCTACAATGGAGTCTCATTTACACCTATTAAAATGCTGACAAAAAATCACTTCGACTTTATGTTTTGGTAGATCAAATGAATCCATTTGAAAAACCTATCTATGTAATGTGATGCTATTCAAATCAAACTTTCTAATGAATATAATTTTAATACATATTGAGTTCATTATCACTTTTAAATATTACTTTAACTAAACATAGGTTGTTTGGTCATTCAACAACCCGTCTCTTCAAGACTTTGGGAAAAATAGGAAATTACAAAAAATTTTTATGAAAAATATGTAGGAAATGAGTATTTGTGGTACCTTTCTATAAAAATAAAGAAAAAATTTATTTCACTATACACAAATCAAGTTAGAGCAATCCAAGTGACCTTATGTCTAAATTATAATTACTGTCACTTTAGAACTTAATAAACTATGAAATATTGACCCAAAATAAAAATCAATTGCATCCTTTAGATATTGAAGTTACAAATATAATCTTGAAATAATTACATCATTATCATATTTAAAAAAAAAGTTATGCTGATCCAAGTGACAGTAACTCCATAAAAATACAGTTTTTTCACACAAACCACTTTTCGAAGGAGAAGGAAAAATGAATTTTAATTTTTAAAAAAATATATATATTTAGAAACTAGAAATAAATTTATAAAAGACTCTAGTTTACATCATCTTCAAATTCTTAATAGTTTTGCGGCAAGAGGTGTTTGAAAGTGAAGTTTTTTCTCAGAATGTTGATCTTTGTGTCAAAGTTGGCCAAAAATTAGGACACACTATTGTGGGACTACCCTCATATGTATATAACATAAGCAAGGTAATGTAAAACATATGCCAATGTAAAGTATGCTTCCCATGCATACAAATAAAACAATGTATGTTTCCATCCATACATCAAGTTAATCAACCATGTGCATAAAGTATGCACATATATAATAGAATAATGTATGCTTCTCACAAATATGTATTAGTTATGCCAATGACAGATAATAAACTAGATATGCAAAGAAACAACTATGCTAATTAGTTGTGTATATTCCCATACATACATAACATATGTTCAAGCAAAGTATGCATCTGTACATTAAGTATGCTCCTCATATATGCATAAATCCAACATGTCAAGGTATCATAATGTATGTATCCAATATAAAAATAATTAATGTTCTCACACATTCACAATGTATACCAAAGTGAAGTATGCAGTCACACATACATAATGCTATAAAGTATATCACAATATACTAAAGAAAAGAATGTTCCTCCTACACATTCATAATCAACAATTAACTAGCTATGTCAAAATGGCCATGACAATAGGAATGATCCGCAAAACTAGGTTTAAGTGAGTCCATGATTAAACTCCCTCTTAATCTTAGGTTTACCTTATAATTTCCATGAGGTTAGACTCCCTCTCAATTGTATGTTTACAAATATTTTAAAATTTACCCTCAGAAGGTCAATCGTATAATTTCAAAACATGCAAGAATGTATTGACACAATTTTACCCATATCTTTTCAGCCAATTATGAGATGGTTTCACAACATAGAAACTAATATTGGGTGTAGAAGGCTAAAAGACCAATGAATTTTCATAATCAGAATCCTAGATCTTGATACAAATCAAAACCCTCATAAGATGTAAGGTTAAATTAGTACTTTTAGACCAACCCCTAGTTGTCATAGATTTCTTAGTTTTGAAAGAGTTAGACCGAATTCCTAAATCTGAAATTAGATATTTCCTCAACCTGGCTCTGATACCATGTTAATATTTTCAAATTATAGCAAGGAATGTACAATCTATAGAGGTCTTTCAAATACTAAGCACATGAAGTAAACAAGTAATCACAAAGAAGGAGAGATAATACCCAGATAGTATCTCTAAAATTAGACTAAGGTAATGTCTTCAAGCTCCACAATGTGTCTTCTTTCAATGTTGATGCAGCCCACCTAGGGCTTATCAATTTTTATCCAATATTGTAAATAACTAGTGCTTAGATTTGAATATAACCAATGCTTAGATTGATTTTGATCTGCATATATGCAATCAAGGTTTTCTCACAATATATTGCCAAATATGCCCTTGTAGCTTTGAAATGTATAGTATCGATTCCTATGACGTTGATCAACTTTGCTAAGTCTAGATGATCACAAATTGGTCTGATCTAATGCCTTAAGTTTGTTGTGGCAAGCATGATGATGCTCATTTGAATTCTTGATCGAACCCTTGGATTTTCTCATGCAAGGTGCACATTATCCTAAATATAATTCATTGATCTGTAATTTTCTCCTTTAATGATTTTTTTGAGGCTTCCAATGTTGGTCTAATTCCATAATGCAAGACCACAAATTCGCTGCTAGATTGCTAACCAAATCGATCATCCAATATCAAATTTGTTGTTCCAAGAATCGATGACAAGTAGAAGACAATGTTATGTTTTTTATTGCTTCTAGCATTCATCAATTTTCCCCTAATATACGAGTTCATCATGCCAAAATGTGGACCTCCAAGTCAGCCAACTTTGGGGCCATGATTTTGAGCCTAAAATAAAATAATATAATTCCTCATTATATTATTATAATTTAACTCATTATTTAATTATAATAAATCAAACTTTGTGATAAATATAACGATTTATATTATCATTTATCATATTGATTTTAGGCATAATAATAATAAAATATATTTCCAATGTTTTATTATTATTATTATCATTTGTCCAATGCATTGATCTTTGTCGTAAAGGCCAAAATATCAACACAGGGGATACTTATTTTTTGTTTCTTACATATATGCATGTAGTATTGACCATACTATTAACATTTGTGCGAAAAATTCACTTTACCAGAGAGTCTAATTCAGTAGGAGTAAAATCCCATTGTGGGTATCACAAGTATCCTGTCAATACTTTAAAACTGATTGTTCCTACAAATCTAGTATCTACTCATCAAATTAAAAATTAAAGCAAAAATCATAAATCAATTTCAAAAGAGTAATGTTTATTTGTGTACTATAAACATGCATATGGTTCCAAATGGAAAGGATTTGAGGGATATACCTCTTGTTTCAAGAACGTCAGAGTAAATTTTTTTCCATTTCTTTTCTTCTATTGTGTATTGTTCATATGCTTCATTTTTCATATTGAAAGTGAAAGAAAATGTGATTGAACAAATACCCTTTTATTTGTTATTGCAGAGGACCCCCCTTTGCATCAATAGAGAACCAGACATGCATTGAGATTTGATGAGAGGGGAGATGATCATGATGACATCGATGCTCCTCTTAACGATTTCTCAAAATCAAGAAAATTAAAAAAAAATCAAGAAATGATTGTCATCTATGCACCTTAATTGATAATGACTATTTTTTATGTTTCAATGAATTTAATTATGTGCTATTAAATGTTCATAAATTGTATAATGTGTTAATGAATATTGATGAATGTTGTGTGCTAATGAATGTTAATGAATGTTATCTTGTGATAATTATTATGCCAAGAAGACAACGTTGATAGTGATTATGCCGAATTCAAAGATTATGTGCATGATATTCATATTAGTAGACGTGCTAAACTTGAGGTGAGTGCTATGAAACTTTACTTTTCCTTGTTATGAAATCAGGTTTCAAGCAAATATATTTCAAAATTTGAAATTAAAAACTCAAAATAGTCCCTCTTATCTTGAAAATATGTTTCAATGATTGCACTAAATGTGTCCTTCTACTTTAGGTTTGAATTCCATGTTAACTATTGACAAAATGTTATTTGAATATTAAGACAAGATATTATTTAAAGTTATTTCTTTTCCTTCTTTTATTTTAGACAAACATTATAACAAGTAGGATCTTAAATTGTTGGTTTAGTTAAAATGGTATGTTATTTAAAAAATGATATATAACAAAATACTTAATTTTGGTGTAGGATAAGTATGTTGTGTAATGTCTAATATAGTATCTTAAATGTGGGCATTGTAGTTACAAAACTCATTGACTGTAGCTAAATATTGTAATCATGTAGCAGTATGTTATCCTGGAGCAACAATTATCCTGTAGTTGCCTCTTGGTGTCCCTGACTGCACCATCTCTGTCATTTGACAACATGCTTATGGTTCCGAAATTAGCTTTGCCCTTCATCTCATTTCACTGTGATTGTCCTCTATTTGTCATTTGTATGATACTGTTGATCATCTAAGAACCTTGTTGACCATGATAGGGTGACTGCATCACCCATGTCATCATGGTCTTATTGAGGAGATACATGTTTGTAACAGTAAATCATGATGATTCACTATTATGAATGATATGTGTCTCCCTAAGCTATGCATATCTAGACTCTCATTGCTATGTTTGTTAAAGTATCATGGAACAAGGCTTCTTTATCTCTACTAAAAATAAGCGACCTCTCCAATGTTATATAATCATATTTTGATCACAGTCCCTATTTATTGCTTTGTAAGAACTACATTTTCCTCAACTTGACTGTGAATCTTTACCTTATAAGAACCTGCTTCACTTGTGCCTATGTTAGTTGCACCATATAGACTACACATTGGTCTATCCTTTGATATATATCTCTCAATAGAAGATGAGCTAAAATGATCAAGCCTCAAAGGTCTGATGATTTGGTTATTTCATTATATAGAACAGTCAATAGACTAATGGGATAGTGAATATTCTTGAAAATGAATGATTTTCATTGTATTATTGTATGGTATCACTGCTTTTCTTCACAAATAACAATGTTCTTTTAACTTTTGTCGACCACTATGTACTAAGATATATCACTGTCATAGTATAATGGCACCCTCTTTCATTGTTTACTTGTTCATTATACCCCCCTGGTGTATACAATTTCAACTCACTATTTTAGCATCATCTAGTCCTTCTAACAACACTATCATTTTTAATTGTTTGTTCTTTATAACCTTTCAATTTTGAAGAACTACATGACTCATCATTCAACTATGTTTTTTGATCTCTATATTGAATCACTGAAATTTTCTTGATTGAGGATTGAAAGATAGTGCCTAACATTCTTGTGTTGTCCACAATCAATTTGTGAACTGACATTTGCATTCAATCAACATTCTTCTTTTAGAGATACTCCAAAATGCAAAACAATCTATATACAATTATAAGGAAAAGAGAGGAAGCTCACCTTCCCAACAAATCAAGGTATGCAACTCAATTATAAATCAACAAGGTTTCACGAGGACGTGGGTAATTGGGTACTTTGGGTATGGGTATGACTATTTTTCAAAATAGGGGACGGGGGTACTTGGGTACGTCAATTTTTTAATTTAATATAATTTAAAATTTTATAGAAAGTCTAAAAATATGAGTCATGACATTGAGTTTTCAAACCAAGAACAATGATAAAGTTTGCATTGTAATGTATTATTTTCTTTTGTTCTTTATGTCTTTTATACAAATACCACATATCAAAAAAATATTAGCAACAGTCACCGATAAATATACTCACAAAATTTTTGTAGTTCCTAATATCATAATTATCTCATAGAGTTTGGTAGGGCAAAGAATACCTATTAAATTCTAAGGGTACATTGGACTCATATTTCAGATAGTCCAATATGACTTGAACATATCTTTTTAGATAAATCATATCAACCAATTATTTCTTATTCTGTAGTCCAATATGACTGGGTACAAAGTCACAAATAGTATTGATGATATAACAAGCAAAGTACAGGTTAGAATTCCATCTTTCTAGACTCTATTAAATAGTTGACACAGTTTTGATGGCTGCTCACTTAGAGTTTGAATTAGGCACGATCTGGTTGCATTTAAATTAATTTATGAGGTGAAGTTGTATTTAAATGAATCTATGAGGGGAGGTTGTGTTAATTTAAGCTCTTTCCAATACCTTCATATGATCTAATTAGTTTACTTGTGTTGTTTAATTTTTATTTTTATTTACCTATTTTTTAAATTATGATCTTCATTCCATAAGTCTGATTGTTGATCTTTATAGAGGTTAGTGAATGGTATTGCACATAAATCTTCTCTTAAACTATAGAGGATATGGAAGTAAATTTTATAGGTTTCATTCTTCATTTAACATATTATGCCAACAAATAAGGTATGAGAAGTTATCATACCCAATTTGTAGGGGAAAATACCTATATATGCCAGAATTATAGAGTGTGTCTTGTGTAAACGAGCAACCCCCTTGGGGTTTACTTGCATAATCTAACCTTGAAAAGGATTTTGTCCCTATTTCAAATTGTAAACCTAAGTACCCAAGTATGAAGTGTATGTGGTTGACGTAGGCAAGACCATTAATGATGAGCCCCCAAGACTTAGGTTTGGCCCCTAGGACTTATTTTTGTTTGAATTTAAATAAAATTTGTCTTTGTTTAAATTTAAATAAAAATTACTTACTCATTCTCAATTTCATTGTTATTGTCTTGTTTAGTCATTCCCATGACTTATTTTTTGAGGATAATCATTTGACAGAAGATGATTGTAGAATATTGAGATGATGAATGATGAAGAAGATTTGAACATGTTCATTTAATGATGATTATGAAGAAGATTTGAAAATGTTGCACCAATCTGAATTGGATCAATCATCATTTTCAAATATGCTTCATCAATCACCATCAACCATTTTATAAGAGAAACACCTTTCTCTATATGAATCTTAGTTTACATTTCCTTGTAATCCTGATGCAAAATGTTTCCATGAAGTACATTAGGGGTATAATGCATTCAAGCAAAATGCCCTAAAATTATAATCCTAAACAATTAGTATACCATTGATGGGCTCATAACTATTAAGTGACAGGGATTTTTATGATCTGAAACCCCCTTTGGTGATGATCCTATGCAATTCCACATAGACACAACATGTTCCTTAGAAGACTTTGAATCTCACAATAGATGATAAACAAAAATGTAGGCACCATGGTCACAATTCTTTGGAGACACAACATAATTGAGTGGTATACCTAGACGATGCAATGCAACCACTACTCCTATGATTATGACTTGACACTATAGGATCCAAAAACCATAGATAACGATGGCTAAGTTGAATACAAAAGAGAGGGAGAGGAATAAATTGAGAGAGAGAAGGCCTAAGGGCCATAAGGACCTTCATCTCTCTCAATTTATTCATTATCTATGGTTTTTGGACCTTACAGTGTCAACTTTGAACCAGAGGAGTAGTGGTTGTGTTGCATCATCTTGGTATACCACTCAATTCTGTTACGTCTCCAAATAATTGTGACCATGATGCCTACATTTTCATTTCTCAACTGTTGCATCTTAGGACCTCTTATGACCCCTTATGACCCTTTACGATCCATAAGAATACATCATAGAGGTCTTAAAGTGACATAAGGGGTCATAATAGGCTCCTAGGAGGGGCCAGATGAGCTTCCACCTTCATGTGGTTGGCCCTGTTAAGTAGAGAATGTTAAACTATTCTCAAAACAAAGAGAAGCTCAATATTTCAAGGTCCCAGGGACAAAAAATAATTGTTCATAGTCTTTTGTTCATGAAACTGTCAAAACCTGTTACACTTTTGCAACTCATCAACATTGGAGGTCTGAAGGAATCAATTATTTGGTCAATTATGAGAAGGTAAGAAACAAGATAATATTATTGTATATTTCATTTCTTTTATCCCTTCATATTTTATGTCTTCTCTTCACCTTTAGTAATATATTGGATAATGTGCAATGTACATAAAGGTAAGGTGGTGATTATGAACGACGATTGATAGGTATAAGTCTTCTAGACCTTACCTAGTAGCTAGGACTAAAGATAGCAGAGCTCAAGAGACCATAACAGTTTGTCTCCATCTTCGGTCCATATTAATGATAAAATGGTTTATGTTTCATTAGCTCATCAAATGTAGGGATTTGAAAGATTTTAATAGAATATTTTCATGATAACGCATATTATTTAAGTTGACGTTGCACGAATTTATCTACTTTGTGCACTTTTAGACTATGAGGACAGCGATAAAAAATCATCCCCTCTCGTGGCCTGCATTATTCACTCAGCCTCAAACGTAATAAAGTATGTTATTACGTTCGAGGCTGAGTGAATAATGCAGGCCACAGGAGGGGATGCTTCTTTATTGTTGTCCTCATAGTCTACAAGTGCACGAAGTAGATAAATTCGTGCAACATCAACTTAAATAATATGCATTATCATGAAAATATTCTATTAAAATCTTTCAAATCCCTGCATTTGATGAGCTAATGAAACGTAAACCATTTTATCATTAATATGGACCGAAGATGGAGACCAACTGTTATGGTCTCTTGAGCTGTGTTATCTTTAGTGCCCATATTCGTCAGAATTTTGATGCCCATAAGAACTGTTTCGACGTGGATTCCATACAACTAACGGTTGGAGATTCTCAATTATGACACCAATTTTTGATGCAGATGCTATACTATCGATGGATTGACCATTGCACATGTCACCGCACAACCGTTGCAGATGCTATATTTTCAACCGCTCTTTGTGGCGGGGATGCTATACTACTAACATATTTACCATTGCACATGTCATCGTACAACCGTTGCAGATGTTATGTTTTCGATGCCTTTGTGAGACTAGGATGCTATAGTACTGACATAAATACCGTCGCAAAAGTCACCACACAACTATTAGAGATGCTTAATTTTTTATGCCCGTTTGTGACAGGGATGCTATACTATTGATGGATTGGACGTCGTAAAACTCACTACAAAACCATTGGAGATGCTCCATTTTTTACGCACCTTTACGACGTCGAGGTTATACTACCGACAAATTCATTGTCACCAAATTCACTGCACAACTATTGGAGATGCTACAGTTTCGACGCCTATTGTCGACAGAGATGTTATAGTACCTAATGGATTGACCATCGTAAAACTCACCACACAACTATTGGATAATTGTCGGGGATTCTATATTTCCGACAGATGTGTCATCGAAAGTGTCATAGTAAATTATGTATTTGTGTTCTTTTTTTTTATGGATATGTACGCTAGAAAGGTGACAGTTACTATTTCTATTGCAATTTTTGATACAATAACTCTGATATCACATTCTATCGAATAAATGATAGATAGGCGTTGAATATCCGATAGATAGTTATCAAAATTAGGCCTCAAATGTACTAGTGAGAGTAATCAACTCTTGATTTTCAATTTAAGGTGGCCGCATCACAATAGTAATGATAGGGAGATACATAACTAGTTACTCTAAGACTGTCTAGAAATTATATTCAATAATTTAAATAATAAATGATTTGTATTATATTTGATAAAAAATAAAAATATAATTTTAATTCATTTATTAAATAATATATCATTAAAACATTTATTATTAATTTTAATATTAGTTAAATTTATCTTTAATTAAATTAAAAAATAATATAAAAAATATATAATATAATTTAAAGTTGTATAAATTTTATTAGAGTTCACCCCATTAAATAATATGAAACAAATAAACTTTCAATAGAAATCCATTAAATAAAAGTATCTTTCCCCTTCAAAAAGGTTAAGCACAATATAATACTAAATTTAAATTCACAATATAAAAATAAACTAGCAGTTGCAAGCTTTTGTGCGTGCAACGATGAGCTGATAGGAGATATTATTTATTTAATATTCAATTTATCATATATAAATAAAATGATCATCTAAAAAAATCTCCCAAAAAATCTATTATGAAAAATTTAACATGGGAAATACCAAAAAATCCTCCTAAAAAAACATGGAAAATAAACAAGGATAAAGATAGCCGAAATGGTTACGTTCTTATGAGGATAATTGAAAGGAACTCTGATTCTCCAAAACAAAACATCTCACATTGAGCATATCAAAATTAGAATGTTTCATCAACATTGCAAGTTTGGGAAGAAAAAATGTACTTGCCTCGTGATAGATTAAAAAAAGTTCAAACTCTGGTAGGAATGTTGCTATTTTAATTTTTGATTTCCAAAATGTAAAGTGGAATTTCTCTTATTTCATATGAGATTATTGTAACACATATTTTGACTTATAATGAAAGAATATTTTTGGTCAAAATAAATAGAACATATATTTTCCACTTCTTTATATACAAAATGTGCAAATTATCATGGATTGTTTCACTAATGAATCAATTGATAATTGTGTATTAGTGAAAGTACCTTTATAGAGTTAGCTTGATAATAAATGAATAAAATAGATTAAATACCACAATTTAAGAGCTATCTAATGCAAATAAAATCAATAAACACCCTATGGATCTCTAATTAAGTATGCTAATGATAAGCTCTCAACAAGCCTCTATTAGTGATAGCCTTAAAAATATAAAATGATATGATAAGAAACTAATTAAGTGAATTAAGTCTAAATTTACCTTTCTAGCTCAAAAATTCAAGAGGTTTGATGCAATTCTCAGATTTGTGGATGATAATCTCCTAATTTTAGCCTTGCTTTTATAGATTTTGGCAAGCATAGGGGGTGGAGTTAAGTTGATCATGATTGAGTTAAGCTTAAGTTCATGGTTCCACCTTTAGGGACAAAGAGACAAAATGGGTGGTCAAGATGCTCTCACCTTATGTGTGATTGAGATTCGATTTGAGCTTGATCCATGTGAGCCTAATCCTTAATTCCTATTGGTTAAGATATTTTCTCTCATGTGGTGGATGAGGGAAATTAGGAATTAATAATTGAATTAAATTGATTTGTTTAGCCATGTGTACCCCTTAAATGGGTTGATTTGATTTAAATTGAACTGTACAATTAATTAGATTAATTGCACAATTAATTAGATTAATTGCACAATTAATTAGATTAATTGCATAATTAATTGATTTATTTAATTTAAATTGATTTATTGGCTTTTGATTTTCAATTATTATTGGATTTTGGCTTGATTTCAATTTATGCTTTGATTTTGCCTTAGTCGCTCACTTGAATTGATCTTGTCCATTTTTAGGTGATTACAAATGCCCCTCTTTGAATCGATGTGTGAAGCGTATCGGTTCAAAGAATGTCCTGATTGTTTTGATACAAAGTCACTGATAATTGATGTTTGAATCAATGTTGATAGAAGATGCAGATACTGATGATAAGATTGATGGATTTTTTTATCGATTAAAGTCCTTGATGGTTGATTTGATGATGGATTACCGATATGATGCCTGATTTGCTTTGATTCATTATTTTGATGCCCCACTTGGTAAATGCAAAAAAATTTATGATGAAAGATTATGCCTCTAATTTGATGTTATAACTCTGATTCGATGATTACGATGTCGATCCTGATAGTTTGAGTGTATTCCCCCTCGAAAATGAAATGAAATTTGAAAGATGTTGCATTTTTAATCATTTGTGTTGAATTTTTTTTAATTAAGTGTTAATTTTGATTTCATTTCTGATAATGAATTAGTGATGATGTGATGACGAATGCCCCTGATTTGGTTGAATAGGTGTTAAATTTGGGTCCCGGGACATTTTCTGGTCAAAAGTGCCCCTTTTTAGGTAAAAAAGGGCTATATATAGGGGTAAAAGGTCATTTTTACTATTCATTTTTACCTTTCACTTTGACTTTTCTTCTTTGACCCTCTGAGCCTTTCGCAATGGTGATCCTAATTCGAGAGCATAGATTTGAGCTAGCTAGATGATACCAGCGCCCACCTGGCTATGGACCTCTGGAATGTACCCCTAGACACTATCTTTGTCCACTTTATGCATTTAAATTTCAAAAATTTGGATTTTTCATGAAAAAACCCTATTTTTTTAATTTTTAATTTTTACCACGCTTTCAATCATTTTAGCAGCACGTACAATTTTGTTTGCACACATCCACAATTTTTCGTAGTGCATTCAAACAATTTTGTTGCACTTTTAAATGTCAAAACGAGGTCAAGATTCCACTTTTACCACTTTTTGTTGCACTTTCAAATTTGATTGCGCATTTGAATATTTTAGCTGCGCATACAGGGTAAGCTTGCAACGTGTTCTAATTCCTGCAGTGCTTTCAAATTATTTCCACACTTTTAAAACTTTTTGTTGCGCTTTTGATATTTTTAGCTGTGCATTTGAATTTCAGCACTTTTAAACAATGAAATAACGTGTACAGCCTGTTTGGCAAAAATTGTGAACCTTTTAGTTAGTTTTTCAGTTCGTTTGATGTCATCAATTTGTCAATTGGCTTAGGTGTTTGAGTCTTGTTCATAGCAAGTCGTGTGATGCTAGTTCTAGTCATTTGATATTAAATTTGTGATTTTCAATCTTGATTTAGATGGTCGATCGTGATGATGAATTTTCTGTCCTCTCTGAATAGAATCGGGAAAATTGATTGTGGTTTGATTTGATTTTGATTGGTTGATTGACTTATGATGATCCAATAGTTAATGATTTTGATTTTTGATGTGTTTGAACTTGCTTCTGCAAGCTCGGCTTCAGAAGCTAGTTGTCTAAGGTCTATTTCCATTGTTGTTTGATATGATTGATGACCTTAGCAGGCTAGAGCATCGAGTGATTGGTCGATGTGGATTGTCCTTCTTGCTTTCTCTCCCCCAATTCCATGTGAATCGGGGTCTCTTGATAGCTATGGAAAAGCTTTGGCACTCTGACCATAACACATTCCACCTACCAATGGGGGAGATGACCATCAGTCTCGAGGATGTGTATCGACTTTCGAGGATCCCCACCTATGGGGAGATAGTCTACAATGATTAGGTCTACGATGACACAGTCTATAGATGTATCTTTGGTGACCCCACCATTGGAGATGAGAGCATCTTATGTGTGCAGTTTGCTTCCTTCCCAGTACTTCCAACAATACTTGGGGTTCTAGTCAGTGGTTTCTTGGTTCCAAACAAACGGGGACATGGATTCGCAGTTGGATGGGGTAGAATTCTCAAGGATATGATCGTCCATCCTCGTAGGTTTGATTGGGGATCATGCATGCTGGCTCAACTATATCATGATCTACACGATGTGGTGTATCGACATGATGCTACTCTTTCTAATAGAGTAGTATTACTATAGCTATGGACATGAGAGAATATTCTTGTGACTTGGCCCATTGCAGTGCGTCATCGAGATCCAAGATGGCTTTTTTCTTTCATATATGAGGGGATGGTTGTCCAAGCCCACCTAGGCAAGGTGGATTATTGGAGACACATTGTTGATGATATAGATTAGGTGGTATGGAGACCATATTTGGGATGTGAGCCATGGCCCGAGGATGCATCAGAGCTTCCCTACATGTGCATGCCATGATGGATGATAGGGCAGACACCCTTGATTATTGAGTGATTCTATTTTTATCAGGTTCTACGATAGTTCGACTGGCCACAGGGGATGCCACAGGAGTTGGCTTTATATGCTCGAGTATAGGTTGATTGATCCCTTTGGGGTCCTCAAATAGACTACCAGACATCATGAGATGAGCTGTTACAGCTTCCTCATCTAGCTTGGGACATGAGGGAGTACATTGTTGATGCTAGTATGAATGATGATTATGCCCAGTGGTTCTTATAGAACCCATTCCCTAGGTTTACTGATCCTGAAGAGCCAGTGCCTGGGATTGAGGAACAGTCAGATGATGATGGGGGTGATGGTGGTGGTGATGGGAGACATGATCATTGGGGATGAAGGGCAGGCAGAGCGAGACGAGGTGGTAGGATTTTCATTCCTGTGATTATTTCCCCTACTCTAGTTAGAGGTGGAGTCTACATGAGAGGTGGAGGGGTCTGGGTTTGAGGTGGTCCTTTTAGGGCCATCCATCAGGTACACTAGGATAGACTAGTCAGATGGGGCCATCATAGGATACAAATCTTCAGGCCGGTTGCCCCACAAATAGTGGTAGATATAAATGTGCAAGTTGTGCAGATATTAGTGGACCAGGCAGCACGGGAACCTTTGACACCTCCTCCTCCACATGATCCTCTTCCTTCTTCTCAGATTCCATCTTCTTTTCTTTGATCTTCTTCTATTCCATCTTCTTTTATTCCATCTTCTTCTCTTCCATCTTCTTCTATGGCTCCTCCACCACATGATCCTCCACAGGCTCCTCCTACACCTGCACCAATGTTGGCTTCTGATGTTCAGTCTTTACAACCCGAGGCGTCAGAGATCAGACAAAAGGTTATGTAGCTCAACACTATGATGCAGACATTTTGGTTGCTATGAGTCAGCATGGGCTATAGGTGAGCTCTAGCTGAGGTCCTGATACATGTCCTGGTATTGATGGTGCAGGTGGTTCTGGCAGTTGAGATATATGATGAGCCATTCTTTTGATGTAAATTATGATTTGTTGATATCAAGATATTTGTACTCATTATTCTTTTATCGAATGATGTTCTTTATGATTTGATACTTTCATGTTTGTTGGACTCTGATTCATATATACTGATGATGGACATTGATGATACCATAGACATTGATTATGCTTTGATGGATGTACCTTTTGTGATATCATTATTTGTTGGACTTTCTCTTTCAGGTGCTTTATGATATGCAGATCTATATGATTTTATCTCTATATGTTATGTTTCTATGCTTTTCAAATGTAGTTTAAATGATATGAATGCCCATGTTATATTTTTATATGGATGTCTTATTTATGACATAGAGTAGATGGATGCATTTAATACATGGTTTAATGTTTAATGATGTCTAATGATGAATATTTAATGGTCTAATGATTTAATGATTAATGCTATCTAATGATGTTTATGGATGCATTGATATGATGTCATGGATGATGTAATGTGATGTGATACGATGGATGATTAATGTAACGTATAGACTTTAATACCCTTATATGATTTAATGTATAGATTTACTGAATGTAATGATAGATGGATGCAATAAATTATCTTAATAATTTGATAAAATCACCTAGTAATTAAATGATTAATGATGATCTTAATGCAAATGGTGACCTAGTACACTTATATTTTGAATATAATTCAAATTTTAAATGTAACGAACCTTAACGAATGCACCTGAATGAAAAATGCAATGTACTAATGAGATGAAACTAAATACAATGTTTAGAATGAACTTAATGCAAGTGCAATTAATGACCTCCTAATGTGGACTAAAATGATGTAAGTAATGTAACTAAATGGTGTGAATTAAAATGAATGCAATTTAAAATGAAATTAATGAACTACAATGATTGATGCAATGAATGCAACTAAATGGTGTGAATTAAAATGAATGCAAACTAATGCAATGCAATTTAAAATGAACTTAATGGAACTTAATGAAACTTAATTAATGTTTTAAAACAAATGCAAATTAAAATGATGACGAACGAACCTAAATGTAACATGCCTGAGAATGCAATTAATCTAATGCAATGCACCTTTGTTTTTTATTGTTATCAATGTCCAACACATTCTATCACATAAGGTTTTTGATGAGAATATTCCTTTGATTTTAGATTTAACTCCACCCCCTCTTTTTCTCTTTTTCAAATAAGTTTTTGAGCTAAGAAAAACAAATCACTTAAATGCACTTAATCTAGTATGGATGCATCTAGCTACCACTATTCAGAAATTAAGAGCTTACATTCATCATTGAGAAATTTTAAGACCTGATAAATTGGCATAATCATCATCGGTTCAACCATGATGATATGAATACCCTTTTTCATTCCATGTTGCATTCCAATTCTTGGTACAACTATCACTGATTGAAATCAATCATGAGAGTATGAATACCGCTTTCATCAGATTCAATGTTGCAAGTGGATTTTGGTATTATGATATTTAACATCAAAATATCCAAGGTATCCTATTGCGTAAACAAACAAAGACCTTAGTTTCCCATATGTAAATGTCCTCGATGATTCTTTGATGATCATGTCTTTAGACGAATGATACATATTTTAAAACCTTGATCTTAAGACACTCATTCATAAACCAATAAAATATCATGCTTCCATCATTGTTCATCTAGTTCAAAAACTTTCATCGATTTGCTAGAAAGACATGATTTCATCAATCAAGTAATCACTTAGAAAAATTTTGCATTGTTTTTCAAATCCATATTTCAAGTATAGTTCCATCCATTTCATATTTTTAATCCTAATAAAGATAAAGTCTTCGTGAGATCTTGGATCAAAAGTTTGCATTTGTTTGATTGATGTTTGGATTAGGATTGATTGTCTAAGTGTTTCACTTGTGATTTGATGAATTGATTTCATGTCAAATTGATGTTTGATTAAATGAACCCTTCCTTCTTATAGGATAGATTTTCCCCCAGTTGGTTATTGTAGCGTCTGTTGGACTTGGGACATTTTTTCAGATTTGTGACAAAAGCTTTAGGTATGTGCAAATGCAATTGTGGGGTTTTATTATGCAATATATACAAATGTTGGCAAATGCAATATTTACAAGGATGGTGACTAGGTATGAGACTAAATTGAATTTCAATGGCGTCTATTTACCAATTTTTCGCCGATTGAATTGACTTTCTCTCTTTTTTTTCTTTTCAAGCTTTTTCCCCTTTTTTTGCTACCAAGGTGCCTATTTGCTAGGTTTTCACCAAGGCACCTTTTTTTTCTCTTTTTTCTTTTTTTATATTTTTTATATTTTTTATATTTTTTTTTTGTATTTATCATCAAGGTGCCTATTTGCTAGGTTTTCACTAAGACAACATCTTTTTGAGGATCATTTATGAATGTTTTTGGCTTTCTTCATGCTCAGTTTTCCACTATTTTTAATCTTTTCTGCATTTTTGATTTGTTTCTTCTTTTCTATTTTTCAATATTTTTGAAAATTTCAAGATCTCTTTTGAATATATACAAGAAATATGATGCTATCTCGTATGATTTTCTTGATACTCTTTTTCTTTATACCCTTTCATCTGCTTCATGTGTAGAATCTTTTCAGGTGTATACTATTGATAGGTTCTTGTAATTCTTCCCCATCACAATCAGCTAGTTTGTAGGTGCATGTTCCAAAAGAAGAGGTGATCAAAAAAGGTCCCAACCAGTTGGCTTCTCATTTCCCTTTCTTCTCTCTTTCTGCTTGATTTATAGGGTTTTCTTGTAGCACTAGATCACCTATTTGGAATGTCCTTGGTTTGATGTGCTTGTTACAATTCCTTGACATTCAATTCTTATACACTTTTAAATGATCAAATGCTTGTTGTTGTCTTTCATCTAGAAACTCCAATTCTTGTAACCTAGCAACCCTATAGTCTTCTTCACTTAGTAACCCATGCAATGAAACTCTTAAGGATGAGATTTCTACCTCCAAAGGTAAAACTGTTTCAGCTCCATAAACCAAGGAGAATGGTGTAGCTCCCATTGGCATTCTAATGCTTTTCCTATAAGCCCATAGAGTAGGGTTTATACGAATGTGTCAATCTCTACCTGAATTATCCACTGGTCTCTTCAATATTTTTAGGATGTTCTTGTTTGTAGCCTCCGCTTATCCATTACCTTGCGGGTAATATACTGAAGATGAATGGTGTATCATATTGAATTCTGCACATAGTTCTTTCAAATCCTTGTTCTTGAAATGTTTTGCATTATCCGTTATGATGGCTTGAGGAACACCATACCTAAAAATTATGTGGTTTAATATGAACATGGAAATTTTCTTTCATGTGGCAGTGGACAATGGCACAACTTCTACCCATTTGGTAAAATATTTCATTGTTGTTGTTGGTTCCTAAAATAGATTTTACACTCAAAGAGACACCAATATACCTAAGACTGATTTTGGGAATGGTTAGTTCCAAATATGGGGAGATTTGTAGGTAACTGGACCAACTATAGGGACAAGACTACCCTATTCACTTCTGGCTCTGTAGAACCAAGGTGGGTGCACCTAATCCAGTAAATGAAACACTCTTTACAATACCAAGACTAGATTTGAACAAAGCTGATAATAGAAAGAAAGTACTAAATGATAACTATTCATTCATTGACTCTCCATTGCTATGATGAAATTGATACCACACAAACATAAAACTAAAAGGATAGAAAGGATTTCGATTTGATTTCTTGCAGAATGTAAACAACCATGCCAAACTTGCATCACTATAGGAGATACTAATTTCTTATCAGTGCCTTGTCCATTGGGCAAATATATCTAAAGGAGATACATAATACAACAACAAAGATTCCAAGCCATAAACACAGTAAACCAGACTCATACACTACTTACAAAACATCCTTCAGTTAAACCAAATGAATCTATGTTTTACTCAGAGACTTTTAACTTGATCCTAGATCAAGCCTGAGAAATAAAACACATACACAAATAAACTTTGAGCAATGAATTAGAAAACTCAAAACCCAAGAAACACAACAAAAAGAGAGATCTAAAAATTGAAAACTGCATTAAGTATGAGGATTCAAACTCCTGTATTACAATATACTTCATAATACACCACTTAGACAATATGCAAAAGATGAAGAAGGATTTTCCTCTGTATTGACACAACTAGCAAAACATATTACACTCTGGACTGAGGATACACACTTAGCTTTTTAGCTTCCTGTGTCTCGAGATTTTTCTAGCCATCACCTTCTAAATGATCATAAAAATCCTTTTATAGAAACAAGGATGCAAAAAGCAAAAGATCATTTAGGTAAAAAACCCTAAACCTAACCAACAATCCCAAGGCCTGTAGGAGAATGAAATCCAATTTGATTGTACCTCTGTGGAACATTACCAAGAAACAAGCTACTTTCTCTGAGAAAATCAAATCAAAAGTAAAGGCACTTGGAAAGAATCAACAAATTTGATTTCTTCAATAAAACCAAGGAAAACATTTGCAAAGCAACCAAGTTGCAAGAAATCTAATTCTTCCCCTTTGCCTGATATGCAAATCTGATACTGATCTGTATTGAAATATCTTCACCAAACTTTGATCTTGGATTACAAGAATCATTACTACTTATACCAACCTAGTCAAATCAGATTTTAACCACCGCCATTGCATTCCTAGTTTTTTGCCATTTTCAAAAACATATTATATGTCTATGTTTGAGTAACAATGAAGCTACCTGACATTATTTTCATGAGCAAATAGTTTATTTAAATCTTTCAATTTATTTCATATAGTCTTGACTATATAATTCATTTTTAATATTTGCACAAAGATTTGAAATTTCAATGTGGGTCCCATGTGCCACATGGCACCATTTGATTGGCTTGACTGACCACCTCATCACCATGCTGGACTTGTTTGTATCACCTGCCATGTGTCACCCTTTGATTGGCATGTCTCACTGACTGGGCATCCATCTGCAATTCCATCTGCTAGCTCACCTCGAGATACGTGTCAGCCTGTCACAACACCTCAATGGTAATTCTCGTGCATCTTTCTCTTTCAAGAATAGCGCCAGCTGTCAGATCTTTTGGCACGTATCTCTAGGTGGCCAACTAACAACCCATATGACCATTTTGTCACTACCTAATCACCATTCTTTGCTAGGTGTCATGTCCTCATTCACTACACTGACCAACCGAGCATTGAATTGCATCATCTCGCTACATCACTGGGTTGCCACATGTCAGCACACCACTCTTCCATAGTGGTTATCATCCAGGCATCTTCGTGGTTACGGGGTAGTGACAACCGTTGGATCTGGCACACATCCCCATGCATTGGACCTAAATTTCATGTTTCATCAAAATATCCTTACCTTCACATGCAGGACCCGCCATCAAGTTGTCATCCCCATCATCGCCAACTAAGCACCTTGCTTTCCATGATCGCATGGGCATGCCTTTGTCTATGCATCCATTCTTGGTTACTAGTGAACGATGTGCTTTGGTATTTGAAGATCACTTCCTCCTTACCTACTGTCAATGTAGGATTAAATCTCAATGATTTTATTAAATTTATCTTCAAAATATATCCTTAGTGCGTGCCCAGCTAGGCCCACACATCCGGGAGGCCCACCACATGACTCCCTTCCTTTCCTCTTCTTTACCTCATACCTAGGTGGCGTTTGTTATAAACAACTCTGGCATACAAAACATGTCAAATGTGGGATAACTCCCATTTCGTAACCCTTTGTTTTTGTTCTCCTCTCAACGCCTGTCATTCAAACATTTTATTGCCCTGTCAACGTGTTGTTGGGTATCCCTTTAACTAGTAGCTCCCTCCCTTTACCTTAATGCACACAACATGCTTGTTGGTGTGTGCATTTCTCTTTACACGGTGCAATCAATGAATGGACAGTGCACACTATCCTCATCAAATGGTGCACCCAGTATTTGTTATATGTGCAGCCCCCACCAAGCCCCTTCCTTACTTTGGTTGAGGCATGCACATTCTCTCATTTCCTTGTTTGTTTTTCCTGGGCACTACACACACCCCATTTGGTGCGTGTGAAATATCTCTTGGTGCCAACCTATTTAATATTCAATGCACAATATTGCTGGTGCATATAATGGCATAAAGGAAGCAACACTTCCAAACACAACATGCACACAACCTAATATATACACAGTATAGAACTTAAAAGAATGTGCAACACTTCAAAATGCCTTCACTGTCACTTGCCAAGTCAGCCCCTCCTCTTATTTGTATGCGCAACACCCAAGGAAAAGCTTGGTGCATATAATACATTCGCTGGTGCACATATTCTTGCCAAACTATGCACTCAACATTTAGAAAAGTGTATGGAACCCTTTATCTTTATTTCTTTCCTATGTTTGCATGTTTTCCCCTGCATTTTATTTTATCTTCCTTGCTTCCCCTTACATCCTTATCTTTATGCTACACATTTAGTGTGCATGTGCTAAAAGGGGAGACCAAACAATCACCTCCCAAATGGTGCACAACACTAGAGGAAACAAGTGCTGCTAGCATAAAAGACATGCCCAATTCTTATGGGATGTTTGATCATTGAAGAACACAACATGTTTAGTGTATAAAAACAATGGTAAGTTCAGGAAATAATCACAGTCGGAACATGCACAGATCACACAAGTACTTTCATCCTCATTTGATCTCCAAGATGAAAGGCATCAAACCATTTTAAGTCTTTTAATTTCTACAATTCACTTTGATATCATGTAGGAGCTGTAGACTCCAAGATCACATCGTGCATATGGCCCCTTGGGTATGATATTTATCCATTCACGTGGCCCAAATACACACTATCAGGAAATGTTCATTCTGAAAACCTCTTTCGTATCTGTTGAATCCTACTTTATTTGAATAAATACACTTTGTGAATCTTAAGAGGGAAAAACTTTATGTTTATCAACACTCTCGAATCTAACTCCCAAATATATGTGGATATAGAAATTTGAAATAAACTTAAATTCAATCCTCAAGAAAATAGAGTAATTCTACTACGCATAAATCGAGAATCCTGGAGCCATGAAAACTTCCCAAAGTTTATGATAATTCAAAAAATCAACTAGGTCATCGCTAGATTTTGAGTAACCCACAAACCTTTAGTACTTCCTTTGTAAACTGGCTTGTTCAAACTTGTTCTGCGAACATAAGATACAGTCACTGGGAACCACCTCTGAAGAAAATGCAAATAAATATCAAATGATGAGCTGAGATTGAACCACTGATGATGGTAGAAGAATCATATACAAATAACATGAGGAATCAATCACCATCTGGAGAGAAGCATCTGACATCAAATTATGAATTACTAAAAATGGTTACTTGTGAAGTTTATTCTGTCCGCACTATTGATCTACATAAAACATATTTTGTCTGACCTTGCAATCATGTCAAATAGAACCCTCATAGCATGAAACCTTAGATATGTGTATAAAACAAGGCTATAATTAGTTTCAAAAAATGATCAATTGGTTATCCATAAATAATCCTCAAAGTCAGCCACTTAGAACATCCTGAACTGAAATACAGTGAAACAATATAAATTTCATTTGGAATAGACTGAGGATAGGGGTCAAACAGATTGGTCATAATTTGAAACTCGTCAGGGGGAATCAATTCAATGTCTAAAGTATAAACCAACCTTTAATTCCTCTTGATCACTGATTGGGTGCAATTTGCACGATCTCAAAGTGAGCTACTTTGAATTCTGCATTCCCTCATTCAGTGAAAGTGAATAAAATGCAAACAAAAGAGGCCTGGTAAAATGATCATATAAACCCTTAAGAAACTAAAAATGGGCATGAAGACACACTCTCATGCCTAAAATATGATGCAATGTTCCTTTCATCATGAATATCATCTGGGTGTTAAATAGAAACCTCTGAAGTAGGCCATTCAGTGAAAACTAGACAGAATACAAAGTGCAAATTTGGGCACTGGCCTCCAAATAGGTATCTTCAAAACATGTCAGAACTAAGATTTGGGAGTTTTGACCAATTGCATATGTTAAGTGAAAGGTGAGGAACACATCTTCCAAGCACCATCCCATGAAAATCAACAGGCCTACTTTTATATGCATTTTAACAAGGGTCTTTTAAAATGGTCTTTGAAGGGCACAACTTTGCCTTAGGAAAACTTTCTGAGTATGGAGTCAAAACTATATTTGGATTTTAGAGTCCCAATAGCTGTAATGAAGAACTTATGACCATTTGATGATGGTGGATAAATCATCCCTATTAAATCCAACCCCAATTGATAAAAGGGCCAAGGTGTAGTCATTGGATATAGTTCTTGAGCTGGCACATGAATTAGGTTCCAATGTATTGACATTTTTGACAAGTTTTTGCAAAGTGATAGACATCTTTTTCTATAGAAGGCCAATAATATCCTATCCTAAGAAGTTTCTTAGCTAAGGTTAACCCGTTCGAATGTGACCCACAAATTCCTTCGTGGATTTCTTGTAAGGCTAGAGTTGATTCCTCATTCTCTAAGCACCTTAAAAGCATTCTATTTAGACTCTTGCGATACAATGTGTCATATACCAGGGTGTAACGAGAGGCTTGTCTTATAAAACTTTTCTTTTGATTTCAGGTTTGGTCCATGGGTAAGGTTTGGTCTTTTAAGTACGTATAAATGGATCCATACCAGGGTGAGTCATGTCCCACTAGTAAGAAAATGGTGTGAGGATGGGAGGGGTCAAATACGGGTTGTCCAACTTCTTCTACCAAGAATTCATATCTGGCACTTAGATTCAACATTTGGAGAAGTGAAGCTAATGTAGCCATTGCATTTGTTTCTTTATTCTTGTCTCTCGACACTTGTTCGAAGGTTATCAATGTGAAGTATTTCTTAAGATCCTCAATCATGTTTTTGTAGGGTATCAACTTATCATCCTTGGTTTGATACTCATCATTTATTTGATTAATAACCAGTTGAGAATCTCCATAGATCTACAATTCTGTCACCTTCCATTCTAAGGCCATTTTAATGCCAATGACTAGTGCCTCATACTCAACTATATTATTTGTGCATGGAAATAATAGCTTGTATGATTTAGGGATTGTGGATCCTTGAGGAGTAATTAATAGTATTCCTGCTCCCGATCCATGTTGTTTATAAGAGCCATCAAAGTATAATTTCCATGTCTTTGCTTCAACATTGATTATCTCAGAATCTGGAAATTCTACTTGAATTGGATGTTCATCTTCTAACGGTGCCTCCACTAGTTGATCTGTTATCACTTGGCCTTTGATTTCCTTTTGATCCACATACTCTATATCAAACTCGCTTAGAACCATGACCCATTTGGCCAATCTTCCATTCAAGGTTGTTTTGCTTAGAAGGTATTTCAATGGATCAATTTTTGCTATGAGTAGGATCTTATGAGATAGCATATAATGTCATAGTTTTTGGGAAGCAAAAACTACTACCAAGCATGCTCTTTCAATGAGTGTGTAGTTCAACTCATATTTTACCAAAGTTCTACTTATGTAATAAATGGCTTTTTCTTTTCCAATTTCATCCTCTTGAGCCAAGAGTGCCCCCAAAGCATGTTCTGTCACTGAAATGTAAAAAATCAAGGGCTTTCCTCTTATTGGTGGCATCAAAGTAGGTGGATTCATTAGGTACTTTTTCAATAATGTGAATTCTTCTTTACATTTCTCATCCCATCTAAATATTGTGTCCTTGTGAAGGAGTTGAGTAAAAGAGTGGCATTTCTCCACTAGTTGGGATATGAACCTTTTGATTGATTGTAACCTGCCTTGAAGTGATCTCATTTGACTTATAGTTTGAGGTGCCCCCATTTCCATTATTGCTTTTACTTTTGCAGGGTCTACCTCTATTCCTTTGGCTGAAACTATGTATCCTAACAACTTTCCTGATTGTACACCAAATGCACATTTCTTGGGATTAAGCCTTACTTTAAATTGCTCCAACCTTGTGAATATACTTTCTAGGATAGGTAGATGTTCTTCCCTTGAATGATATTTTGCAAGTATGTCATCTACATAGTCTTCTATGAATTTATGCATCATATCATGAAATATAGTAGTCATGGCTCATTGATATGTTGCTCCTGCATTTTTGAGACCAAAGGGCATAACATTCCAACAAAATGTCCCCCATGCGCATGTGAATTCCATTTTGTCTTAATCCTCAGGTGCTATTTTAATCTAATTGTAGCCACTAAACCCATCCATGAGTGAGAAAATTGAGTGACCTGCTGTTAGATCCACTATGGCATCTATGTTTGGTAATGGAAAATCATCTTTCAGACATGCAAGGTTAAGATCTCTGAAGTCTGTACAAATTCTGATAGATTTGTCTTCTTTTGAAACATGCACAATGTTTGATATCCATTCGGCATAGTTGATGGCTCTTATGAATCCCACTTTAGTAATTTTTCTAATTCCACTTTCACAAGAAGTGCTATATGTGGGTGCATCTTCCTCAAATTTTTTTTTATTGGTCTTACTCCTTTGATATTCAAATGATGCATTATCAAGTTCAAATCTAGTCTAGGCATATCATCATATGACCATGAAAAATTTACTTGTCTTTCTTTGAAGAATTTTATGAACTCTTCTTTTTCCTCACTTGATAGGGATGTCGCTAGATGTATGATCCTTGGTTTTGATTCTGACCCAATGTTCACTTTTTCCGTTGGTTCTATCAAAATAGGTGATCTTTCCTCATAGTGTTTGGGAAAAGTATCCAACCTCTCTTCCTTAGGTGCATCTATTGGGTTTTCATTGTCGGAAACGTTCTTTATTTCTTTCCCTTTTTGATCTAATGTTGCCACAATGTGGTTTTCAACATTAGATTCTTTCAATTTTTAAATTTTTTTTTTTCAATTTTATCCAAATTGAGAGATTGGATACTTCCTCTTGATATTCAATGGTAGAAGAAGGTTCAATCACATTTAGGTATTGGGACATCGATTTTTCATTCAAGAATGTGGGCATGATAGTAGGTTCGATGGACTCCCATTCAATGAGTTTTGGATAGATAAGGGATAAGGGATCAATATTTTATTTTGACTCAATAGGGTTTAAGGATATGACCTCATTGGAAGGTTCGAACATTGTATTGCTCAAGTCTATAACATGCACCTCTTCTAGGTGTTCTAGAGAACTCGAGTCAAAATCTTCCTCCCTCAAATCCTCTTGGGTTTCTAATGGGTAAAAATCTCTTGGATTAAACCTAGTATTAGATCCTCCTATAGTAGGTATCCATGATGGTACGTAAGGCTCTCCTACCCATTGATTTTCTTCAACTTCTTGAGTTGGCACATTTTCTAATACTTCATGATTAGAACTTGACACTTGATTATGATTTGATCCTAAAGCTTGTTCATTTCCATTGTTGGGAGTATACGTGTGAATTACATCCACCTCTTTATCTTGGAAAGACTCACTTGACAATGAGTTCCACTCCCAATTGTTTGAATCCTCATCACTTTGTGATCCTAATTGTAAAATTTGATAATAAATCAAAGGGTGGCTCTTTTGAGTGTATCCTTGTTCAAGATACCCCAATCCAATTTTATCCTTACTATCCCTCCATGACATTTCAATGGGTTCAATCAACCCCTCATTTCTTGTGCCTAAAGGTCCTTGTCCTTTATATCACATTTTCTACATTATTTAGAAACCGTTGCCATATTGATGGGTAGGAATGCTAATATTTTGGATGCATTTTTCACGGGCACTTGAATCCTCATCTTTATATAGCCATTTTAAGATTTCATTATCCTCTTCATCCATAGATGAAGAAGTACTATCCCTTACAAAGTGGTAATTGTATTTATGGGATATATGTAGGTTGTTAGGATTAACAAGGTAGAAATAACAATTACATGCAAAAATAACCAATATCAGAAAAATATAAACCACACAGAAGAGAACAGAAGACACAAATATTTAACATGGTTCACCCAATCCTTGGGCTACATCCACCAACAACAAGTCCAATATTATTATTATCTAGTGATTATAACCTAATTACAATATGTAATCCCTTACAGCTTGATTCTGCCGCAAGTACTAAAACCATACATTATGAAATCCCTAACACTAAGCCATATTATACAATATTTTGCTGCTTTAGGGTTAGAATGAGTTACAACATGTCAGCCCAAAAAATAGCCAAAAAATATGTCACTTTCTTGATCATTCACCACAAGCTAACAATCTCCCACTTGGTGACTGATTAGTATCCACACTAAAAAACCTCCCACTTGGAGACTGATCCTGTAGTAATACTACTACCATATGAGGCTCCCACTAGATCGAATGACCCTGGACTCAGTTGTTCCTTATAATGTTTAGTCTAGAAGACCAACTGAAGCTGAAAATGAGTTAAACTTCTCCCTTGTTACTACCTTTGTAAACATATCTGCTGGATTATCATCTGTATGAATCTTTTCTAGCTTTAACTTCCCATCATCCAAAATTGACCGAATGAAATGGTACTGCAACTGTATGTGTTTTGTCTTTGAGTGCAAAGCAGAATTCTTCGCAAGATGAATGGCACTTTGGCTATCTATATGCAGAAAAATATCCATCTGTGGATGTCCCAATTCTTTCATGAATAATTGAAGCCATATCATCTCCTTGGCTACCTCTGTAGTAGCAACATACTCTGCCTTTGTAGTGGATAAAGCAACCACCTTTTGTAGTCGAGAAATCCAACTCACTGATGTCCCACCAACAGTAAATACATAGCTTGTAGTACTCCGCCTGCTATCTATATCTCCTACCAAATCTGAGTCGACATAGCCTTATACAATAGTAGTAGATCCCCCAAAGTGTAAACACTTACTGGATGTACCTCTCAAATATCTGAGAATCCATTTGACTGCATTCCAATTATGCTCAATACTAGGGTGACTCATATATCGGCTAACGACTCCCATTGCGTGTGCAATATCTGGCCTAGTACATACCATGTAGAATACATTAAGCTCTCTACAGCTAAAGCATAAGGTACCTTAGACATTTTAGCCTCCTCTTCTAATGTCTTAAGACACATCTCCTTAGTCAATTTAAAATGATCAGGAAAAGGTGTGCTGACATCTTTGACATTCTCCATAGAGAAACGTTGCAACACCTTCTCAATATAATCAGCTTAAGATAAAGTCAACTTCCTATTTTTCCTATCTCTGCAAATTTTCATACCAAGGATTTGTTTTGCCGCCCCCAAATCCTTCATAGAAAAAGAATGTGCTAACTGTTGTTTCAATCCCTTAATGTGATTCATGTTAGACCCAACTACAAGCATATCATCAACATATAAGCATAAAATAATGTAGCTATCATCATCCAACCTCTTAAAGTAAAGACAATGGTCAGAATAACACCAAGTGTATCCATGCTCATTCATAAAAGTGTCAAATTTAATATACCATTACCGAGGTGCTTGCTTCAAGCCATATAAACTTTTCTGTAATCTGCACACCAAATTATCCTTACCCTTGACCTCAAATCCTTTTGGCTATACCATATATATTTCTTCATCCAAATCACCATGAAGAAAAGCTATTTTAACATCAAGATGCTCTAAATGCAAATCTTCAGCAGCCACAATACTTAAAACAGTACGAATAAAAGTCATTTTAACAATTGGAGAAAATATCTCATCAAAATCAATGCCCTTTTTCTGTGCAAATCCTTTTATAACTAACCTGACTTTAAATCTTTTCTTACCTCCATCTTCTTCTTTCAGCCTGTAAACCCATTTGTTCTGTAAAGCCCTTTTACTTGCAGGTAACTTGCATAAATCCCAAGTTTGATTTTTCAGCAAGGAATCCATTTCCTCTGTCATTGCAGACTCCCACTAAATCTTTGTATCCACCTACACAACTTCATTATGACATTCAAGTTCACCAGCATATGTTAACAAAATAGAATACAAAGAGGGAGAGAATCTTTCTGGAGGTCTACTTAGCCTTGTTGACCGTCTAACATTCACTGGGGTGTGTGGTATTTTTTGTTGCTATTGTTGCAGAGCATAAGGAACTATTAGAACATCATCTTTTGGAGTATCATCCAGTACTACATAGTCATTTTCTTTCTTCTTATGCTACTGCAATAGATCTTTGTACAACACTTTCTCATTGAATATGACATTCTCGCTTCTTACAATTTTATGATTTTCAAAATCCCAAAGCCTATAAACAAATTCATTTATGCCATATCTAACAAATACACATTTCTTTGACTTAGCTTCCAGCTTGGTTCTATTTTCAAAATCTATAAGTGCAAAATCTTCACAACCAAAGGTTTTGAGAAAAGAATAACTCACATTCTTACCACTCCATGCTTCCTCTAGAATAATACAGTCCAAAGGAGTAGAGGGGCCTCTATTGATTAAATAAACAACAATGTTTACAACCTCTGCTCACATGTTTAAGGGCAGCCTAGCATGCAACCTCATACTCCTTGCATGCTCCATTATTGTCCTATTCATGCGTTCAACCACTCCATTTTCTTGTGGAGTCCTTGGTATAGTTTTATGCCTACGAATACCATTAGAGGAACAATAATCTTCAAATTCTGTGTTGCAATACTCACCACCATTATCATATCTAAGACATTTTAGCTTTTTACCAGTCTCATTCTCAACCAAGCATTTCCATTTCTTAAAATTTTGAAATACATCATATTTCTATCTAAGGAAATAAATCCATACTTTTCTTATTGCATCATCTATAAATGTGTTAGTGAACAGATTTGTCTTCCAATTAAACCTTTAGAATAACCCTTATTTTCCCAAACATGGAGACACAATAAGCCACTAACAGTTGGGTCACTTTGCAATGGGTTTGTGCAAGCACCCTCTGAATTTTAATAAGGTACATCGCCCTTCATTGGATTTTCAATGAATAGAATCATTGGTATGCCTTTAACCGGAAGGCACAAAAGGCAAGCAACCATCTATCCATAAACATGGAATAGGTGGGACAATTTACAAATAGATGAATACAAACTGAGAACTCAAAGATTCCCAGCCCAACGCCTACAAATAACAGATTGAAAGAAAGATCAAAGTTTGTTTCAATTATGTGACACATGAAATTCAAAGATTTCTTTGTATACACAGAAAGATATTAGTAGCTATAATTTATCAAAAGAAACTACATTAACACAAAGTTTAATAGCAATATAAATGAATACTTCCAAACTAAAAGATTCAAACTGTATTACATTTACTCTCTGATACATAATGGTAGCCAAAAGACAACCATTTCCAACTACATAGAAAACTAAATCTAAAAATAAAATCTGTTCCCCTTTCCTCCTCTGTAATTACAAATTAAAACTAGAAAATCAAACACCTCTGCCTGCAGCACAAAGTCCCCAGCCCAAGGTTGAAAAATAGGAACCCCCATTCCTTTGCAAAAATTACAATTTATAATCACTCCATGAAAGCCCCTCTATTTTCGGTCACTTTTCAATTACATAACTGATTCTTGAAATATTTCATCTTTTTCTCCTTCCCATAACACTTCTCTAGAAGAATATTAGAACATTATAATAATTTAAAAATTATCAAATGTTTTAATGTCTCCACCTTAACATATAGATTTCTAATATTTATGCTTCCACGTTTAAAAATAAATGGCAGATTTAATAGTACTGTACACAGTCATTCATATCTTGTGAACCAAGTAGAATTTAGATGATCACTCCGATCAGATCGTGCATAACTTGCCTCACAACAACATATCCAAAGATGAGCTAAATCCAACGGTTGAGTAAAAAGATATGATCCTTGCACTAAGACCCATTTTTACTATTTTGACAAATCCGTGGTCATGGAAGTCTGAGTCATTGATGTTGTCATAGTTGCTTCTGAATCTTTCTTTCCACAAAAATTTGATAAATTAAATCACAAAACTAGCATATTCTTTTTGTGCATCAACCATTTAAACACACTTCCAATTGTATGTGAAACTTCACATTTATCAATTTGTGATAGATCAGGCCATGGTGATTGCAGATTACACAATAAGAGCTCGGTTCCCAGCCATTTGATTATTTTTAATCTCATTATCACATCCTTTTGACTGGTTTGAGATCTTCTATAAACTATGAATCTTTGAATCATGCCTATGCTGACAACATTGCTTGATCTAGGAACACACGAGGGTGACTTTTCCTAAATAAGAACCTGCTCTTCTTTTCAAGAATCACTGCGCTTGACAATCACATGATCATCCATATTTTAGATCTTCATATGTATATCATTCCAATCAATGTGATACATTTATTTCTCTTTGTTGCTAGCATTAATAAAAGGTCCCTGCATCTTCAAATGTTTAAATTCATGTATTTTGAACTCTGCATATCTCATTTAGAATTCTTAAACCACTATGAACCAATGAACTGCACCTTTAAACCTCTGAACTTCCTGAACCATTTAGAACCTCTTGAACTAGTTTGAATCATTTTTAACTTTGTTCAAAGTGATTCAACAAAGTGAACTTGGATGTGTTTGAACTTACAAATACTTACCATGAAAATCAAAGATAGAAAGATTGATTTAAATTTTTTTAAAGGGGTTTCCATATGAGGACTAAAAAAATGTAACATAATATAGAGAGCCACCAAGGGAAGATACCTAAGCTGGTCCCCATACATCTGTATGCACAAGCTCTAATCTTTCATTTTTCTTTTCCTTCCCACTCTTTAAAAAACTAACTCTCTTTTGTTTTCCATAAACACAACTTTCACAGAAATCCATATTGACACATTTCAAACCAGGTAAAACTTTTTTTGAATGAAGTAATTTCATACCTTTTTCACCCATGTGCTCGAGTCTATTGTGCTAGAGTGTTGTGTTAGAACCTACAACAACAGTTTGATGTTCTTCCTGCTCAACTACAGCCACTGTTCCTGAACATTCATTATCTTCTGAAACAATTAAAGTAGAAGGAACAATATGACCTGTACAAAGATATAAGGTTCCTACTTTCACACCTTTTTCTACCACTAAGGAACTTTTTGAAACCTTCCAATTTCTATCATTAAAAGTAACTATGTAACCCTCATCACCCAGTTGTCCCACTGAAATTAAATTCCCACTCAGCCTTGGAACATGTCTTACCTCTTGTAGTAGCCAATGATTCCCATTCTGCAACTTAATCTTAATTTTTCCCTTTCCAACTATTTGATAGGGTTCATTATCGCCCAAATAAACTTGCCCAAAATCCCCTTGGACATAATCAAGAAAGTAACCTCTATGGGGTGTAGCATGAAATAAAGCCCCAAAATCTAAAACCCATGAATCATCAATACTTTCTAAAGAAAGAAGCAAGGCATCCTCTTCAGGTTTATTACTTACCACATTTTCCTCCTTGTTACCTTCTTGTTTGTCTCCTTATTTATTATTTTGAGACCAACAATCTTTCTTCTTATGACCTGGTTTTCCACAACACCAACAATTGTTTGGCCCTTTGGATTCAAACCTCTTTCCCTTTGATTTTCCTCTTAATTTCCCATGATTTCTAGAGTTGTTTCCTCTCTCTTGGTTCTACCTCTTCTTTGTGCATTTAAGACACTACCTGATGTGGATCCACCTGAGCTTTTCGTACAAATTTCCTCACTCAGAATAATACCAATAAAATCATCAAATTTTAGGGTATTAGAACTAGAAACAGAGTTACTAACAGCCATTACCAAGCCATTCCAGCTTTTAGGCAAAGAACACAAAATCAAGAGAGCCCTGACTTCTTCATAAAAAGTAACATTGATAGAAGTTAATTGATTGGTAACTATATTAAAATCATTTAAATGATCAGCAAATGACCCACCTTCCACCATTTTCGTATTAAACAAACACTTCATGAGAAATACCTTATTTGAAGCGGAGGGCTTTTCATACAACTTTGCTAGGGTTTTCATCAAATCTTCAGTCGTCATTGCTTATGTAATATTGAATGCCATCGATTGTGCTAGGCATAATTGAATACTACCAAGAGCCTTTCTATCAAGAATTGTCCAGTCCTCATTAGAAATGTTTGCCGATTTGTTGGCTTTTTGTTCCAACGACCACCATAGATCCTTCTGATAGAGATAGTCCTCCATTTGCATTTTCCAATACTGAAAGTTTTACCCATTAAACTTGTCAACCTTCAGCCTACCCTCATCTTCCATTGCTCCCACTCAACCATGAGACTCCCACTAAACCGTGAGATCTTCCTACAAAGGATAACTGAAAACAACCTCGCTCTGATACCACTTGTTAGGATTAACAAGGCAAAAATAACAATTACATGCAAAAATAACCAATATCAGAAAAATATAAACCACACACAAGAGAACAGAGGACACAAAGATTTAACATGGTTCACCCAATCCCTAGGCTACGTCCACCAACAATGAGTCCAATATTATTATTATCCAGTGATTACAACCTGATTACAATCTGTAATCCCTTACAACTCAATTCCGTTGCAAGTACTAAAACCATACATTATGAAATCCCTAACCCTAAGCCATATTATACAATATTTTGCTACTTTAGGGTTAGAATGAGTTACAACATGTCAGCCCAAAAAATAGCTGAAAAATATGTCACTTTCCTGATCAGTCACGGCAAGCTAACATAGGCTAGAAGGCTTTCCATGGGACTTGGGAGATAAGGGTATATGCATCATAGACAAAGAGTATTCCCCTACACCTTTTTGTTTGATCTTGCTTGGTCTTCTTTCTCCTCATCATGGGTACTTTCCTCACTAAATTTCTCCTTAATTTCCTTTAGTCAATGTAGTTAAGTTAGTGGGAATTTGATGATTTTCAACAATATCTTCTTTCTCTACCTTTTCTTTTCCTTTCAAGGATGTAAGATCTTTTGAGCTTTGTCCTCATTCTCTTATTTTTGACATGGGGCCTTTGCATTATGGGGAACCAAAGAGTCATTGATGGACTTGATGTTATTGCAATATTGGAATGGATTCAAATCTCCACTCACCATGACCTCTTGTCCCATATTATGAAATTTTAAGCATTGATGGTATGCCAAGGGTACCGCTTGCATTTCATGTATCCATGGCCTCCCTAATAAGATATTGTAGGTTAATTTGAGGTCTATGACTTGACAAATGGTCTCTTTTTGAATTGGACCTACTTGAATGGGGAGTACTATTATCCCTTTGGATGCCCTTTCTTCATCATCATACGCTTTAATGGTTATCTTTTTCTTAGGGTCAATAGCTTCCTCATAAAATCATAAGGTTTTGACAAGGCTTAAAGTGTAGATGTTTAGGCTGGGTCCCCCATCAATGAGGACTCTCTTAACCCTATGCTTATGAATCAAGACCTCTATATGCAATGGCAAGTTTTGTGGGTGATTTAAGGACATATCATCTTGCTCAGAGAAGGATAAAAAATGAGGTGCAACAAAGTGACCTACCATATTTTGGAACTTATCCGCATCTAAATTTAAAGGTACACTGGTTTCAACAAGGGCTTTTTCCAAAATCTCCTTGTGATTAGGTGAAAGTTTAAGCAATTCCAAAATAGAAATTTGCGCAGGGGGTCTTTGAAGTTGGTCCACCAAATTGTATTGTTTTGAAGAAGGGGATGCTTGATTAGGTAGGATGATCCTAGGGGAACCTCCTAACATAGTGATCTTTGATGCTTCCCCCCTAGTTACAACATTAGATGTTGCTTCTGTTCATTTTTCCTTTACCACAATAACATTGATTGTATCTTCACAACCACTTAAGGCATTAATGGTATTGTCATAAGTGTGGGAAAAATTTACCTTTTCAATACCCCTCTTGTTATTGTGATTAGAATTTTATGTTTACCCCTTTTCATGGTTTAGGAAAGGGTTCTTGAAAGCCATATGGTCCTCATTATTTTGAGGTCCTTCCACTTTTATGGTACCATCATCGATTAGGTCTTGGAATAGATGCTTCAATTTCATACATTCGTTTATCTTTTGTCCTTTTTTTAAATCATATTCACAATGATGTGACTCATTCCACCATGTAGGTTTGACTTGAGGTTTGTATGTCCTTGATTCACATAGAACAATGATTGTGTTGGCCACTAGAGTTCTCAACGCATTTTCCAAGGGTTCTCCTAGGAATGTGAACTCCCTTCTTTGATATGTGGAAACGAAAGGTTTAGGTTTATTGGCATTCATATTGTTGAAGGGGTTGTTGTTGGTGTTATTTTTTTTGTTAGTGTTGAAAGGAGCTTTGGTCATTTGATTAACATTATATGTTGGCTTTGACCCGCTCGATAAATTAAAAGGAGTAGCATTTAAGTTATATGCTTCCACAACTCCATCATTCACAAGATTCTTATTGGTGTTTTTCAACCATAATCTTGGCTTTTCGTTGTGACTGTTGGCTCCTTTATTATTATTATAATTAGTTGAATTATTGTTATTGTTGGTGTTGGTATAGGTTTTGTTATCTTTGAATAATTTGATTTCACCTCTTTTAACCAACACTTCTTCAATTTTGATCCCATTTTCAATGATTTTCTCAAATGTAGGACACTAAAGTTGGAGCCTATAGTTCATCTCCATATTTAAGTTGTTCATAAATATTTTCATCTTTTCTTTCTTGGGTATACTTCATGGATATTGTGCAAAAACCATCCTCCATCTTTGGAGAAACCCTAGAAAAGACTCACCATGTCTTTGTTTGGTATCACATAGGTTGAGCATGGTGATTTCGTGCTTTATGTTATAGGAATAATGAGTCACAAATTTTGAGGCTAATTCTTCAAATGTTTTAATTCCTTGTGGTAATTTGGAAAACCACTCCATAGCTTGATCTCCTAGGCTTCTTAGAAATAACCTCATTAAATATGTAGTGTCGTGCATGAATTCGATACTCAAGGCACAAAATTATCTAAGGTGATCTTGTGGGTTTGATTTACCCATGTATTTATCATATTTAGGAAAGACCACATTAAGCGGGAAAGGTGCCTTAACCAAGCTCTTATCAAATGGAAATGGGCATAAAGCCTTGATGGAAAGGGGCTTAGATTCAACCACTTTCTTCATTATATTGATTTGTGCTTGAAACATTTTCAATTGTTTATTCATAGCACCTAAAGGATTATCATCTTCCTCATCTTTCTTAAGTGTGGCTATGTCATAGTCGTGAGGAAGTTTTACCCCCGATTGGGCTAAGTTAAGGAAATATCTACCCTTATTTCATTCTAAAAGTTTTTCCATAATTTCAAGGAACTTGGGATCTTGGGCCACCCTATTGGCTTTATCTTCGGTTGTCTCTTTAGGCTCTTGGTTTGCTTGGTTAGTGTCTCCTTGATTTGTTTCTCCTTTCTCTTCATTGTCTCCCCCATGAAGGTAATCATAAAATGCTACGTTTCTATCCATTTGATCAACTCTTTTTTCAAAAAGGTTTGGGAGACTATCCTCTTGGTCTTGAGTTTCAATAAAAGGAGTTTGAGATTCAAATTCGAGGACCTCTCTTGCTATTCAAGTGTCATCTTCTTGTAAAGATAGTTTAAGTTTATGAGATCATGTGAAAATTGACATCAACAAAGATTTGATTTGAAATCATTTTCCCCAAATTGGTGATTATTCTTTTTAAGAAGATATTAAAAGTGTAAAATGATTTTTTGAAATGGATGTTTCTCACTTTATATATGTATCTTCAAAAAAAGTAGTCACAAATACACTTGTTCTTTTTAAATCCTCTACACATAAAGTGTTTGAATATATTCGAACCTTATCATGGGTTTTCCACAATAAGAAACTCCAAGCAATCTACCTAGTTGTCAAATTGGTTCGTAAGCATGGCTTTACAAGTTAGGCTTTCTAAGTTAACAAGGTGTAGGATTTAAGCAATACAAATCCACAAAACCCGAAGATCACCTGCATACAAAAACCTATTACAAGGAAGTAGAGACAAGAAGAGGGCAAGGGTTTGACTAAAAAATATGAAGAAGAAAATATCCTCAAATAATGAATGAATAAAATATACAATGGATCAACCTTATAAAGGAGATCGAAAACCTTGAAAGGCAAACCCTAGTGCATGTAATAATTAGTTTAATTATTACAAGACTAATGCATGTAGGTTTATATTTAAACCAACTAGTGCATGAGTGTTTTAAATATAACACTACCAATGCAATAGAGGTTTAAATATAAACAACTAAAGAAAAATAAGGTGACATCTTAAGAAGGGAGTAAATTTAATTTAATTAACACAATTAAATTAATACTTTACTCTAACACCCCCCTTAAGATGAGCAACAATGCAGCTACAAACAATGCAAGAAGAAAGAAAAGGAAACTACAGTTCTGAAAGCAAAAATGGGTCCTAGCAACATGGCTTGATGAGGTACCCAACACAAAAAAGAGTTTCTATAAAGTGAAGAAATAGAGAAAACCACATGGGAAAAATTCTACTCAAAAAAGAGACAAAGACTAGTCTGAAGGACTAAAGAAGCCTCCAAAACTAGGGATGTTCCAAAAAATAAGAACAAAAATGAACATGTAGAACATCACTGAAGCAAGACAATGCAAAATCTATCAAGAAGTAACTGCTGATCTGAAGATCCTCCACTGAAATGGAGCATGACCAGGTAGAGAAGACTGTAATCTGTATGAGTGCCCTCAAATGACACTACTCGAATCAGGAGGCAAACAAAGGCAAACAACTGAACTCGAAGATATAGATGGTATAAAACACCAAAGCTTGAAGAGCTGATCAATAAAAGATGGAAGAGTGCCTCTAAAAATAGGAAAGAAAGAGTGTCTATATGGTAAATGATCCATCTCACCAAAATGCATAGGTACCCAGCCACTGCATCCGCCTAGTACATAGGAACAAATACTGAATACATAGCTCACACTATTGAACCAAGGAAGCAGAAGAACAATCAATAGAAACCCCCCATAATGCTGACAAGAGAGAGGTGACATGTACATTGAAAAGAGTGCCAATAAGAACTGCATGGTGAAGAACCAGGAACATTGAAGGTGCATAAAAAACATAATTACAAATAAAGATACCATGAGGATAATGTCGTGGAAGGAACACTCACTTGACAAAGGTATATGGAAAACAAACGCAAACATCAAACCCCCCCATGAAACTTTATAATGGAGTGCAAGTACAAAGAGCACAAACATGTTCAAGATTCCAAGCATGCAAGAGAATGACACTTTATCTCAGTGTGTGTGCATAAAAGAATGCTACAAAAGTGAAGTATACACTGCTCAAAAAAGAGCGAAGGCTGCTGAAACAAAAGAACAACCTAAGAAGAGCCATCCCCTAAAGGGAAGAGATCCCAAGACCTGTAGCATCCAAGATATCCACCAGAGTGTAGAAATGCAAAAAAATGAATAAAATATACCTAGAGCAGAATCTAGAAAAATGACTGGCAGAACTAGAAAGCTCTCAGAACAAGCTTTCCAATGATATCTTGCTTTCCCAAAACGGAGTCCAGATGCACAAGATAGAACTTTCAGAGTGCAAAAATGAACATCTAGCTTTGATAGTAAACAAAACTATCAAAAAAGAAAAATTAGAAATTCAAACCTCCATATTTGGATAGAGCTTGGAACTAGCTTTTTGAAGATATCTTGTTTGCCCAATTTTGACACCGTATGCCCAAGTTATGAGCAAAAAACCACTGAGTGCTATGGAGGGCCCAAAATGGTGTCTAGATGTGCTGACATTAGCACTTCACTGGCTTAAAATTGACGGCCAAATGGCCGTTGCAGCATACAAGGCCCCTGGGGCTACAATTCTGGCCCCTAGTCGCCATATGACCAGGAGCTAAAACTACATTCGCCTAGCTTAAATTTGATGGCCAAATGGCCGTTGCTGGGCAAAAAAAAATAATAATTTTTTTGCAAAATTGCATGTGTGCCTCGAGATCTGTGCCAGACATTTTAGATTTTTGCCTCGATTTGCGCACCATTTTTGGGTCTTAATTTGTATGTTAGATAGCAATTTTTTACCTCGATTTGTGTACCAATAACAAAGAATTCTACCTTAGGAAGTGTGCCAGCATGTACAAATTTTGCCTCAGGAAGCGTGCTAAGCTGTTTGGTACCAAAAAATGCCCCAAAATGTAATTTTTTCCAAATTTGACATGTTTTTATATCGAAATAGGGGTTTTTGGGCGCTGTGAGCTCAACGGTGAGGTTCATTTAAGCTCAAAGTAAACCAAAATTGATGCAGGAGCATCTTGGGTGTAAGGGAAATCTTGCATCACCAAAAATATTTCTGTTTGCTTTTCAATAAGGGCTATCTTGTGTAGAGCTGCTATTTATGGAAACTTACTATTTTTAGTAAGTTGGTCATATGATCTCGGAATGTTCTGATTTCACAGTTGGAGGTTCATCTCAGTCATTTCAGCTTACTAGTTGAGTTTCATTGCCACATCATCAGTATTGGTGAAGTTATTGAGGTTTTTGGGTATGAAATCTTTCAGGTCAATTTTGAAGGTCTTAGAAGCTCTGGATCATGATCGACCCTCGATTGACTAGTGCTAGCGTGTGTCAAATGTTGTAGATCTCGTGATGACATTTCTGAAAAGTGGTTACAATAGAAAAACGGAGCTACGGTTAGAAAGTTATGGCCTCTGAAAGTTGGGTTACCTAAAATCATATTTTGTATTTCTTTTGAGCCGACACTATTGTAATAATTGTGAAAAATAAATAATTCTATGTCTAGTCGGCCTAAAGGGCTAAATTTTTGGAACCTTCTCGGACAGTGGAAATTGCCTATATAAGAAAGGTCTGTAGTATTATCTTAGGCAGTTCGGGACAGTTCTGGGTAGCAGATTTGGGTATTGATTCGAGGCTTTGTCTTACAAAATATTGTAAGGGAATGCCCATGTGATTTTGCATATTGTAATTCTAAAAGTTTGTAATTCCACATTTGTGGACATAATAAAAAGCCAATTTTCCATTCTTGCATATTGTTGCTATTTCTCTATTTCTGTTATGTGTTTGTGGTATTAAGGGGAGCACCCTTCATCAAGTGGTATCAGAGTAGGAGTTCTTGAGTGTGTAAACAGATCGCCGATTGTGAGGTAGTTTGCACTAGGACTGTGGGTTAGGGTTTTTGTGTAAATAGATCATCGACTGTGAGACAATTTACACCAAGACCGTTAGGGTTTCAGCGCGCATCGCAAAAATGCCTCCACAAAGGGAACATGGTGGAAGAGCTAGTGTTGTAACACCTGAGGTTAGGAAACTGCAGAGACAAGTGCGAGCATTGCAAGAGGAGATTCACAGAGGAATGAATCTTAATGTCAGAGATGAAAGCGAGGATGAAGCTGAAGAAGAAGATCAAGAAGGAGAAGTCAAAATTTTGAATCAAGAGGAAGAAAGGATTTTCCAGACCATTTCCAAGATCGGGAAAATGCCTAAGATCAAGGTTCCTACATTTTCAGGAAATCTTAACCTAGAGGAATTGATCGACTGGATCAATGAATGTGAAGAATATTTTGAGTATGAAGATATTGAGGATCCTGATTGGGTCAAGTATGCGAAGGCCAAACTAAAAGGTCATGTGAAGATCTGGTGGCAAGAGATTCAATTGGAGTGAAATAGAAGAGGGAAAGATAAAATCACAAGATGGGATTGGATGGTGGATAAATTGAAGTGATAATTCATCCCTGTTGATTATGAGCTTGACCTACTAAGGAAAATGCAAAGTTTGAAGCAAGCAGGAAGATCTGTTCAGGAGTATACAGAAGAGTTCTATCGAATCCTCATTAGAACAGGCCATGTGGAAGCTGATAAGGAGAAAGTTTCCCTTTACCTTAATGGGTTAAGGCTGAGTATTCAAGAAGAATTGAATCTGCTTCGAATGAATAGTATTGAAGAAGCATACCAGTTTTCCCTAAAAGTAGAGGAAAAGTTGAACAAGAAGTTTGAGAGTAGACAAAGTGGAAGAGGTCGTGATGGAAGATCTAGTGGATGGTCATATGGAGATCGAAATGAAGATCTGAAAAAGAAGGATGAGGCCAGTAACAGTCAGAATCAGAGAGGACATAATTTCAACCATTTCCAAGATCAGAACAATAGAGATCAGAAAGGAAGAGGAAGAGGACAAGAAACTGGAAGAGGAGGCTTCCATGGAACATGTTTTCACTATGGAGAAGAAGGTCATAGGGCATTTGAATGTCCTCAACGCCAAGGATGGATAGATAGGAGGAATGAAGGCCAGGCCAGAGTTGCATATGTAGATGAAGATACCAGATCATCACATTCTGAAGATGCTGAAAGAGGAGAAACACTGATTAACAGAAGAGTCTTGTTGAGTGGTGAAAATGAACCTGAGCAAAGAAGGAGTCTGTTTCGCACCAGGTGCAAGTGTGAGGGTAAGTGTTGTGATGTGATTATTGATAGTGGCAGTACTGATAATTTGGTGTCAGAAGAGATGGTGACAAAGTTGAAGCTCAAGAGGCAGAAACATCCACATCCATATTAGGTTGCCTAGGTGCAAGATGACCACAAGGTCATGGTCAGTGAACAGTGCCTAGTGAAGTTCAAGATCGGCGGTTACCAAGATGACGTACTATGTGATATCATATTTATGGATGCATGTCATATGTTGTTGGGTAGACCTTGGCAGTTTGACAGATGTGCTATACATGATGGTCGTGTGAATACTTATTCCCTGACAAAGGATGGAGTGCGACATAAGCTAAAACCATTGAAGGAAACAGAAGAAAAGGTATGTGGTAATGCAAGAATAACTTTTGTTGATAGAGGAAATTTCTCAGGTGATATGAGGCATGAGCATATGTGTTTTACCTTAATTCCAAAGGCTAGGAAAGAGCAAGTAGAAGATGTACCTATAGAAGTTGCAGAGTTATTGAATGAGTTTCATGATATTGTATTCGATAATGTGCCTGATGGATTACCACTAGTAAGAAAGATTAGTCATCAGATGGACTTGATTCCAAGAGTCAGTTTTCCAAATAAGGCAGCACACATAATGACACTAGCAGAAAGTGAAGAGTTGAAGATAGATTTGAAGTTTAGTTCATCACGTCATGGAAGTAGTCCCAAAAATGCATTTGAGTTGAGGAAGATAGATAAAGGAGAAATAAGTAGTGCTGAAGCTGAGGATTTTGCAGAACATTTGAAGAACATCCATGAGGAGGTGAGGAAGCATATTACCAAGATGAATGTGCAGTATAAGGCTAAGGTAGATGAGAAAAGGAGACATAAGGAATTTCAGGTTGGAGATGAAGTCATGGTTCATTTGCGGAAGGAAAGATTTTCGGTTGGTACATATAACAAGTTGAAAATGAAGAAGTTTGGGCCATGTAAGATATTGAAGAAGCATGATTCAAAAAATGCATACGAGGTTGAGTTGCCTACTAAGCTGAATATTTCACCAGTATTTAATGTTTTAGATTTGACAGAGTATCATGACAGAGGTATTGAAGATGAGGTTACAACAACACAGTGGAGTATTCTAGCAACTAGTTCAGATATTAAGGAGATTGAAGACATACTAGATAGTCATATTGGCAGAAGCACAAGGAACAAGACATATGAAGAGTATTTGGTCAAATAGAAAGGATGACCTGTTGAAGATTCATCATGACTAGCAAAGGAGGAGGTTAACTGTCTTGGTTTTCCTCTGCACACCTGAGTCGTGACAGGGTCACTTCTCAAATTACCCCGGGTGTCTGATGTAGAAGCATCCTAGGTGTAAGGGAAATCTTGCATCACCAAAAATATTTCTGTTCGCTTTTCAATAAAGGCTATCTTGTGCAGAGCTGCTATTTATGGAAACTTACTATTTTTAGTAAGTTGGTCATATGATATCAGAATGTTTTGATTTCACAGTTGGAGGTTCATCTCAGTCATTTCAGCCTACCAGTTGAGTTTCATTGCCACATCATTAGTATTGGTGAAGTTATTGAGGTTTTTGGGTATGAAATATTTCAAGTCAATTTTGAAGGTCTTAGAGGCTCCGGATCGCGATCGATCCCCGGCTGATTGATGCTAGCACGTGTTAGGCGATGTAGATCTCGTCATGACATTTCTAAAAAATGGTTACAATAGAAAAATGGAGCTACGGTTAGAAAGTTACGGCCTCCAGAAGTTAGGTTACCTAAAATCATATTTTGTATTTCTTTTGAGCCAACCTTATTGTAATAATTGTGAAAAATAAATAATTCTATGTCTAGTCGGCCTAAAGGGCTAAATTTCTGGAACCTTCTCAGGCAATGGAAATTGCCTATATAAGAAAGGTCTGTAGTGTTGTCTTAGGCAGTTCGGGACAGTTCTGGGTAGCAGATCTAGGTATTGATTCGAGGCTTTGTCCTACAAAATATTGTAAGGGAATGCCCATGTGACTTTGCATATTGTAATTCTGAAAGTTTGTAATTCCACATTTGTGGAGATAATAAGAAGCCAATTTTCTGTTCTTGCATATTATTGCTATTTCTCCATTTCTGTTATGTGTTTGTGGTATTAAGGGGAGCACCATTCATAAAAAATTTAGGGACCCCTAATTTTAATAAAAAACAAAAAAAAGCCCGAATCTGAAACAGATGATTTTCTAATCTTTGAATCCTTCAAACGCAAACAAGCTGTAACAGATTAGGCTCCGATACCATGTAGGATTTGAGCAATACAAATCCACAAAATCCAAAGATCACCTGCATACAAAAACCTATTACAACGAAGTAGAGATAAAAGGAGGGCAAGGGTTTGACTCAAAAATATGGAGAAGAAAATATTCTCAAATAATGAATGAATAAAATATATAATGGATCAACTTTATAAAGGAGATCGAAAGCCTTGAAAGACAAAACTTAGTGCATGTAATAATTAGTTTAATTATTACAAGACTAATGCATGGAGGTTTATATTTAAACCAACTAGTGCATGAGTTATTTAAATATAACACTACCAATGCAAGAGAGGTTTAAATATAAACAACTAAAGCAAAATAAGGTGACATCTTAAGAAAGGAGTAAAGTTAATTTAATTAACACAATTAAATTAATACTTTACTCTAACACAAAGTATTCATTCAAGATTCCATTTAAAAGAGATATCAAGTTTCATCCCCCAAAAATAGGGGGCTTCCCACTACCGGTATGTTGGAGTTTTTTGCAATCCCAGAGGACTACTAGGGGAAGTTCAAGACTTAATATCCTTTTTTCATACACCCCATTAAGGATGAATGCATTTCTTTTTATAGTGGGTCGAATTATTGCGGCAAAGACAATTGTATCCCGCTTTGGGCTGTGCCTCTCACCGGCCTCGTTAAGGCAAAACTCAAGAGGCGATCCCACTAAAGATCTAGCATGTTCATTTTGAAAGCAAAAAAATAGATTTAAGAGATAGGTTTAGTAGTTTGATTCACCAAAAGGTGAAGAGCATATCCCTACTATTATTGCCTCCCAAACACTATTAACAAGGTTCAATTATCCAAACCCTTTAGGGCTCGTTTGGTAGTGGGAATTAGGAAATGATGGATTTGATCAAATGCTAGAAATGATCAAATCATGGATTTGATAATCCGATTTTTCATTTCTGGATTATGTTTGGACCGTTTGGTTGCACTTTTTGAAACTGGAATTAGAATTTGAGTATGATTTTTTATTTTTATTTTTTTTAATTGTTTTAATATTTTTGAGTTTAATAATTCATTTTTATTAATGAAATTGAATTTAAAATGGAATCGCACACTATTTTAGGCAGCCAAAGTTGGTTGCAGGCAACCAAGTTACAATCACTGCAACCAAAATTTGAAAAAAAATTGAAAAAAAATTTGAGAAAAAATTGAAAAAAATAAAAAATCAATTTTTGAAAAAAAAAATTGAAAAAAAATTTGAAAAAAAAAATTGGCAAAAAATTTGAATTTTTTTCGAAAAAATTCAAATAAATAACAAAGTTACAAACCACCTAGAAAAATAAAAAATAAATTAAATCCCTCCCCACACAAATAAAAAATTAAAAAATTAAGTGTAGACATGAAAAATTTTAAAAATTGCTTTCCCCCCATTCAAATTCCAATTTCAAATTCCAATTCCACCTTTTTAAATGGAAGATGTTAATGCTCATTTTGAACCAAAATGAGCATTAACACATTCCTATTCCATTTTCATATTGCACTGCCAAACTGAAGATTTGACGAAATGGGCAATAACAAATGCCAATTCCAGGCAAATGCTGGAAATGGTCCGCTACCAAACGGGCCCTTAACTAATGTAAATCAAGTATTTCTACTTTCCTCCACAAACAAGGGGTTTTTGATTTAAATGCTTGATTTATTTTTTAGCCTTTATCTTAGTCAATGAATTTGATAGTTTTGGCATTTTGATTCACTTGAAAAGTGAAGAGCATAAGCCTATTATCAAATTCCTCAAACAACAAGAGGTTGTTTTAATTACTAGATTTAAAATGACAAGGCCACAATTTTTGATTGATTTTTTATATTTTTAGCTCACCTAGTGGCAATTGTTCCAGCTCTTTTGCCCCCTCTTCGAAATGGTTAGTCAACACAACCAAGAAAAATGAAGAAAACAAACAAAAAATGAATTCTAAGCTTTAGTTTTCAATTTCAACTAAAATTGATTAAGGCATAAAAATCCAATTTAAGGATACAAACTTCGATTTATAAGCTTCTACAACTTGTAAATATCATTCATAAACCTCACCTTCTTGTTGTGAATCCTCCAAAATGTGTTTGATGTGAGCTATATTCTCTCTTTTGATCATTTTTATTAGAGTTGATGAGTAAATGACCCACAGCTCCCAAGAACACCTACATGCAAACACCTGTCACAAAAAAAGAGAGAAGCAAACAATTATGGAGACCTAAACGTATGGATCCACAAAAGAGGATAAATCCTTGATGTGCAAAAATAAAAGTTGTAAATCAATAAAAATGAATGTTCAGAATTAAGATTACAAAAAAGATCAATCCTTATAAAAGGAGATTTGAAACCCTAAAAAGAGAAAACCTTAGGTTGCATAATAATAATTAATAAAATAATTAATTATTATATGCCTAAAGTTTAGCTTAAGCAAAAAGAGATAATAAGTGACTTAGTAATTAAATCAAACATGATTTAATTAATAAGCAAACACTTTATTACTCTAACACTTTTTGCCAAGACTTTATCTTCACTGTTACTTCTCTCTGGATTTTTGATTTTTTGATGACCTGTCATAAGAAAATCACATGAAATTCATTTCCCGACTGTAAGATTTTGCAAATTTTAAATATAGTCAAAAGTGCAACAAAACTTATTGAATGCATTGCTAAAATTCTAGAATGCGCAATAGAATTAATTAAATGCACTGATACTGAAATTGAATGTGCTATTTTAACTAGCAAATGCACATAAAAGAAGTATAGAAAGTGCAACAGGATCTCTCAGATGTGCTCCGGATTTAGGGTGTATGCGCAAAAAGAAATTGAGACAAAATAGAAGAAATCGTGAAAGCACGAATTCTCTGTGCAAAGGCGCAACACTTTATCATGGATGCAGTATTTCAGGTATTGGATGCGCTGTTAAACTCCTTGTATGCGCTGCAGAAAGTCTCAAATGCACCGCTTTACCTACAAAATAGAGTTAAAAATAAGAAAATGATAGAAATATAACAAATTCTCCGAAATTTAAAAGAATGAGGCCTAATGCCCCATGGTGGGTGCCATTTTATGTACTAGTGAAAGTACCTTCATAGAGTTAGCTTGATAATAAATGAATAAAATAGAATAAATACCACAATTTAAGAGCTATCTAATGCAAATAAAATCAATAAACACCCTATGGATCTCTAATTAAGTATGCTAATGATAATCTCTCAGCAAGCCTCCATTAGTGAAAACCTTAAAATGAGAAAATGATATGATATGAAACTAATTAAGTGAATTTCAAATTGAAACTATGCTTAATTAAGTCTAAATTTGCCTTTCTAACTCAAAAATTCAAGAGATTTGATGCAATTCTCAAATTTGTAGATGATAATCTCCCAATTTTAGCCTTGCTTTTATAGATTTTGGCAAGCATAGGGGTGGAGTTAAGTTGATCATGATTGAGTTAAGCTTAAGTTCATGGTTCCACCTTTAGGGAAAAAGAGACAAAATAGGTGGTCAAGATGTTCTCACCTTATGTGTGATTAAGATTCGATTTGAGCTTGATCCATGTGAGCCTAATCCTTAAATCCTATTGGTTGAGATATTTTCTCCCATGTGGTGGATGAGAGAAATTAGGAATTAATAATTGAATTAAATTGATTTGTTTAGCCATGTGTACCCCTTAAATGAGTTGATTTGATTTAAATTGAACTATACAATTAATTAGATTAATTACACAATTAATTGATTTATTTGATTTAAATTGATTTATTAGCTTTTGATTTTCAATTATTATTGGATTTTGGATTGATTGCAATTTATGCTTTGATTTTGCCTTAGTTGCTCACTTGAATTGATCTTGTCCATTTTTAGGTGATTACAAAAATAATCTCATACATTCTACAAAATAAATTTACATGGAATGAAAAATATATAAAAAATTTTAAGATCCTGCAAATCTTTGGTAAACCTATCTATGTAGTAAGGTACTTCTGAGAAAAATCTTTCCAATGATTATAATGTTAATATATATTAAGTTTATTATGACTTTGTATTTTTAGTTTTACTAAACATAGATATTTCACTGTATGTCTACCTCTATATTTGACAGTTATGGAAAAATAGTAAATCCGAGAAAAAAAATTCTAAAAAATATTAATGCCGTAGGTATTGAAGTTCTCTTTCTATCAAAAAAATATATGAAATTGGACAAATACATGACAAGTTATAAGCTATGTAGTCAAGGTATGTTTTTCTTTTAATATTTATATTAATAATTTGGTTCAAAAGGGCTCCCGAAGAAAGAACCAGTAAAGAAAACTCCGTTCGTTACCCATTCCTTTACAAAAAAGAGCCAATTCGCTCAGATGTGATCATGACAAAGACCCAAAACCTAGGCAGTTAAGCATGATCGATTACAAAATGAGGCTCTACACAAATGGCCATATAAGTTTGTTTTTAACAAATTGTGTAGGGACCTATATACAATTGTTTACAATAGTTATTTTATCCCCAACCCAAAAATAGAAGCCAAAAATTGGCTGGATATAGTCGGACAAAAAGGCAATATCCGATGTACAAATATGAAGGATGGATATAATTAAAACTCCAACCTTAATTAAAATTACAAAAAGATACATTATATCCATATAAACTTCAACCCGGAAAAACAAAATAGCTATCCATCAGAAGGAGTAATGTGATCCTCCGAAGGCAAGAAGAAAAGGGACTACCAAATCCGATCAACTTCTCTATGAATGAAAGAATCTGAGGTAGGAGGAGAAGCATGAAGAGTGCAATCATCCAAGCCATGATTAGGTTGCAAAGGAACATCAAAGGAACTGGGAACCGTGCTGGAGCTACAACAAGATGACAAAGAAGGAGCTATACAAGGATTCATGTTAGCATGCAAAATAACATCAGAATGAACTAATAAACCCATGAAAGGCAGCATCCACTAAGTTCCTGTTCACCATGATGTCCAACGGCTTAATGGAGGTAGAGGCAATAGAATCCTTAATGGCCCCTAATAGAAGAGAATATTTATCCAAAGACAGAAGTAGGTGCCATGGAAAAATTCCACCCACAACAGCATCACCATTCCACATATTATAGTTCTGCACTGCAATCAACAATTTGTTATCCTGAACATATTTAGGATGGAGAATCCAGTTTTCTGAATGAAACAACAGAGACCATGGTTGTGAGAGGTCAAGGAAGATAGAGAAGAAAAATGAAACAATCTGAGAAGGAAAAATGATCCTTTTAAATCGTGGAGATAAGATAGCTTCCCCAATGAGTCACCGAATGCATCTTTTGCATTTGGGACAGTGAATAACAAACATTGAATCAAGAAGTTCATAAGAAACCTTAGATTCAAATGGAATCTCCAAGTCACCTGATGATAGAGAGACCCTCAAATTCAGAGGTCTGAACTCACCAGCGCAATGCGAAGAAGACAAATTGGAAGCCATTAGAGCACATAAAGGTTTGAACAAAAACAACCGGTTAGAAACCATCCTACCATAAGTAGTCGTTCAAAATATCCCAGCTTGTGTGAGCAGTATTAATCATAATAGGAGAATATAATGAAAATGAATGTAAAATCCCACTCCATTAATGATAAACGTACAAAGAATAATCTCCTAAAATTTTTTGAGCATAAATAATTAATGAGAATAAACTTCAGGTAAGGTTAAGCATGTGTGAAATGAAGTCACCCTACAAAGATGACGAAGGAGCCATCCTACACTATTATCTTCATTCCCAAGACTGAGCACCATAGTAAATGAAATGATGATACAGTGCTATTGGTGAACATGAATAATTAATGAAAGATTTAGAATACATGTGCAAAATATTTCTCACAAGCAAATTGTACAGACTAATCTATTGGACAACAAGCGTAAGAATAATTAGTACAAAACAAATATGTCACCCTGCACCAATGATGATATCCAAAATAGTACCTTAACCCTTGTCAATAAATGCGAATAGAAAAAGAGGAAATGATGATATGGTAAGCTCACGAAGGATAGCAAGTGGTATGAAAAAATTTCATACTCCTGGCAAAAAAACCACAAGATGCCCTTTTTAAAACAAAGGTAATATAATAAACCAATCTTAAATCAAAATATCCGTGAAGATGGATCTAGGATTCTGATTCAATAAAGTATGCCATAAAGAAACCATGACATAAATCATGTTATCATTACATTATCTAATTCTATACCAAGTAAAGATAATTATGCAAAAGAAGATTCATCTTTGATTAAGTTAAAGATTGGAGAGTGTGAATGTGAGTTAATGAAAGAAGAAGGATAGAAAAAAATTTCCTCATTAACCCCATAGTTGGCAAGCAAATCGGCCAAATGGTTACCTTCTCTAAAAGTGTGTGAAATAAAACATTCTTGAAATGTATCCAATAATGACCAAATTCTAGATAAAACATACTGGATAGATCTAGAAAAAGAAGTCCTTTTAATACAGGCATTAATAATGACTGAAGAATCGCCTTCAACATGAAGATGATTAACATTAAGCTTCTTGGCAGCAAGCAGACCATGAAGTAATGCATAAGCCTCAGCCATATTATTAGTGCCTGAAGGAATAGAAAGAGCCTCTAAATAAATGATATCACCTAAATGATTACGAATAGAAAAACCAATACCTGATTTACCTGGGTTGCCTTTTGAGGCTCCATCAAAGTTCAACTTTACAAACCCATTTTGAGGTGGAGACCATTTGATTTCAGATCTAGATTTGGTTTTATCTTTAGAACATATTGGAAAAGGAAGAATTGGAAAATCCAAGCCATGCCATACTTTTGTAGCAAGGTTGTCCCAAGATGAGAAAACCCTCTATCCATTGAATTTTTGAACATATGCATTAGTAACTTCTATAATTGAAAATTTAAGCCTTTTAAGAACTTCTTGGATATTAGACGAAGAATTACAGAAAATTCTCTTGTTCCTCTCCCACCAAATGGCCCAGATTATCTGAGAGGGGGAGCAAATCCAAATGGAGGCAAACATAGCCTTAGGAAACAGACAAGGCCATGACTGTAATAAGTTCCAAATGGTGGTAGGAAGTGGCATCGAATAATTCAACAAATTAAGAATAAACATCCAACATTCCTGAGCAAAAGGACAATTTAGAAAAAGATGATCAACTGATTCTTGACATTGGTTACATAAAACACAGGAAAAATTATTTGTAATATTTAATCCGGCTAGTCTATCACTTGTAAGAACTCGATTCTTCAACACAAGCCAAGAAAAACAACCAGCCTTAGGAAGAACTGACTTGTGCCAACAAAACAGAAAAGCCCTGTGTCTAGATCGATTATTTAGATTTGCTTGAATGGCCTCATGTCCTAACTTAACAGAATAATTACCATTAGCAAATGCAGACCAAAAAAGATGATTAGGAAGATTTGAAAGAAAAACAACTTGAGAAGACAAAAATTTATTTGCACTGGATGCATCCTGAGGTGAAATCGGGAAGATGGAAAAATCAACCCAATTAACTAATCCTAAATGAATTGAAATATGAGACACATATGAGAGAAAATTAGAGCTCCTAAAGGAAGAGACAGCCTCCCAACAATTTTTAAAAATTGGTATAGTACTTAAAGGAGGTAGGCCATTCCATGAATCAAGCCAGAAATTAATTGATTCACCATTGTTTACTTCCCAAGAAATGGCTGATGTGATCACAGGCCTGGCTTTCATCATAAAATTCCAAATAGAGGAACCTTTTGGGGGGTCAAGAACATAAAGAATCCTTGAGGGGTCCGGGGAGTCAAGATATTTTTCTCGCATTAATTGACACCATTTGACATCAGGTTGAGAATACATTTTCCATATCAATTTTCCTCCAAAAGCTAAATTTCGAGAAACCAGATTATGAAGACCCACTCCTCCCAAAGGCAAAGGAGAAGACATATCTATTAGTGATATGAGAGGGATCTTTTTTTCACCTGTCATATTGGCTATCCATAAAAAACCCTAATTAATTTATTAATTTGATTGATTACAACTTTTGGCGCAAGGAGGACAGAAAAATAATAATTAGGGATAGCTGATAACACAGTCTTAATTAGAAGAATTTTGCCAGATAATGAAAGCAATTTTGCTTTCCATGCTAAAACCCTTGATTTAATATGAGCAATCACTGAATTCCAATAAGATGACTTATTTGTCCCCATAAAGAAGGGAACACCTAAATAGGAAGATGGAAGTTCATCAACAGGGAAACCTAGAATATTGATAATCCTTTGAGCTAATGGCTGCTTTACATTAAAAATCAAGATTTTTGATTTCTGAGAATTAACTTTTTGGCCATAAGCAACACAGTAATTATCTAGAATCTTCTTAACTTGCGTAGCCTCATTAATGGAAGCCTTTCCAAAGAATAAAGTGTCATCAGCAAATAAAGAATGTGTAACTGAAATAGAAGTGTTCAGGATATGAATGCCTTGCTAGAGGTTTAAGGAATGAAATGCATTAATAGTTCTACTGAGAGCTTTAGCCATTATGATAAACAAAAAGGGAGATAAGGGATCTCCCTGCCTGACTTCCTGTGTAGAAGGGAAGAAACCCACTGGTGATCCATTGATCAGAACAGAAAAATAAGCACTAGACAGACAAGCCTTAATCCATTTGCACCATTTTTTTGAAAAGCCAAATCTTGATAAGACTTCCAAGAGGAAACACCAATTAACTCTATCATATGCCTTCATCATATCTAATTTAACAACGAAAGAAGGGATACCATGAGACTTAACTGAATGCATTGTCTCATGAGCTAAAATAGCTCCATCTATTGTATCTCTACCAGGGACAAATCCTCCTTGTTCATGAGAGATAATCCTAGGAATAATATGTTGGAGATGAAGGTAAATTGCCTTGGTAATAATCTTATAAATGGTATTGCAAAGAGATATAGGGCGAAAATCAGCAAAGGTTTGAGGGTCATCAACCTTGGGAATAAGCACTAAATTAGTAGTATTAAAACTCTTTAGGATAGAATAATTCTTCCTCGATTCTTCTAAGACATCTAGTAGATCAAATGCAATAACATCCAAAAGTTTATGATAAAAGAGTCCTCTAAACCCATCAGGTCCGAGGGCCTTATTTGAGGGCAGGGAGAATACAACTTGCCTTACTTCTAACAATGTAAAAGGGGCCATTAAGGTCATATTATCCTCTACAGATACTATGGATGGGATATGACAAATGACTTCATTAAATATCCCAGGGTCAATATTAACAATGGCAGGAGCTAACAAATCTGAGAAGAATTTTACCCCTTGCTGTTCTATATCTTTTTTATCAGATAGAACATCCCCCTGATCATCCTTAATCGTAAAGATTATTTTTGCCACTCTTTTATGTTTAGATGATGCATGGAAAAATTTGGTATTTTGATCACCAGATTGTAACCATAATTCACGAGATTTTTGCCTCCAATATTCCTCCTCTCTAGCACATAGCTCAGACCATTCCTCCTGAAGAGTCTTTTGTTTATCATACGATTGTGCGTCTAAGCCATTGCTAATAATGTGCTGATTAATTTCAGATAATTCTTTTTCCACCCTGGATTTTTCATCAAAAATATTTTTAAAGACATTTACATCTAAAATTTAGTCAACTTCAAACGTTAATAAAATATATAATAATCATGATAATGTCCTCAAACCAATTACATTCCATCCATATGGATGTTACAAAACTAAATTAGAAAGAAGAAAATTGATATCTATTTTAGAAAAAAAATTATGCTCTATGAAAACAATGTAACTCTTTGAAAATGATGTTTTCAACAACATACCAATTTTCGTGGGAGAAATAAAAAACCATTCAAATCAATTCAAAAATAAAAATAAAAATATATTTTGAATCTAGATAGAAAATCTTAAAAGACCCTAATTTATTTCATCTTCTGATTTCAAACGGTTTAACGGAAATATGCATCAGAATCTATTTTTTTTTTTAAAATGTAGAGTTCAGTGTCCGTTCAGGCAAAAAAGTGTAACCCACTATTGTGGGTTCACCCCGCAACATAAGAATAGGATGAAAGACAACTACAATAAACACATAAAATGAAACAAATTGACAATGTTAGAAGTCTTCTTGATGCACAACATTTTTCCTTTGTTGATGGATTGTATGTGTGCTCACAAATTTGACAACATAACGATAAGAGTGCTCCAAGAATGCTTAAGCTTGCATGAAAATGGTGATAAGAGCTCTAAGTGGCATAGTTTAAATGTAACATGAGGATGAATGGAGTGAAATTGGAGTTGCATGAATGAGAAGGAAGTTGCATACGGATGAAGTGAATGAATAAGAGAATGGAAGGTATATTTTGGTTAAGTGTGAGAGAAAAGGAAAGGAGAGTTATGATTCAAAGACGGATAGGACTCTCATGGAAGAGGAGAGTTCCCAAGAGGAAGAGAAGACTAATTTCATAGAAGGTCATTTGGAAGAGGTTTCAACATTACGTGTTTCTAATGTGGGGAAATGAGACATTGAGCATTTTAATGTCCATAAATTTAGCAAGATGGAGGTAAAGAAAAAGAGGTACGAGTGCATGTAGCACAAGATGAAACTATAAAGGAGCTCACCAAGAAAGGAGAAGACCCTAAAGATGGAGAGTCATCTATGATATGAACAGTGTTGTTGAATTTGAAAAAGGAGAAAGTAGAGCCAATCCAAAGATGCAATCTATTTTAAACGAGATACAAGGTGAGCCGAAAGTGCTATAAAGTCATTGTGGACACTAGGAGCACTAATAATATTATGTTCGAGGAAATGAAAAGTAAACTAAAACTAAAAAGGATTAAGCATCCTAGTCCATATAGAGTCTCTTGGTTGCAAAACAACCATCACGTGTTGGTGAATGAACAAAGTTTAATTAGTTTTCAAATTGGAAGACACAAGGACGAGGTTATGTGTGACATTATGCCAATGGGTGTGTGCCATATTCTCTTGGACACACCATGGTAATTTGATAGTAAGGCTATTCATGATAGTGAAGAAAATACTTATGCAATTAAGAAGGATGAGGAAGAACACATTTTAAACCCATTTAAGAGTAGAAAAGTAGATGAAGCAAATGTATGTTTGGTTTTTGGAAATTAATTTTTGAGAGGTTTTAAAAAGGATAAAGCATGTTTTCTTAGTTGGGACAGTAGAGAAAGAAGAAGAAATTTTAAAAGAAGTACGCAAGAGATTTTGGAGTATGCAAAAACTTTGACGAAGGAGTTGTTGGATGGGTTTCCGCCAATGAGGTATTAGTCATTGCATGGATTTAATTCTCAGTGCAATTTTATTGAACAAAGCACCATATAGAATGTCATCAACAGAGAATGAGGAGATCAATAGATAAGTACATGAGTTGCTTGATAAGGGGCTAATTAGAGAAAGTCTAAGTTTGTGTGTAGTCCCTACGGTATTGGCACCAGCTTGGTGAATGTGTACATATTTGACAGTAAGAAAAAAGATAGAAATCAAGTACTAGTTCCCATTTCCAAGAATGGATGATTTGATGGATTTCTTGAGTGGAGCCAAATACTTTGAACTAAGATTAATTTGAATAGCAATTATAATCAAAGAAGGATAAGGGAAGGGGATGAATGGAAGATCACATTCAAAATAAAAGATGGATTATACAAATGGTTGGTGATGTCATTTGGATTGATAAATACACCCAACACTTACATGACATTGATGAATACATTTTTGAAGCCCTATCTTGGTAAAGTTTGTGATTGTGAGGCATTGGCCTGCAGTGCAGCGGTTGCTACTTCTCTTTGTAATAGCAAGGTCTCAAGTTTGATTCCCGAAATGGGAGCTTAAATAAATTTAAATAAAAAAAGTTTCTGATTGTGTAGGGTATATACAAGAAGTTGAGTCCACTTATGGGGGAACTTTTACACTTAGTCATTTTCCTGAAAATTGGTTGCATGAAATGGGTTCATGCAAAAATAGAATGTGGTAGTATTTATGTTGCAGGTCCCGAGCTTAAATTTAAATCGAGGCCCCATGTGCTATGAGACCCCAAGCCTCCATTCACAATATGCTACCCCATTCAGAACTGGGAGGCATTCAAAACAAGGTAGCATTCTATAAAAGTAATTAATTTTTTTCCACTATGCAGGTCATTTTCACATAACGTGGTCCCACATCCAAGCATGATTTTCTCCCTTTCCAGCCCTAGCAAGATCTGGGTAGGCCATTTTTTATTTTTAATCATTCATTTGTGTTTTTTTTAAATTTATAAATTATGTTTTTAAATTTAAAATTGATGGTATTGTTTAATAAACTATGTTAATTTTATACAAATTTTCAACTTCAATTAGCTATGGAGACAACTTAGATTCATGACTTTCTCAAGATGTTCCAACTAGAGCATTTCTCATGTCATATGGTTTTTGTTGGGGCTTAGCCTCATATATCTTACAAATTCAACCAAATTTGACATGCTTTCAAGGTAAATATTCTCTTCAACACATGAAAAATAGAAATTTTGCAATCTTTGCTAGTTTCTCAATTTATTAGTGAATTTAATTTTTTTAAGGCAATTGTTTGTTCTAATATGTTATTACATATTCGGATGCAAGCTAATAAAGTCGCACAAGAAGTAGCCCACCTATACATGTGCTTTTGAACCACTAGGATAACACCCCTTGTGCTACGGCTAGATTTTCCCTATCCCCTTCCTCCTTCAGTGGCTCTTCAACCCCCTCATGAGCATCACTAGAAATAAAGTCTTTTATTTGGGGCTAACTGACTTCTCCTAAGAGGAACTTTTAAGTTCAACATATGGTTGAAACTTCTAGTTGGTTTGACTCTAGTATACTTCCACAACTATTACAACTTCATTAGTCTATGCAAATGAAAGAAGATAAAGATAAAAATAAGAATGGTTAGAACCCTCCCATGTATACTCTAGACCTCACTAATGCATAAGACAAACTCATTGACCAGGAGTCCCCTTCTCCCCTCCTTATTACTGTTATAGCCCCGTAGAAGCTTATTTTTATATGTTGTTTAACTCTAAAATTATGATTTTATCCTTACATCTTAGTTGTGAATATGTATAATATTAATTTATAAGTCAATAGGCTTTCTCCCGGAGGAACTGCCATTGGATTTTTAAGACTATCCGACAGTCTTATGCTGCAAAAAAGGACCTGTCAAAAATGCCCACCACCGCAGAACTCTTTCGGGAGGATTGACACATAGTTGCTTGCCCGTGCGAAGTGTCGAGATGACGTGGCAAGTGGTAACAACTTGTAGGAGGATTTTGATTTTCGCGCCTTCCCTATAACCTTAGCTTTTATTTGACCACAGGTACTTGCATTTCTATTTCATTTTAGCAGAGAAGCTGTGAATGCAAAGGGCCCTCGCTCCTATCTTACAGGTAGATAATCGACATTTTAAATAATCCATTAAATTGTAGGTTAGTTTATTGAGCTTGAAAGCTTTGTACGAAGACATTTAAGTTGAATTCTAAATTTTTTTATTGTGTTTGTCAAAGACTAGAAATTATGAAGTGTAGTTGAATAACATACAGATTCCTGGATAATTCTACATTGCACAGAAGAGGGTTTAGGATTCACAAACATGTGTATGTTTGAATGACGCTGGCTTAGATTGTTACAAATTGAGAATCATTATGGAGAGGAAGGTGTCAGAAGGGGGAAAGGATGAAGTTGCAAACATTGAGAAGGGTAGGAGTGTGAGTGTGAGCAAGGATGGAGAGAGAGAATGCAGGGTATGCCATATGGGTGTGGAAAAAAACTAGGACATTGAGTTGGGTTGTGCCTGCAAGGCAGATCTAGCTTTTGCCCATAAACAATGTGTAGAGACCTGGTTCAAAATCAAGGGCGACATGTAACTTCACTAATTCATACTTTTGCCATTAAAATCACTGTTATCTGCTTGGATTGTCATGTTAAATAGATTGGGTTGTATCTTGGCTCATGCAGTTGAGCTTTGCATGATTTCTCATTTGTATTCCTTGTTCTATGCACAATAATCTTCTCCTCTCCTCAACCCATTGTTGGGTAAACCTCCTTTGGTCTTATTAGGACCCCCCCAGGAATAATCTTGTTCCAGTACTGGAATTTCATATTATGATTTTGAAAAGATCTGCTACTTGCCCATTTGCTAGCAGCTGTGGATGGTAAAAACCCATTAATGTTATCCTCTGTGAATCGTATCTTTTGATGTTCCGGTTCACTGATTTTCAGCATGTATACCTTTTGCCATCCAGTTTTGAGTCAAGCACATCCAATGCCCTTTGCTTTCATCTCATATTACAAACTATTAAATTCGCTTAGTAATGCACCCTATTCTTTGTGGTTCCCCAAATGTTTGTTTTGCTCCTTTTTACCCCTGCTCAGACCCAGCGACCATTGACAAGCGAAAACCAGTCAGTGAATGCACACTTGCAGCTTTGCATTTCCAAACAAGTGCGTACTTTACATGTTCAGTGTCAGAGCATTACATTTTGAAACAAGCGTTTATTTTCCATGTTCTGTTTTAGGGAGCCCCTTAGAGCATCTGAATCTTCTAGTTATCTTAGAACACTGAGAGACACAGGTGGTCTACAGCTCAATAAATTTGTCAATGGGAGAATGCAGTCATTGCTGACGATCTGGACACTGATAACTGGGTTATGCTTAATTTGTTTTGAAATTTCATTGTAACTTGTCGAGTTTTAGAATAATGTAATAAATGTTTTTCTTTCAATATTTTGAAATAGTTTTTGTTCTATAAGTGACGCTGGTTATCAGTAACTCAAGCGTGTCTGAGTCTTTTTTGGTCCCTACTTTTCTTATTAGCTAATAATGATTTAACCAAGGTTATAAATCTTGTCATGGCAAGGCTTAACTTTCGTGAACCTTAAATTTTTTTTTTGTTTTGATAAACTCTGGACCATAATAGAGGTAATTTAGAAATATACTAAATTTTCCATATTAATCATTTTACAAATTGGCACTAGATGTTCTGCCATAAAGATCCATACGTTCTTTGAATTCAACTTTACGAGGTTGTGCCTACATCTGAACTGGATTATAGAATTTAATGTTCTACCTCCAAAATGTATATTTCCATCCAAGGTGATGTAGTTCTTGAGTGCATTAATCTGGATTCAGATACAGAGCAGTAAGAGATGTTGTTTAGGATCATGCTCAATACAACATTCATTTGATCCAATATTTTGATGTTAAACTGGGATGACATTGATACCCTATGGAATGCCAAAGATCGTTCTCCCAAGGATTTTAGAGCTGAGGTCATGCACTCACATCATCTTTCATATTTGATTGATATCCTTTGTTTTTCGAGGCATTGGGGGGATGGGAAGGGCGACGCTGCACTTCGTATGCTTCAGAAGATCGGAGAATCACAAGCTCAGGAAGAAATGTTGGACACATTCTTATCTGGTGATACAAATATTCATTTTCTAGGATTCTCTAAAGTCTAGTTGCCTCAACTTTTAGTTCACAGAGATGAAAAAGACGTGAAAGTATTTCAAGATGAAGGTTTACTGCCTTCTCAAATGGATTCCCCATCACAAATAATGTCAAAAAAGTTATATCCAATTACCAATGTTCCTACTTCATTTCCTCTAACCACATAACAATCCAAATTTCATTGTGCACCTGCAGGATTTAGGGTATCTATGAAATCTAAAGAAAATGTAGAACATCATACAATGGAACACAAATGCATAATGAACTCCCACAGTTTGATGGCATGTCTGCATAGTATTCACCAATTCCTATTACATTGAGCCCACAACCTAATCATGCTCAAGTTCTTCCTACACCTGTGCAACCATTGTTAACTATAGATGATATTCACACTAGGAGTAGGGCAGTTCCACCACCTCCTCCTCCTCCACCTAAGGTTAGAGGAGCTCCCCCACCTCCTCCACCAGGGGGCAAGATGGCTCCCCCTCCACCTCCTCCACCAGGGGGTAAAGAGGCCCCACCTCCTCCATCAAGGGGTAGAGGGGCTCCCCCACCTCCTCCTCCAAGTGGGAAAACACTAGTTACATCTCTTCCAAGTAATCAAGGGAGGGGTAGCACTAAACCTCCTGTAGGAGGAAAGGCTTTGGGAACTGTAGTTCGAGCTCGATCAAACTCTACCTCATCGCAAAAAAGATCTTTATTGAAGCCACTGCATTGGGTCAAAGTGACAAGGGCAATGTCAAGCAGCTTATGGGCTGAGGCTCAAAAAAGTGATGAGTTAAGCAGGTATTTTCTTGCTTTGTTTTGTGCTCATCATCTATGCAGCTCATATATTGCATAGACAATTTTAAGAGAATCCATTTTTCTGAAGAATTTGTTTCTTATCTTCAGAATTTCATTGGAAATAAAGTCCATCCAATTCAATTTGTATTAAACTAACGTAATTTGAATGTTTCTTGTTTGCATTTTTTAGGGCACCTGACATTGACATGTCAGAGCTCAAGTGCCTTTTTTCTACTGCATTTTTCGTCTTCAACTTTTAATGGTTCAGGGCTTAAAGCAGGGTGCCGAACATCAATTGGGTCAAAAGAAGAGAGAGTGCTATTGGTAGTTGATTTGACTCTTTGTTTTCTGTATTTGTGCGGTGTTTTTAAGTTTAGTAATCATTATTCAATTTCTATAAGGTCATGTAGCTACAAAAGATTTTCAAGATGCAGAGTTTTTACCATTTACAATTTATATTATTTTTGTGGCTGGATACATGTTGATTTAAGAAGGGCTAATAACTGTGAAATAATGCTGACAACGGTTAAGATGCCATTGCCTAATGTGATGGTAAGCTTTTGGGCTACTACAGTATATTTAAATCTGTTCTTGTAAAATTGATAATTTTATATTGATTTTTAGCAGAGTAAGTGGCTTTGGTCTATCAAACTAAAATATTTAAACTTGCTACTGTAAAATGACTAATATTTAAATTTTTCTTCGCGGAGTAAGAGACTTGGTTTGTATAACTTCGGAACAATCATGATCTTAGTTGGACATTCTTGTGAGGCATTGAAATAGCTTAATAGAGTGGAAATTTAACAGACAACAAACCTCAAGTTCACTTTTGCCAGCATACTAAGCCTGTGCCAAACCTAGGGGATTTGGAATAGGAATTAGGTGCCTGCATTAACGAAAATCACTGTGTTCTTTTGGCTGTGTTTAAAATGGTACATAAGAACTACTGCCATGTTAGGTTTGACGTGGTTCAATTTTGGCAAACTAAATAAAGAGCTACTGCCACGTTAGGGTCAAGGTGGTTCAAATTTGTCACATTTACTTGTACGCCAGCATCTTGACACCGTATTTGGCACACTGATGCCTCTTTTGGGTTATGCCACAATCTCCTTCTGATTTAACAGATGGAAAAAAACTGTACTTCATGTTTAACCATTTTCAGTGGTTCAATGGTGTTTTATTTCTTGAATGCAGAAACATTTAGGATCATTTGAATTTAGGCGAAAACTATTGATTAAAAAATATTCTTAATCATAAATTCAATATAACGACATTATTTCGGCGTAACCCTTGCAGCCTTCAAAGGTGCAAGTGCTAGTAAATAATAAATCAGACCTCTACTCGTTTAAAAAATCCTGTCCACCTCCAGCGAGTAGTACCATTTCTACAATTCCACGTTCCTTCAAAGCTATTTCAAATTTCTCAGATAAAATTAAAACAACAGGAATGCAAACCATATTTGCAGGACGATTTGGGAGAAACGCAGCACCACTAGAGGGAAAAATAGTTCTCAGACAAATAAATCCATAGCATATTCTCAATATAACCAAAGAATACTGGTTAAAAAGGAATGAAAATAATACAATCCACAACGAATGGATACATAATACCGACTGCTAATTCAACTGGGTGAAGAACAGCCACAAAGAAAAAGCAGCAGAAAAGGAGTTTATACAACTATGGACTATTTCTTCCTAATTTATACAATTCTGTCCCTTTTTTGGTATTGCATCTTAATCCAACGAAGGCCCGCGGAGGAGCCGTCTTTGATCTTGTTGGCACCAATTGAAGCCACCACTTTTGCCTTTTCAAACCCAGAAATCGCTGCAGATTTCATCCATTCAATCTTGCTGTTGTTATGAGAATTGTCTTGCCTGTAATCCCACGTAAGCCCAAATGAATCAGCACGGTCGAAGGCTGGAGCGCCATTTGAAGCCATTATAATGCTTACAAACTATACTTTTGCACAGAGGAGAGATTTTCAATGAGGCGTTGATGAATGAGAATGTGGTGTAGAATAAAAAGAAGATTTTGCAAGATGGAGAGTCTGACACGGAAGTTCTTTCTTTCTTTGAAGAGTTTGACTGGAACACGATGAAGCTTCTAAAAGGCGGCTACTTTAACTTAAACTGTAAGTTTTCAAGACCACGTTGGATTTGAATGGTCGTGGACATCTTAATTATATTATGTCATATGTTCAAAATCTGTTAGTAATAAATGCAGTCTTTTTTTCGTTGTTTTCTACCATAAATCTTTTTATCATAAAAAATTTATTCTGAAAATTTCATAAAATTCCGTTATGTTTTCTAACTTTCCAAAAAAAAGTCAACCAGGAAGATAGCCGCGTCCCCTTTTTTATGCCAAATGGTGTTGAGACATTTCTTCTAGAAAAAGTTTAAAGTTTTTCAGTAAAAGGGCATAAAAGATCAGATTTGTTTATATAGGTTAATACTTCATTGCATATCTCTTCTTCCATGATATTATTTCCTTGGTCTTCCATTCTTGTGTCTTTTTTCTCATCCACTTTAAATGAATGTATTACATTTTCCATATGATCTATAATAATATGACATGAACTTAGTTTCCACTGTTCTTTTATTCTATTTATAATATAAAGATGACATAGATCTTGTGATTGGATATTCTCTTTTGATTATTCATGATGTTCTTATACATAAGATGATAACATCCTTTAAGTACATATCATGATAGTTTTTTTCTTATACATAAGATGATATACTTTAAGTACATAGCATGCTAGTTCTTCTTCCACAATCTTTGACACTTGTATACCTACATAGTTATACATTAGTTCATACTATTCTAAATGATCACATTATTAGACAATCTAGAATGCTAGCCTTAAATGCTTAGAAAGACAACTCTTATGTTAGGTATTTTGTTTTCTTTTAATATATATATTTTATATTAAAGATCAGTTAATCTCATTATAGTGTTTTCTTAATATTGGAAGCATACCTATATTCATATTTGATAACTTATTGATTCATACATTTAAAAAAAAATGATTGGTAAATAAATGAGATGGTTTCCAGTTTCTCATTTAGTTCACATTTATATATTTAAGTACAATTAACTTAATAGTTTATTTACTACTAGGACCCCTAGAGTGAGTTCTTATTCAATGAGATCAATAATTCAATCTTTAATAACCATGTGTTACATAGTTCTACGAAAGTCTCTTCAAAATATCATCCTTGTATATCCCTATACATTCTTTTAGATCTATGTATTTATGAAAATATGATTTGTATTATCACAAAATTATATGAAAAATACTTCACTTTTTAAGTTCATATAATTTTATCTTTCAAGGAACAATTGATCCTTATTTAAAAATACTCCAATAATCTATTTCGTTAATAATATCCTTATTTTTTTATAAGAAGCACCTAATTCTCTTGCAAAGAAATATTTTTAAATCAAGTAAACTAACAATACATGGATTATCATGTGGTGCATAATATACACAAATGCATGGTAAGAGGATTTAAAATAAATGATAGTCAAGTTGATGAGTTTCTTTCAACAATCTTAATCTACTTCCTACATTATACTTTATATATAAGGTCCTTAAGAAATACAAAATTTAATAATAACTACAAAACACGCCAACTAAGACATTATTATGGAACCTAATTCATACATACCTTTAAAAAATGTTTAGGAGGTCTTATTGTTACAGCTCACACTATGTTTACACAAATACAATAAAAAACTTAGAGTCTCATAGAAATAAATGTTCAAGTCAAAAGTGGTTTTACCTAAGTAGTTTGTACCTACCTAATTGTTATATTCACTTTAGTGCTTAATATCACTTAGACAAACTTTCTCCCTTTTGTCTCACTCTATGAGTGTACTACATGTGTCTCATATTGAACCCACATGTGCCACCACTTTTGGAGATGATTTCAATCTTTTGTTCTTACTTTCCATCTTCCTCATTATCGTATATATATATAAATAAAGAAAACATGTGTATTCACTCACTTTTGCATGAGTCATCTCACTCATTTTGTTTAAAAGAATAATTAATTAAACCCATTTGGATCATTATGCAAAAAGACACTTGAATACCTTTTTTATTGCACTAACATTTCTTATCCATTCATCTAAGATTTTTCTAGTAGGAATCTTGTTATTATCTACTGCAAAAAGAAAGATTTCAATATTCTTAAGCCTTTTTTCCTCATTTAAAACTTTAACATATTTGGGTTTGGAGAAATGATAAGTTTTACGGGTTCGCAAGGAGGAGGCTTACGTTGTCCTCCTCCATCGAACCCATCATTGCTCCCTTCATAGTAAAATTTTTCCATGAAAAAGCAAAGTCTTGTATTGCATCTAATTTCTCCACAACAAAATCTTAAATGATTTGATTTGTCCATTAAATTTTGGCGCCCTTTTAGGGCTAGTGAATGGGTTACAATCCATTGATTACAATGTACACCACCACAAAAAGAATCTTAAATATACAATTATTCCCACAAAGGAAAAATGCATGTGCAAATAAACTTGCAAATAAAGAAAAATAAACTCAAAACATTATAAATGACAGTAGCAGATGAGGAGATATCTAGGGTTATGAAAGTCTCTTACTCTAGTGGCAAAGAAAAACCCCCTTTTTTACAAAATCCTACCTAAAATAGGTATAATGCACAAAATCCCATCATAAATGCTCAACAACTCATCTTTTGGATTCTTTCTCACATGGCCTCTTCTCCACTTCTTTCACACTATTGTTCATTAATACACCTAAGTGTAGGTAGTTTTCCCCTAAATGATCAAGCAAAAATAAATTTAAATCATACCAAATGTACATAGTAGTAGGTAGGAAAAATAGGATGCAAAAAATGTGATGCCTTTTATCAAAATATGTTACCAAGCACAAATTATCATTAGTACCCAAGGATTCAATCTGAAAAATGTTAGAACTTATCTTATTCAAATTAACACCACTAACTTTGGTATATAAGTGGGAGATGAAGTGAGAAGACCTTCCTTCAAATTTTAAAAAATTATCTAGGAAATGTTATCTTCTAAGCCCTTCAACTTATGAGGAAGAATGCCTTCTGAAAGGGATTGTGCATGACCACCACACAAATAGAGAAATAGCTAGTATAATCTATGAACCAATGAAAAACTACCTTAGGAGCAAATAAGTGTCATCAAAGGTGAGGGTAATAATGAGAATAATAAAAATGAAAGCTAAGAAACTAGGGAGATAAGTCTAGGACTAACTAATAGGAGTCAAAGGAGCCGTGAGAGTGAAGTTCTTCAGAGTTACACAACCACATGAGAATTTAGAAATCCCCTTAAAAATGTAACTCACTACAACTAGAATATGAAAGGAAGATCCAACATCATGAGAAGATTTGTAATCCTTAGAGGATCCATATACAAGAGAGTGGAAAACGTTAATATTCAAGTGATCATTGTGAACATTGTCCACACAATTGCACTCTTGCATTAACATAATATATTTATTTGAAAATTTATATTAATTTGGAACTACATGTTTTAGATAGATTTTTTTATTTTGTTTTGCTTTAGAACATTTCAAATTACTTTTATTTTATATATATTAAGACTTTTTAAAATATTTTATTTACTTAATAACTCTTTTATTTTAGTTTATTAGTATTTGAAGAGTTATTTTTATTTACTTTTGAGAGTTAATTTATTTTACTTTATTTTTAATTGAAGTATTTTTATTTATTAAAAATATATTGTTCTATTCCATCTTAGAATTATTTTATTTCTATTTATTAATAGTTATTTTATTTTTCTTTACTAGAGAGTTATTTTCTTTACTAGAGAGTTATTTTGCATTATAGTTATTAAAAAAATCTATGCTACTCTTTAATAAAAAATTTCAACAAATGCATATGATAACATTTGAACATTTTTTCATTACTTTCTTAGTGCTCATTTCTAAGAAAATGAGAGCTAATAAGATGTCATAATTCTTGCCCATTAGTTTGTGCAACATTGTTTATAAAATTTTATCTAAATTGTTGGTTAATAGAATTAAGTCATTTCTTGACAAGCTCATCCACCCAATCAGAAAGGTTTTTTCCTGGGTAGAAAAAATATTGATGTTGTGATTATTGTTCATGAAGCTCTGCATTCTATGGAAAAAGGGAACCAAGAAAATATGCTCCTAAAGTTGGATATATCCAAAGCCTATGATATGGTTGCTTGGCCTTTCCTCTCAACTATCCTAAAAAAATATGGATTTGATGAAAAGATCCTCACTTTGATAGAGGCTTGTGTTCACTCGACTAAATACTCAGTGCTGGTTAGTGGTTACCCTAAAGGATTTTTCTCAACTTCAAATGGGATCAGATAGGGAGACCCTCTCTACCACTATCTCTTTATTTTACTTGCTAATGTGTTGAGCTGAAATATGTCCCAAAATATTGTAGAGGGATCTCTTAAGAGTTTCAAACCCTCTTCCTCACCTTCAATGGCACTGTCACACTAACATTTTTTTGCATGATATGATTCTTTTGGGTATGATTACTATTATTGAGGCTAAAGAATGGATTATGATTTTGAAGAATTATGCCTTGGTCTTGGGGAAAAAAATAATCTTTAGAAGAGTGCTATATTTTTCTTCAACAATCCTCAAAATATATAATTATGTATAGCTTCCATTCTCAATTGTTAGCTTTCTAGCCATTCTTATACCTACTTGGGTATGCCCCTTACTGCTGGTATAGTAGAAAATTTTGTGTGGGTTGGTCTCCTTGAAATAATTCAAATTAAGTTGGCTTCTTGGAAAGGGGATTTTCTTAGCAATGCTGGAAAGCTCTAGATGTTAATTGATTCTATTCAAAGTACCTCCATGTATATTATTTCCCTATTCATAACACCTACTATGTGGATTATAAAACTTGATGCCATTAAATGTAGATTTCTATGGTTTGGTCTAGTCTGGGCTAGAAGATAAAAAAAAGGGTTTCCCTGGTTGACTAGGAGAGGGTATGCTCTCCCAAAGAAAATGGAGGATTAAATATTAGAAATTCAAGCTCTCTAAACCTAACACTTTTGTCTAAAATAAGTTGGAATCTTATCACATATTTGATAGATTTGTCAAGCATCTCGTATTCTAAATATATTCTAAATCTGAGTGATATAAAGTTCTTGGATAATATGTTGCCTTAGAGTTATACTATATGGAATAATTTGATGAAAACTATCCCAATCATCAGACATGGTTGTGTTTGGAAAATAGCTAATGGGTAAAAGGTCAATTTATGGAAAGACCCTTGGATATCCAATACTCATATATATTTAAGACCATCCTTTATTTGGGGCTATTCAAAAGGAGCTTTCTATAAGAGTTGGTTCCCAAGTGCGAAACTATTGGTATTTATCCCATAACCCCATTACCTAGAAAATTTACCCTTTATGGTTCAAAGGTCCTCTTAGGATGCTATTTGTTCAACTTTTTCAACTTCTTAAGTCCCTAAGACTCTATAGATTGGACCAGTAGGACAAAATCATTTGGGATTACTTTGTGGACAATAACTACTTTATTAATTTTGGTTATAAGCTATTTGCATCCCAGTGGCCCTAGGAGTTCAATTGGTCGATGGTGTGGAATTCCAAAATGACCCCTAAAGTCAATTTCTTCTGGTGGGAAGTTTGTCATCAAAAAATCCTAACTTTGGATAATATTAAAAAAAAGGCGTAAATCTGGTCAATACATGTTCTTTATATGAGAAGAAATTGGAATCTATTTCTCACCTTGTTGAACAAGCTAAATTAAAGAGTGGAGGGGGGGGTGAATCAATTATCCCAAAACACTTCCTCAAACTTAATTAATCTGATACAAAATTAAACCATTCAAATAACTAAAATAGATAAGAAATTGGAAGTACACAAATAAAAAACACCATAATACCATAATTAATGTGGAAACCAAAGAAGGGAAAAACCATAGAGGAACTAATTATCATGAATAAAACACCATTTAAGGTGACATCAACTAAGGTAATTTTTATAAAAATGCTCACTGCCAATTTTCTCACTACAAGTAAGGCTCACTATTGGTTAGGCTAATTGCCTTGACACAAAATGACTAATTACAAAAAGGTTTTTTAGACAAAAGTGAACTAATAATGTTGCATCTATATATGAATGGAACAATTCAAGTTAGTAGCACAATAGTAACCGATTGCAAAAGATTAAGCTAGAGGTCTTCTACTAGCATTCACGAACCTTCTGCAAAATTGAAAACTCATTTTTGTTATCATCCTCTACCTTCACTTTTACCCTTCACACTTTTTCTCGCACACTTCATTGGACCGAGTATTCATTCATATAATCATCCTCACATCATATCACCTTCAACATGTACACACACTCTCATACTTTTGGATACAAATAGATGTTCTATGTATGTACATATATGATGAAACAAATACATATGTTGGCCTGCTAAAAATATGTCACCTTGAATACAAGAAGATATTTCAATATAGTTTAACATGCTAGCACTGGACCTAAAAGACATGTCACACATATGATAGCTTCATACCACACTACCAAAGGACCCAAGATAGGTCAGACATAAGATAAGAACATTACATAGTATAATCACCAAAATATAAATATATTAAAGTGCTGATAAGAATGCCACAACCAAGACCATGCCTTGATCTACAAAAATATCATACTCAATGAAAGATAGCACAAGATAGGACCTGTCCTTGATACTAAATACAATTGTCATACCAAAATCTTTTGATAAACTACAAGAATGTCTAGGTAGTAGAGATACTTGGAAGATCTTTGAAATATAAAAACCAATGATATCCATCCAAAACTACATTCACTAAATACCATAGATGTACCAAAAAGATATATTACCATGAATGGAGCAAAGGTAACCATCCACAAGATTCATTACCATAGAAAGCTAAACATGATAGATCAAATTTGTACATTACTAGAGAATGACCAACTGGTACAGGGATTTTGACATTAAGGAGAACAATGCCAATATCTCAACACACCTATTACTTACTTGTCAATATTTTTGGCAGCTCAGAAAAAAAATTATGTCTATGTTTGATAGGTAGTGGATTTGGCCTAAGGACCCCTAGATTTTTGTCCTCGGGTTGGACACCCTCACCTATCATCCTTTCACTTAGGAACTATTGTGGAATTTTCTTCTTTATGTTAATTGGGCCTTATGGAAGGAACATAACAATCACATCTTTAGAGAAAAATCTTCTGACTGGGAGGATTTATTTTTGCTACTATTAATAATATCAAGGAAAACATGAGAAATATTGTTTGGATTAAACATAAGACTCCTCCTTCATCTCTAGATTGGGATATTGCTAAAAGGTGGGGTCTTTCCTCTTATCTTGAAGGTTATGAATCTCCTCCTCTAGGTTTCACAAGTAATATAAAGTTCCCCCTCTGATCTTGGATGAGTTGAACTCAATTTTGATGGCTCTTCCATTGCAAACTCATGTTAGGCAGGTGGGGGTGGTCTCATTAGAGATAGTTGTGGCAAGACTCTTCTTGCCTATACAGTTAACTTGGATATCTAAACTTCCCATGTGATAGAGGAAGTGGCGAATTTCCATGGGATATAAATGGCAGTTAATCATGGCTTCAAAAAGGTCATTATTGAGGGAGATGCCCTGAATATAATAATGATGCTTACGAGTTTTTGTAACCAAAGATGGGAAACTAAGGACTTAATAATGAGATGTTTGGCTTAATGGCCACGTTGGATGGTGTTAAATGCCAAGACACCTACCATAAAGGCAATGGAGCGGTAGATGGACTTGTTTCTATGGGAATATTTGTGAACACCCTTCAAATTTGGTTTGTGGTCTAAGAATTACCTCAACAATCTCATGAGGAGATTACAAAAGATATCGCCACACTTAGAAAAGGTCGCATTTTCCCCAAAATGCATTAATTATGATGAATGATAGTTATTACCTATTGGACTTGAGATCTTTCAAGATTATTTCTCTAGGTTTTCTCATTGTTCTAGTTAGTTTTTTGAATTCCCCTGCTGCGGTCTCTATAAAGTTTCACCATAACGAAACCATGGGAGGTGATCTTATTCAAACTAAGCTAGAAAACTGTGATGAATTCAAGAATAAAAATATCATTTCCCCATTCTACAAGCTAGGCATGTGGAAATTTATATTGAAGGCATGAAAGGTTTCGATCTAGAGCTCTCTGAGAAACTTGTGGAGGCTTGGGACAATGGGAAGATTAATATTAGTGGTGTATCCTTTGTGGTCTCAACGGATTCTATTGTGGCTACTATTTATCTGCTTGTAGAAGGAAAGGCCATTCCTAGAAACTCTAATATGCACTACAAGTAGGATCTCAAGAGTTTTCTTGGCCCTGGTGAAAATATCCCATGGCTACAAAATGTGTTCTATCGAGAAGTGTTTCCAAGTGAATGGAAGGATGTGGCATTGGCGTTGATCAAGTTTTTCACCTTGGAAGGAAGGTTCAAATGATTTCACTCTCACCTTTTTGCTATGTTAAATCATTTTTGATGTGATGTCAAACTCAACTTTCTGTTTTGGATTTTTTTGGTCTCTATTGAAGTCTATCCTAAAGTCCAAAAAGTATGGACCCCCCTCTCCACCAAGGTTTAATTCTCCTTTATAATTTCCATCTTTCCCAGACCTTTGAGGTTGGCCCTACTAACCCCGCTTTGATTTAGGATCACAGTAACCTGGTGGAAATCCCTAAGGTCACCTTGTCTTCTTTGTTCTACCCCCACTAGCTCAACTAGGGTTAATCCTTTGTGAAAATCCAAGATGAGTTCTCTAGGTATTAATATAGTTGTTGTGTCTGAGGACTCAACATATTCTTGGTCCAATGGGATGGATTGGACCCTTGAAAATACCCCTATCAATTCTTTTGGCCAGACCCCTAATCTCTCATCCCATATTCCCAAGCCTCGAAAGTATCAACATCACCCTAAAGCCCCTCTCAATGTTTCCCCACCCCACTCACGAAAAGCCACTTTTGTTGAGGATCTTCCTTATTATTCTCTGACTGTGAGCAAGGTGGATAAGTTGTGTATTATCTATAACCATCAAAATGCTATTATCAAGTGGTTAACTGCCTAATTAGACACAACAAGAAAGCAAATCAATAGATTGGAAGTCATTTTAGAGGCTAAAGCCAAAGCTGGGGACTGGTTGAATACCAATATGGATAATAGCATGTGGGAAGTGGTCGATGAGTTGACACAAAAATTGGATAACTGGGGTATCATGGAGGACCAAATTCATGAGTTGAATGCCCTCGTTCCCTTGGATGTGGAAAAATAGGAGATGCTTAAGGCTTTGGGAAAAGTCAAAGTGAATCAACACTAGATTCACAAAAAATTGGCTGATGTGGTCAAATTCAGCAAGGAAATGATAGATAAAATGACCTCTTCCTTCAAAACTCTATAGGAGGAGTTGGAGTATATGAAGGCTAAATGGAGGAAGCACGAGGATACTTAGTTGATCACTACCCAGCTAGTGAAAGAGGGACTTGCTCCTGATATGGCTACATGTCAGCTCAGAAAGACTTCCTTGTTGGATACTCTTAAGTAACTCAACGAGGAGTGGAAGGAGATTCATCTCACTTTTGTTTAGTTTCCTGTGAGTTGTTGTTGGTCTTTTTGCTAGTTCACTTTTTGCTAGTTGAATTCACTGCTCATGAATTCCTTTGGAAATATCTTATGACTTGATGTTACTTTTTGTTGAGTTTGGGTCCTTTCCCAATTGATCTAATCAGAACATTCACATTTAAAAAAAAAAAAACTTTAATTGTCTACACTAATTTTAACAAATGTTCTAACTACTTCCTTATTTCTATTGTGGATAAGGGTTTGTTACACATTATTTTGAGAGGTTATAAGAGTGCTTGCCTTGTAAAAAGCTAAGCTCCATATTACTGATGAGCTAAACTTTCAATTCCTCTCAATAAAACACACAAAAAAATACAACTTGCCTACCTCATATTTAAAATTCTCCATTGAAAAAAAGAACACCATAAATTGAATTTGTAAAATGCATGCTCGTACCATGCTATTACCTCATGCACTTTAAAAAATATTAAATATTCATTATATTTTGAAATTCCCAAAATTGCAAAATATTAACTGTTCATTATATTTTAAAATGAAAAAAAAAGCTCAGAATCTCCTAGATAAGGGGAACCAGCCCCAACACTGAATAAATTTCTGCCTTGAATCTCAAAGTACAAATTAGGTTTTTAAGATCAAATTCCGTTTAACATACATGTCAAGCACCAATCTGGTAAAACCCTCTAGTAGGTTCACCAAATAGAAATCTTTGAAACAGATTTTGAGTTTGAGAGACTATTATGCAGATGGATCAATATCGCCAAGGAGATGGAACTTTACCACTTAGAACTAATTGCAGGTGTGCAGTGATTGCCTTCAAATCTGCTTTAAGGGCCAAAAATTATAATTCCAGCCCACTTGAATACCATTACTAACTTGATTGGTAGATTCATCTAATAATGCAGACAGTAGGTCCTTATACAAGGTGAACTTAGGAAGCTCTTGCAAATAATTGTAACCATCAACAGATTCTCCTGAGGAGTGCTGTTGAACTGGCTTTTCATGGAATATGAACCCATTTTCAGCACAAAGAAAACGTTCTTGTCCTTGCAGTGAAACTTCTGCTCCTCCCAACACAAGACTTGCACCACCCAACTGGTTCCCATGGCTGATTTCACTGCATTCTGCAACTGGGTACTTGGAAAAGCTTCCCATGCTTGTATCCATTACATTATGGGGATGGGTTTCATGTGCATATGTTATATGATTTCTAGTATCAGCTTGGTAATCCTTAGTATTGAAATGGGTACTGTTTAGGAGATATACCTCATGTGGGTCTTGTTGAGGGACTACATTATCCACTTTATAGTTACGCTGGCTGGCATTCCCATTTAAAAAATTGCCGTTGGAGGGATCTCCTGCACGGATACATAAGTTCTGGTAGCTTGAATTACCCACCAGGGAAGCCACTGGTTTACTACATTCCAATTGTGCATTGGTGGGCTGCAACCTAGGTTTGTTCATTGGGGGCTCCACATGAGAAGAAGCAGTGCTATAATGGTGGGTATTAGATTTCAGTTTCTTTCTCAAATGAGTGTTCCAGTAATTCTTGATTTCAGTGTCTGTTCTACCGGGCACTCTTCCTGCTATCAGAGACCATCTGCACTCACAAAACAAAAGAAAACAACAAAAGCATGAACTATGTTTATGGACAACATTCAGCATTATATCAAAGGTTTTAATAGTTCAATTATAATAATATCTAAGCATTTGTATAGATCGTAGAATGTAATCTGAAATATTGATGATGATTAATATTCATATATATTCTAATCTAAAAAATATTCAAGTTAATCTAATGAACTCCCGAAATTTAATTTTTTATTGAACAAAAGTTTTTTTAATATTATAATCTGATATGAACATCAATATGAAACCAAATATTCTACTCTAGATTAGATGATATTTTGTTCATGGTGAAGTAAATCATAGAATGCGAACTAATTTTAACCTCGTGAACATTATAATTCTTCCATTCTACTCTTAATATACCCTTTACACTCACTCTAACTAACTGAGCATGCTGTCCTTAAACATTTCTAGATTAGATTTAAAACAAAACTTCTATTCATCACTTTGCATGTCCTTCAAAGTAGAGACAGATAACAAGTTGATAGTTCCTGTGAGCAGAGATTCCAAAAGCATACCTATTGCCAAGGAGCTTATGCAATCTGATAATGAGCTCTTCTTCATCTAAGGAAATGTTACCTCGTTTCACATTAGGACGCAGGTAGTTCATCCACCTCAGCCTGCAACCTTTTCCACACCGTTGCAGACCTGAAATACCCAGACAAGATTCACAAACCAAAACAGAATTTATGATACTTCATAAAGAATACTGTCAAAATAGAATATGGTAGTTAATTTTGGCATGATAATTAATCCATACCTGCTTTCTCTGGCAATGTCCTCCAGTGACCTTCACCATGAGCTTGTATGTATTTTATTAGTAAAACATCCTCTTCAGGTCTCCACAGACCTTTATTACTCCTCTTAACCATCGATATATTTGGCCAGACAAACATAAGCAATAAGTGTAGTTTTCTTCACTTCAGTGATCTCAAATTTCCCTTTGTCTGCTACAAACTTATAGGAAATTGTGGTGACTTCGATGCTTCAATGTGTTGTACGGACAGAGCTACCCAAAATCTAAGCTGTCATAGGTAGGAGAGAGTGTTTTATGATGGAACATCCTAACTTTTCTCTGAAAATTAAGCTGTTGTAGGTACGGGGGATGGTTTTATAGTGGAGCTTCTTAACTTTTCTTTCATATAAGTTTGAAAGCACTTTTAGTTTTGTACAGTAATTTGTTAAATTTTCTAATTATAAAATTTGGTTTCTAATCTATATGTTCTAATATGATGTTATATCAGCTTACTTTTTGTTAAGGTGTTGGAAGTAGTTAAAAAAAGTAAGACAGATGATTGTGTACTAAGTCATATTTATTGTTGTATTGATATGTCATACATAATTGGTTGCTTTTTAAACTTAAGGAATGCCATTTTAGAGATAAGTATCATATGACTATTTAGCATGTTCATGTTTCAACTATGTCCAAAAAGATATAATTGAAAGTCTATTAATAAATATATCATGTATCAATACTCACCCACTTGTATCTTAATAATTAGAATTTTTGAGTGACTAGTGGGACATTTGCCTCATTATTGTTTCCGCGTCTAAAGTAGGTATTGGACAACACTTTGACCATTTTGTGACCCTTGGGTGCATGATAGATCCCACAGTTGTGACTACCTAGAAGCCGGAACAATAGCTATAAGTAGTTGAGTGTATACAAAAATAACCAAATTTTCTTTTGTTGACATCTGATACATCCTTTAAAATCTGTGAGTATGCAAAGTTAACTATAATGACTATTAATAAGCTTCCCTTACATATTAAAACAATCCAAAACAAAAATCCTTAAAATCCATTATACAATTTAATTTAATATGCTTTCCCTAAGCATTCCATTGAAAACCCAATTTTTTTAATCAACTCCTGTACCCAATAAGAACTCCTATTCTAAGATCCTCCCTCCTGAAACTGCATTTTCTTTGACAGATAAGAACATGTCTTAGGTAGCTTGAACCTGAGTGGACAGAAACTCGAGTCGACAGAAAATTAATTTTTGGGCAGATGGACCTGAGTTTGTAGACGTGGTTGAACTTCTTTCAATGGGCTTTAAATGGAGTCTGTCAATGAAAATGTCTAACACACTGCAACTTATAATATTTTAAACGAATTTCAATATTTTGAGTATATGTTTTCATGCATTTATTCAATGTAAGGTACGTTTTCTGCAGGTTTGATATATATGTTAATGATGTATTTAATGTAGATCAGAATACTTACAGTGAAAGGATCACAAAACAGAGGTTTCTTTTCAGAGTGTCTTCCATACTTTGTTTTATATACATAAACAAGTATATAATAAGGAACTTCGAGTTGTTTGAAGATTAGATTGGTGTCAGCCAATAGACTGAATTGAGGCAGCGTCGGTCAATACAACAATCTAATCTTCAAACAGCTCAATCTAGGTAAGCGTTGCAGTGTTAGTGTAATAAAAGCAGAGGCAGTGTAAGTGTGTGTATGATTCTGACATGTCAAAGACTTCCCTTATAAATATTTTAAACATTGTTCTTTGATAAAATATTAATCTTTAATATCATTTTATAAAATTTTATATTAAATTAAGATAATAAAACATGAAAACTACAATTGAATCAGCAATTATCAGTAAAACAGCAGAATAGATGTACTATCACTGTTGTTGAAAATCAGAATCAGTTCACACAGTCAGCAGAGTATATGGACATCCAGTCCACAAAATAGAAGTAAAAAATTTCAAGATAATCTTATATATTTCAAAGTTAAAAACATTTGAAAAGAAAAAAAAGAAAGGTCATTTTATAGTCTACCATACCATCTATATGTTTTTGGGTCTAGATATGGTGACAATACTCTGCAACTACCCCACACTTTCTCCACCACTAGGCCAACTAGGCCAAGAGGAAAAAAACACATAAAAATGATAAACATTTATTATAACTTTAAGATGTTTGTCAAAAGTTATTTTTACATGTTTGTGACAGCATAAAAAATAAAACAATCTTTTTATTATTATTTTTCAAATTTCATATTATTTTTATTGCAAGATTTAAATTTGTTGATATTCTTATTAAATATATATAAAAACAACAAATATTTGGGTGTCGAGACATGAATTGGAAAGGAGCTTTGAGATCAAGGAGAGGCTCATGGACTCATGGCAGTTGCTTCTTGTAGGTGCCGAGGAGGCTTGTCTGGCCTTCCATGAAGGTATAGTATTCTTGTCACTTAAGCATTCTCCCTTTTTCCTTGGGTTCTTTTCCTGTTGCATATGTGCTTTGGCTTTAGTTGTGTTCTTGTTCTTTGATGTCCTCTCTTCTTACGAGTTCTCGGTTCATCAAATGTTGCTTTAGTTTTGTTGTACTATGCCATTAATGGATGTCAAGATGCAATATGATGCAATCAATTATGAAAATAACAAAATGATACCAAGTCATTTAGAGAAATTAATTAAATATTTATTATTTAATCAATATTTTTTTACTATTACTAAATAAATTATTTAATTTATTTAGATAATTCACTTTATCCTATTCCTCTAAACCTAAGTCCTCTAATTTACCTTTATTAAGTGATTTTCTAAAAATTACCTAATTACAATCTCATCACATGACTAGGTCTTCCCATTCAACCTCATATGTCACCTCACCCTAGGCAAAGGAAATTAATTATTTTTATTTTTAAATTAGCCTTTTTATCCTCAACCATGTGCCTCTATTCCTAAGGGATGCAAAGGGCTATGTGGCCTAAGGAGATTTGGTCTCATGACTACATGTCCTCATAGGAGTTGGTCTATTCCACCTTTTCTACAAAGTAGTGGCTTGTTTCTCCACCTCACTTGGTCAATGGTGACTCACATGGGCACTTGTACAAAGAGTCATAAGAAGGAAATTGTCTTTCCCTCTTCCTCTCAAGAGTCATGGAGAGACACTTGACAAGCGTCTCTCCTTTCCACATGACCCTCCACCTTGCCATTGTAGGAGGAACATTCCCCCTATTTCCTCTCTCACAATCCAACTACTTCCTATTCTTCCTCAACCCCTTTAACCAATTCAACCTCAACCATTGATTTCTCCAACTTTCAATCTCATCCATTAGCTCTTGCTACATGTGATATTGGGTTGCAAAAGCCTATAAAAGGAGCACTTTGGCCTTCATTTGAGGCTAATTAGCATCAAAATTAGCATCTTGTGAGAATTAACATTCTAGTGATTTGTGAGCATTATAGCATTTTGAGAGTAATTAAGAATTATCATAACATTAGCATTTGGAAGCATAACATCATTTAGCCATTTAGATTTGTTGGTGTAATTAAATATTCACTAATTACACTTTACTTAAGTTTACTTAAGATAATGCATTTTCATATTAGTTGTCATGTAGACACCTAAGAGTTTGCATTTCATTTAAGCACATGGTGTAGGATAATTCCTCTTTAGGTGGAGTTAGTTGTTATCTTGAATTCCACTTTATGTGTGAGATCCACCTTTAGTGCTCTTATTACATTATCATCCTCTCATTGTTGCACATGTTTCACATACTTATTTTACAATGGAGGATGATCCACCTTTGGTGGACATGTGATTACACCTAGTGTGGTTGATAGGTTATCACTTGCATATATCCTAATTATCATGCATTGCCTTTATATTTAGGCACATCTACTTTGTATTCATTGATTTTATATCCATTCTTATTTGATCATTATTGAATCAATCATTTGCCTATCTCTCTTGTGCTATCTATTGAGCTTCTAGATATTGGAATTTTATTCTTTGCCTTAGGAAAATTCTTACATGGTATTAGAGTCATAGAAAGTTTTATTGCATAGCCATTAGAGAGCATCTTTGCTTCAACTTTTGGAGGGTCATGATTCATATCTAGGATATTAAGAATTTGTGAGAGCATTTAGAACAAGATTTGACCTTTCCATTGCGTTTGGGTGGCTGTTTTGATGAATTTTGATTATAAATTTGCCTATATTGGGAAAAAGTCAAATTTAAGGCAAAGTTTTTTTGCAAATTGAACTTGGGCAACCCAATCTGCCAATTTGGTAATTTTCATTTTTAGATCTGGTTAATTTTCATCAATTTTGTAGTTATTTCCTTTTGGATTATCGGATCTAGAATTACTTTGTCATTTTCAGGCACCAATTATTTTTGCAAAATTTGGGACTCTTCCCCTGGTATTTTTTTGTACTCTATCAAACCGCAGCTAGAGCCATATAATCACTTCAAGCAGGGAACATGTAGTCACACCTCGGTCTGCATATCAAGTATGCACTGACTACCAACCAATCACATTGTCGGCAGCTGTAGACCGAGCACCACAATCATCCAACGAGCTCTACACAAAATAACGGCTTGTTATCCAACTACCCTACTGTGGACATGCACATAAAAACAACATAGAAATTTACATCTTTGTGTGCATGGGGGACTAAGTCTCTGCACTTGCCACCCATAATCCTGCCTATCGAGCTCGCTTGACATTACTTCAACTTCTGATCTCCCCTTTGTGTCAACATTTGAGCAAGGTTCGCATTTAGTTTCTCTAACATTGCATTGACATTGAAAGAAACTTGCCTTTGATTCAGCTCATTTGTCATCGCATTGCACACTCATCTCTGACTGCGGGTCATTTTCTTCTCATGGGACATGTTAGCGATGTACATTAGGTTTTTCCTAGCATTGTACATTCTTCTAGCTCATTCAGTCTACTCACATCATGGACCGATCTCTAGCCCCATTGTCTTTCGCGCCCAAAAAACATGCCTCCCATCTGATTTGAAAAACATCGTGGTGACATTGGAAACAATGAGCTTTGTTGAGCCCTGAGCTCCCGCTCATTGTAGCAATGACTCAACAAGCTGCTAACACATTTTTCGGCCTAGCCAATGTAGAGTCTAGTCTACAGTCGGGCACCTAAGTAGTCACGCAAGGAGCTACTATTTTTCTATTTTTTTTTGCATTTTTCATAGAAAATAGATGATATTAAATTTGACGAGCTCTTAAACGTCATTGGCATATTTTTCCTTTTCATTTGACGATTGTTTGGATGTCAATTTTAATCTCAAGATTGCATCAATTTTAATCTCAGGATTGCATTGATAGTTAATTATATTTTATTTGACAGTTATTTGATCATTGTAACTGGGCTATTTTGTTTTGATGTGATAGTTGTTTGACCATCAAATTTAGGCTCGTGGGTTTTCTGATGTCATCATTTAAAAAAAAATTGGACCTTTCACCATATGTAGTTTTGATTTAGCAGTCCGACTTTGAGAGGCCATAACTTGGCAATTTGGGCTTCTTTTTTGGTGTACTTTTTTAATTTATTTTGGGTAGAGTCTCCTAAACTTTTTAGTGGTACAACTAATTTTTTCTTTTGATGGATGGATGTTTCATAAATTTGAGTTTTTGGTGATTGTACCTATTTGATTCTTGTTTTTCAACTTTAGAGGCTTTGTTCAGGCTCATATAGACATATTTTCAGGTGCAATTTTTTTGAAAGTGCATGATTTTTCAAGAACTTTCCAAAAAATTTATCAGATTAGAGGCTTATTTTGACAACAATATTAATTTAAGCATTTGGTCTATTTTGGCACTTGTAATTGATCAGATCCTTGATAGGTCTTATGCCTTATTTTTTGAGTCTGTTGTAGCTTCATATTTTCTGTTGTAATAATCAAAATCACAAGTCCACTTTGGCCCATTTTGGCATGTGGCAATTGTGCATGCACTATATATAAAGTGCCAAAATCATCTTTTTTTTTTGGGAGGGGGGGGTGTCTTGAGTAATTGTGCTTCTCTTTCTCTTGTGTTTTTTTAATTTTGCATCATGGGTTATCTTGCATGTCCACTATTAAATCCACATAACTATGTTACATGAAAACATAAAATATGGAGCATATTAATTGTTAATGGTTTGAATCATTATGTTGATGGTAGAATTAAAGAGACTATTGAAGATGAGAATGAAAATAATAAATGGCATACCAAAAATATAGGGCCATAGGTTATTTGAGATCATATGTTCATGATGATATCCTCTATCACATCTCAACCATCGATAATGCAAAGGAAACTTGGGATAAAATTGTAGAGTTATATGGTAAATTTCATGCAGAAAAGGGATACTCACTTGAATTTGTTCTTCTCAAATTGGATCCTAGGAACTTTGATTCAATTCAACACTACATCAACAAAGCCAATGATTATAGAGAATAACTTAAGGATTGTGGTATTCCCACAAAGGATGACAAGTCGATCTATTACTTGATGACAAATCTTCCTCCTGAATATGCAACTTTTGTTTCAAGTTACAATACTCACAAGTTGACCATGGGAAGTGCCTTCACTAAGCCTTCATTTCAATCATTTTCAGAAATGTTGGTCTTAGAACAAGAAAAATTGATGAGTATGGGGATTCTCAATTCTTCAAATTCTAAGGTATTGGTGGCTAATCATGAGAATCAAGGAAAAGAGAAGCAAAAGCAGTGGAAGGCTGATCAAAATTTGACACACAACTAGAGAAAGAGAAATCCACCTCCTCGCCCCAAGGAAACAACAAGGGGAAATCATACAAGAAGGAGTTTCTTACTTGTGCATATTGCAAGAAGAATGAACATGAAGAACATTGTTGCTACACGAAGGAAATAGATGAGCTCAAACGTCTTCCTAGGATGAATCAAATAAGTCTACCTGAACAAGAATGACTACTTCATCCTCTTCTTCATATTCAGATTTTGATAAAGGAAAGGATCACAAAAAGGATAAGGGAAAAGGTCAAGCCTTAATTTCTACCCCAAGTCATGATTTAGGGAGATGGCTTCTAGATTCATGGACTTCTCATCATATGGCATCTTCATAGTCTATGTATTCTTCATTTGAGCCTTGTCATATGTCACCAATATTAATGGGCAATCATACTTACATGAATGTGATTGGAAAATGAACTATTGATAAGGGGGAGGGAACCTTCAAAGATGTGTTGTGTGTACCTCACCTAACTCATAATATCCTTTCCAGCTATCATATCACTAATGGGGAAACAAGGAGGACTTTTAGAATTCACCCCTGGCTCATTTATTATCAGAGACTTGGAGAGTAGAGATATCATTGCCATAGGGGTGGTTGATCATTTTGGTTATACTACTTTGTAGATTTTGTTCATGATGATGACAGTGATTCTTTAGGAGATTTTGAGCACACTTCCAATGTTGATTCATACTTTGAGGAGAAATTTGGCTACTTGAACTTGGGTATTCTCACATGTGATCAAGTTCTTGAGCCATCCATTCCTTCTCCTATTGATATTGCATCTACTATTTTTCTTAATGATGCTTGCATTCATATAGCCATGGGTTTAGGTGATTCAGTGCAATAGAGTATTTCTTGCCTTCCAAACTCAGTTCCATGGGATGGCTACTAAACAAAAATTTCTAGATTTTTTGTGGAGTCCTACATTTCAGATTTGGAAGACACTATTGATGATATTAATCTTCTCTTTGGTGAAGATGACCCTTCTTCAATTGTTGCAAGGGACCATGCCGACCCTCAACTTCATTCTCTACTTGATCAATATTTCAAGGTTGACATGATGATGAATACTTTGATACAACAGTTGGAGGAGGTCTCTTTATCTTCAGACGAGACACTTGAGTCTTTGAAACATCTTCTACATTCATCCTCAGTTGATCCTGACTTGTCTTTTTCAACAGTGTGGCCTAGTACACATGATTTGGAGGAGGTACCTTTTAGTATTTACATGGGGACACTTGAGTAGGTTTCAGAGATTCCATATATTTTGGGGTTTCTTCCTACAAATTGGGGAGGCTTCATACATGCACCTTTCATTTTGTTTCTTCCTAAGGGGAGGAATGTTGTTCTACACCATGGAGCAGTTTCTACATCGAGCCTAGAGCATCTACCACAAATGTATATTCTACATTGAGGGGGGGGGGGGGGGGAGGGGGGGGGGGGGGGGTTTACTTGGTCTCTCTTCCACTCCTTTTCTCCCATATGGGGATTATTTATTGTATATAAATGATGTGGGGTCTTGATTACTCCATCCATCCATGCATCTTGTTTATTTTCATCTCTCTTTTTGGGGTGGGGTTTTTCCCATGAGGTTTTCCCTCTTTCTCTACTTTATGAGAGATTTATTTTGCACTTGCATAATGTACATGGGTACCTAACATGGCCTAGTAGCTAGGACCCATCATGAATTGTCATCTTGCCTTGTGAGATTAAGTGCATTCCTCTAAGTTTCACTTAAGGGGGGCATTGGTTTAATTAATATTCACTAATTACACTTTAATTAAATTTACTTAGGATAATGCATTTTCATATTAGTTGTCATGTACACACCTAGGAGTTTGGATTTAATTTAAGTTGAACATGGTGTAGGAGAATTCCTCTTTAGGTGGATTTATTTGTTATCTCATTCCACTTTATGTGTGGGGTGAACCCACAATAGTGGGTTACACTTTTTTGCTTGAACGGACACTGAACTCTACATTTTGAAAAAAAAAACTTTTAGATTCGGATGCATATTGTTGTTAAACCGTTTGAAATCAGAAGATGAAGTAAATTAGAGTCTTTTAAGATTTTCTATCTAGATTATATATATATATATATATATATATATATATATATATATATATATATATATATATATATATATATATATATATATATATATATATATATATATATATATATATATATATATATATATATATATATATATATATATAATTTTTGAATTGATTTGAATAGTTTTCTCTTTCTCCCACAAAAACTGGTATGTTGCTGAAAATGTCATTTTCAAAGAAATACATTATTTTCATAGAGCATAACTTTTTTTTTTTTTCTAAAATAGATATCAATGTGCTTATTTCAAATTTAGTTTTGTAACATCCATACAGAGGGCATGCAATTGGTTTGATGACATTATCACAATTATTGCATATTTTATTAACGTTTGAAGTTGACTAAACTGTAATTTTGACATACCTTGAGTACATAGCTTATAACTTGTGTATTTATCTAATTTTAATTTTTTTTGATAGAAAGTAGACTCGAAGACGGAGGGAACTGTTATTTTTCAAAAATAATTTTCTCTTTTCTACTATTTTTCATTGAACGCCAAACTCAAAGGTTTATTTTTGATAAAAAACCTACATTTGATTAACGTCAAAAAACATATACATAATAAACTAAAAAATTGTCAAATCTATAATCGTTAGAAAACTTGTTTGGAGTACTTGTGCTATGCAAAATGGTGTCTCCTTATTGTTCCATTTGACCCCTGCAATTGAGCCCTTAAACCATGAAATGTTCAGAATTGCTTCAAACTTTGCAAATTGCTCTTACTCGGGGACTTTCGATCGAAACTATCTAGTCTTGATCGAAAGTACTTTCTATCAAAAGTACTTGGATGATTTAGGGTCAGTTTAGCCCTTTACCAAGTTACTTTTGATAACAACTAATGACTTTCGATAGAAACCTATGTCGACCAATTTGCTGTCGTTTTGGGTTAATACCGATTACATATAAATGAATATATGTTTTTCTTATCTTATCAATTCAAAAGCTGCAAAATAATTCACATTTTAGAGAAGGTAGACTTTTAAAATAGTATTTTTTTGAATTTTGTCAAAATTTGGTGGAACAATTTTGCAAAGTGATGGGAAATAAAAAAAGAAGGCTAAACAAGAGTACACGACAATATTCAGAAGAGACTGAACAAAGACTACGTGAAGAAGCACGAGAAAGATATTATTGTAGGAAATAAGGTATGTCTCTCTTTGGATATTTTAAGTTGATGGTTAGGACTTGTCTTAATGAAACATGTAAGCATGATATTGCAATACCTAATTAGATCTAATTTGATAAAGAAGACCTAATAAGACTTAATAAGACTAATCGGACCTAATAAGACCTAGACAAGACTAATTAGACCTAATAAGAATAATAAGACATAATTATATAACTAATTAGACCTAATGTCAGTATTATGACCCCTTAAGACATAATGTTCAACCTATTAGGACCTAATATGAGTAATATTTAACAATTTAGGATCTAATTTATGAGTAATAAGACCCAAATTAGGACCTAATATCATTAATAGGATGGACCTTAGACGCAATTAGACCTAGTTAGACCTAATAATACTAATTAACACTTAACAAGACACATAACTAGTCCTAAGTATACCTAATATGAGTAATAGGACCCCTTAAGACCTAATTAGACATAATAGCTGACCTATTATGACCTAATTTGTTAAATTTAGTAATAAGATGTAAGAGCACCCCTTAAGACCTAATAGTTGACTAATTAACATAAGTAATTTAAAAGACCTAATTAGACCTTTAATAAGACTAATTAATAGGTGTAATATGAGTAATAGGACCTACTTGTACACCTAATATGAGAAATAGGACCCCTTAGACATAATAAATCTATTATGAGGTCTAATATGGATAATATAACCACTAAGTTCTAATTAGACTAATTAACCCCTAATATTTCCTAAAAAGACCTAATTATACTAATTTTTGTACAAAATTTACATGTGAGTAATATGACCTAATATGAGTAATAGGTACTAATATTGAATAGTAATACTTACCTAATTAGGGGCCTATTTATGAACTTAATAGGACCTCTTAGACCAAATTAGTCCTAATAAGCCCTAATTATCTATCTAATATGAGTAATAGGACCCCTTCTAGGTGTAATTAGAACTAATTAGACTAATTAACACCTAATATGCTTGTACGATGACCCCTTAAGAACTAATTAGACCCAATATGCTTAATATGAACAATAGGACCCCTTAAGCATAATTAGACCTAGATTATGACCTAATTAGAGGTCTATTAGTACCTAATTAGACTAGTTAGACCTATTAGGACTTAATTAGACCCAATTAGATCTAATATGTCCTAATTAGAGGGTATGTGCAAGATCATGAGGGGCCAAACTATGCTCTTAAGTGGCAATGAAAAATTAGCAAATCAGGGTTAGTCAACTTGATGTGAAAATTTCAACTAGCTATGAACCTAATATCAAAAAGTTGTAAGAATAGAATCTGTAGAAAATTGAATGTAGTTTCTAAACTACTAGGCCTTTTTTGAGAAAAAAGTTAGTATGATTGGTGAAAAGTATAGATTTCAATGCAGTAGTACAAAAATTTCAGGAAAAAAATTAAGAAGTAGGTGTATATCTAGCCACCTTAATCATAATCAAATGATAATATTTTATTATAAGATTTTATATATAAGTAGTAGACTCATGCCTGGATGTGACGCATATTTTTTTGTAATGTTATTGCAAAAAAATAATTAATTATGCATTTTCTGCTACAATGTTTTCAGAATAAAAAAACTCTCGTGTCTGACCACCTTAACTCATTCAAAACTTTACAAAATTCAATTTTTATTTATTTTTCCTTATAGTAGGTGAAGCATAGAATGTGATGCATTTTTTGTATTTCAAAAATGTTATACCGTTTGAAAGTTATAGTCATTTTTCAATCAGTATATAAATCAACACTTTAGAGGTAGCTCAATTAGAAAATAACTAATAATTACTTACCGAATTTAAAATTTGACAGCAATTATATCGATAGAAAGCTAATAATCTCCTTAAGATACCCTTTTCGTTTTATCAAATTCAAGTGAAAAAAAAGTCATCAGCTACATTGTCAAAGTCTGGAACTCAGAGAAACAGGAGAAAAACACGTATTTGAGACATTCCAATAGTTGACCATGTAGGTTTGGTGCACAAAGCAATACTGAGCCTAATCAAGTACCTGATATTTTTGGGTACCCAATATTCACCCGAATATGACGACAAAATTTTGAATTTTCACTTTGCCTCCACTTTCTCCCTCCCATTTCTCCATCCTTCATAAACTATATATTAGTTATATATTAGATATATATTAGATATATTAAATATTATATAATATCAATTATATATTAAATGTTATATAATATATATTTTACATTAAATATTATTTAATATATATTAATATTAAAAACTATATATTAGATTATATATTATATATATTAAATATTATATAATATACATGTTACATTAAATATTATTTAATTATATATTAATATCAAAAACTATATATTAGATTATATATTATATATTAAATATTATATAATATACATTTTACATTTTAAATATTATTTAATATGATTCTGAGCACGAGCATGAGTCCCTACAGGGGCATAGTTGTGCCTTTTACAGGCACCGAATACCCTAGCTACGCAGAAATGGAGGCTTTGAAGAATAGTTCACTGGAGGCAGATTATAGAAGCATGGGGCAAGAGAATCACTCTGTTTCCACTGCATGTGGCTGTGAAATGGTATCTTTCCCTGCTTTTTCAACTGGAATGCTAAATTGCAAAGGTTCTCAAAATAGATTCTAGTCACCGGACAATTGTACCACGCCTGTTGATAATCTGACAGCTCAATAGAGTCATTGGGAGGTTAAACAAGAACAACCAGATGGACCTTTGAACCGGCCGAAGATTATGGAGAGCGGGGAAGGGCTTGGTAAAATGAGCAGTTGTACTGGAAATTATGCAGGTGTCGTAGAACTGGCCGCATTAATAAATTTAAAGAAGAGATCAGCGGCGGCATGACATTATGAGGAAAGCATTTCCGTTTCGATGGTGCTGCCCCGATATTATGAAGATTGTCTTTCCGCTTCAATGTCAGCACCACCTTTGTCTCAGACTTTCGCCATTGCTTCTCATTAGTACTCTAAGATATGGCAGGGATTGCGGGCTTTTGCACAGCATAGTCAATCATAAATTCTCTATAAATCATCACGCGTTACAATATTCTGCGCGTTTCTGAATGACTTACTCAAAGAATTTAATTTTTAACGTAATTTTGGATCTATGGATTGTCATTTTGCGCTCGGAGAGAAGCTGTGGATTGCAAGAATTTGATAAATTTGGTTTATCTCATTTTCTTTCTCTACCATTTCTGAGTAATACGATTTTGTTTTTGTTCGTCTTAAATGATTTCGCCTGAAGTTAATGAATTTTTTTAGATGATTTTGTTTGAAGTTTTAATGAAATTTCTTCCATGGATGCTAATGAAATCTCTTCCATGAATGCTGATAAGATGTTTAAATTCAGAGTTAATAAATTCTATAGCTTGAATGTTCTTTGTTGTAGAAGGTTATTTTCATGGTTTGTGATTCATGCAATTCCTTAATAGTTTCATTCTTAAAAGAATTCATAACTAGATTTTCCATAGCCAATTTTCTTCTTGATCGTTGCAATATTTTCTCCTGCACTGAACATTTTGTAATCAGTTGATATACAATAACATTTTTCTCTTGGCCAATTCTATGGGCTTACAATTGAGCTTGTAGATCTACAAAAGGGTTGAAATCTAGATCTGGTGGAAGAGTAGTATTAGCAAGAAGTCATTCACTAACATCTCATTTGGGTCATGGGGACTCCCTAGGGGTCCTAGTACACCTTATCACGCGTTAGGACCCCTAGGGAGTCCCCATGACCCCTTTTGACACATTGGAATGCTCAACTGTGTCTTAAGGGGTCTTAGGACCCCTTAAGACACACTTGAGTGTTCCAATGTGTCAAAAGGGGTCATGGGGACTCCCTAGGGGTCCTAGTATGCCTTATCACGTGTTAGGACCCCTAGGAAGTCCCCATGACCCCTTTTGACACATTGGAATGCTCAAGTGTGTCTTAAGGGGTCCTAGAACCCCTTTGAACACACGTGAGCATTCCAATGTGTGAAAAGGGGTCATGCGGACTCCCTAGGGGTTCTAGTATGCCTTATCATGCGTTAGGACCCCTAAGAAGTCCCAATGACCCCTTTTGACATATTGGAATGCTCAAGTGTGTCTTAAGGGGTCCTAGGACCCCTTCAGACACACTTGAGCATTCCAATGTGTCAAAAGGGGTCATGGGGACTCCCTAGGGGTCCTAACAAATGATAAGGTGTACTAGGACCCCTAGGCAGTCCTCGTGACCCCTTTTGACACAATGGAATGCTCAAGTGTGTCTTAAGGGGTCGTAGGACCCCTTAAGACACACTTGAGTGTTCCAATGTGTCAAAAGGGGTCACGGGGACTGCCTAGGGGTCCTAGTACACCTTATCACATGTTAGGACCCCTAGGGAGTACTCATGACCCCTTTTGACACATTAGAATGCTCAAGTGTGTCTTAAGGGGTTGTAGGACCTCTTAAGACACACTTAAGCATTCCAATGTGTCAAACGGGGTCATGGGGACTCCCTAGGGGCCCTAGTATGCCTTATCACGTGTTAGGACCCCTAGGGAGTCCCCATGACCCCTTTTGACACATTGGAATGCTCAAGTGTGTCTTAAGGGGTTGTAGGACCCCTTAAGACACACTTGAGCTTTCCAATTTTTCAAAAGGGCTCAAGTGTGTCTTAAGGGGTCTTAGGACCCCTTCGGACACACTTGTGCATTCCAATGTGTCAAACAGGGTCATGGGGACTCCCTAGGGGTCCTAGTATGCCTTATCACATGTTAGGACCCCTAGGGAGTCCCCATGACCCCTTTTGACACATTGGACCACTCAAGTGTGTCTTAAGAGGTACTAAGACACACTTGAGCGGTCCAATGTGTCAAAAGGGGTCATGGGGACTCCCTAGGGGTCCTAACACGTGATAAGGCATACTAGGACCCCTAAGGAATCCCCATGACCCCGTTTGACACATTGGAATGCTCAAGTGTGTCTTAAGGGTCCCCTTAAGACACACTTGAGCATTCCAATGTGTCAAATGAGGTCATGGGGACTCCCTAGGTGTCCTAGTATGCCTTATCATGCGTTAGGACCCCTAGGGAGTCCCCATGACCCCTTTTGACACATTGGAACACTCAAGTGTGCCTTAAGAGGTCCTAAGACCCCTTAAGACACACTTGAGCATTCCAATGTTTCAGAAGGGGTCATGGGGACTCCCTAGGGGTCCTAGTATGCCTTATCACACGTTAGGACCCCTAGGTAGTCCCCATGACCCCTTTTGACACATTGGAATGCTTAAGGGGTCCTAAGACCCCTTAAGACACACTTGAGCATTCCAATGTGTCAAACAGGGTCATGGGGACTCTCTAGGGGTCCTAGTACACCTTATTGTGTGTGTGAAAATTGTACCTGATCTGTAGACACAATACTTAGTAAAACATTAGAGATTAGTGATAATCAAAATCGTGCAAAATTGAAATCTAATCTAACCAAGTGATTTACTGCCTTCTAGTAGGTGTGAGATTGATGTTCTCAGATTGTAATCGAGATCAGTGACCTAGACGACACCTAAATGAAGGATTTGAATGCAAAAGATGGATATGAAATTGAATGCAATTAATCTATATTTTTGGATTTTCTATGCAATAAGAAATGAAAATTTGATATGAATCTATGGATGCTAAATGATCTAACAATGAAGATTCTAACAATGATATGAAAACTATGAAATTCTATGCTAAGATATAAAAACTATGCAATTGAAATTGATCTCACAAAGCTTTGAATTCCCAAGTTGATTCCTCAGCCTCCAATTCTCCAGCGTGATTGTGCAAAAATATGAGATGAATTGAGATGAGCTGAGGCTTGTTTTATAGAAATCCAGGGCTTTGGAGGTGCATGGATAAAAGCCCTAAATCAATCAAATAACTCAGGTTGCTTTTTGAGTTATTTTTAAATAACAGATAATTAAGTCACAAAAATCATGCAAAAGCACAGTTCAACTCGAATTAGAAGTTTAGATCCACTTTAAAACTCAAAAAGATGTTGAGTTTCAAAAAGCTAACAAATTGCATTGATTTTCCAATTTTGAGTTTAACTGGTCCTTGAATGTGCACATGGATAATTATGATTTAATAAATAAATAAAGTGATTTATTCTCAACTTAACTGCTTTTTGAAATAAAATAATTAATTTATGGGTTAATTAACTATTTTACCAAACTTTTATTAAAAATTATATTATTAAATAATGACAACATGCTTTAATTAATTAAATAAGAATTTAATCAATTATTCATAGGAATTTTGATTTATTGTCAAAATGAAATAATACAATTAATAATAGATAGAATTAAATTTAATTAAACAATTAAGTGGCAAATATTAAATCTAATTAATTAAATATGAAAAATATTTAATTAATCAAATTTTAGGATAAATGTGGATTTATCGCCAAATAATCATTAAATTAAAGATAATTAAGATAATTAGGAATATTACTAGGAATATTCCCCGATGCAGAATTTAAGATAATCAATTAGGATTCGATGATGTTTAGATGTGCCTTAGGTTAGGACTTTGATGTTGATTTCGTTCGATTTGTAGATGTAGGAGGTTAATGAACATATAGCCCATTTTTGGGGTATTACATTTTGCCCCTCTTTGAATTACTGTGCGAAGCGCAGTGGTTCAAAGAAAGTCTGTGTTTGATAGAGATATGAAACTGATTCAAACCGATCTCAAGATAGAAACCGATTGAAATATATTGAGATAGGAGTTGATTGATATTGATTTGATATGGAGATAATAGGTCTTGAATGACCAAAGATAATGTTTACTATAGCAGCAATGAACCGATGATTGCGAAAAAGTGTCAAAAATGCCTGATTCTGAACCTTAGGATTGATAAGAAGTGAGTGACCCGTTCTAGACTCGATTGTCTTAGCAGAACTAGCAGGTATCACATCCGAACCCTTCAGTTGCCGAAGAACCAAGGAAAGAACACTATGATTCGATGGTTGCAAAAACTGATACAGTTTACAAGATTAGGAGAATACCAGATTGATATGGATCTTGATGAATCTGATATGCCCCAAGTGATGATAGGTTTGCCCCGAGCGATGAGGACTTTTGATGAATCAGTAACTAGACGTGATTGTTTGTCTTGATCACTGATGAAAGATATTGATAGATTTGATCGATAGAATTTGATTTACATACTTTGAATGATGGGCAATACCATGCCCCCTTCGGGATTAAAATTGAAATCTGACAAGAAAAGTCAGCGTTGATAGTTTAGAAGCATGTTAATTGATTGGAAAAGTGGTTATACACATTCAAGAGTGCATTCTGCATCGTTTAGAGGTCCTAGAGACCAAGGTTGACTAGGTTTGACCATGAGTTGACCATGGTTGACCAAGTTGAATTTTTGATAGTTTGATGTAAGATAATCAGTTAAGTTGAATTTTAGATTTCTGTGATGATGGAAGGTTGATTATGCAAGCAGTGAATAAGATAAATGATCTCAGATTTGAATTTTGATCCCGAAAAAGGATTATACTTGTTGCTTCGTTGGAGGAACCTTCATGTGAGATTCAACTCTGGTTAGATTTGAAGATGCGAGTGGAGAATTGTTTAAGCATTGAAGTTCGTTTAATCATTGTGAGATCATGCAAACATGCAAAATGCAAAGAGACATGCAAAATGAAATGCAACCTAAGACCTAGGACCTACTCACTGATCATATGTCAATTTGTTATCATCATTGAACTTTTAGGTAACCGGATAAATCAATACAATGCCCACTAGCCATGAAACCATAGACATATGAATATCGATTTGTATGCGCAAGAATCAATACAACGCCCACTGCTTATACAACCATGGACATATGAATATTGATTTGTTTTCGGAATGTTGGATTAGATATAAGCACCAAGGCACAAACGCCAGGATGACCTGAATATCATGTCCATTTTGATATAGCAATTTGTATAAGCATCAAAACATAAACGTCGTGATGACATGAATACGCTTTGTGTTGCAAACACATCAAACAGTCAAGAGATCATTCTAAATCCAATGTGAATTACCCGTAGTGACCCTTTATCGTTCACATCCTTAGGCAAGATTGCGTTCACAGTAGGAGAAAGAATTTACTTCAAAAAGATAATAGTTAGATCAAACGTCCTTGAATTTTCTGGGTATCAATGGTCGAGGTACGCATGGCCATCCAATTCGAGATAGAGGCTCTTATAGTCGGACACCATTTCAATCCGGAATTTCCAAAGTTGTTAGATTTTCACATACAAGCAGAAGACAAAGAAAAGATTATGCCCCCAGTCATCACTCTCTAAATCCTGTAAAGGACATCATTGAGGAGATCGAAGGGACACAATATGCAAAAATCTCAATGCAAATCAATAAGCATACAAGGAGATAAAAGCATGTAAAAAGCATAGATTGTTTTCAGTTTGTGTTTGATTGCATTGTTGTAGATGCAAAATCCTTTCTGGAGATAAGACTGATTGACTGACTCACATGAAGCTTTAAAAGGATTCTGACTGGATATGACATGTCTAAGATACATTGGAAGCCATAGGATATGACATTGATTGCCCCCAAGTTGAACATTGATAGGATACAGACGCTCAAGCTGATTGGTGTACAAACTGACTTATTGAAAACTGGAAATGCAGAAACAAACCGAGAGATATGTACAAACTAAAGCAAGACTAAATGTTGGGAAAGACCAAGATTGTGCTGATAGATGGAGCATTTTGAACAAGTAGCACCCGTTTGCCGGGTTTTCACCATCTTGGTAGAGATTCTATTTTTGCTACCAAGGCGCCTATTTCCAGGTTTTCACCAAGGCACTTTTTCTTTTTTTTCATTTTTTTTGTATTTTTTATTTTTTCAATTTTTTTTTGAATTTTTAGATATTTTTTGATTTTTTGGTGAATCATCAAGGTGCCTATTGCTAGGTTTTCACCAAGATGTTCATTTTTTCAGAACTTTTTCTAATTTTTTAAAGATTTTTTTAGGACATTTACCAAGCACTAAATGCCTTAGGCGTAGAATTTCTTCAGATGGAGAACGTTGATTGGTTCTCAGAGCTATTCTCCTTCAGTCGTTGAGAGTTGATAGGCACCAGAGCCAAAAGTAGCAGTGATGACAAAGGGACCTAGCCAATTGGGTTCGAACTTCCCCTTGCGTGCTCGATGTGATTGATTTTTAGGATTTTCTCTCAACACTAGATCACCAACCTGAAATTCTCTGTGTCGGACTTTCTTGTTGTAGCCTCTAGACATTCTCTTCTAATATACTTTGAGATGATCATACGCTGCTTGTCTGCGCTCATCTAGTAGTTCCAGTTCTTGTAACCTAGACACTCTGTAGTCATCGTCAGTGACAAGTCCATGCATTTTGATTCTGAGTGATGGGATTTCAACCTCAATAGGTAGTACTGCTTTAGACCCATAAACTAAAGTGAATGGTGTAGCCCCAGTAGGCGTTCTGATACTAGTTCTATAGGCCCAGAGAGCTGGGTTGATCATGAGATGCTAGTCTCTTCCTATTTTATTCACTGTTCTGTGCAAGATTTTCAAGAGATTTTTGTTTGAAGCTTCAGCTTGTCCATTCCCTTGAGGATAGTAGATAGAGGACCAATGTTGAGTAATCTTGAATTTGGCACATAAGTCATCTAGGTCCTTGTTTTTGAATTGTCCCCTATTGTCTGTGACTATGGAATGAGGGATCCCATATCTGCAAATGATGTAGTTCAGGATGAACATAGAGATCTGTTTCCCTGTTGCTTGTGTTAGAGGAACTACTTCTACCCATTTTGTAAAATAATTTGTAGCTATGATTATATGGGTATGTCCATTGGAAGAGTGCGGATGGATAGCACTTATGAGATCAAATGCCCATTGTTGAAAAGGCCATTGTGTAGTAAAGGGAATTAGATCTCTCCCTGGAGCATGAATAAAGTTGCCATGTACTTGACACTGTTGATAGTTTTTAGCAAATTTAATAGCCTCTTTCTCCATTTCAGGCCAATAGTACCCAGCCCTAATAAGTTTTCAAGCTAACGTTAAACCATTTGAGTGTGACCCACATATACCCTCGTGGACTTCCTCTAATGCATGTTGAGACTCTTCCCGTTCTAAACATCTAAGCAGTGTACCATCTAGACCTTGTTTGTACAGATCATTACCAATGATGACATATCAGGATGTGGATCGGATAAGGTTTCATTTCTCAAAATGGTTAAAGCACTCAGGGATGATTTGGTCGTGGAGATAGGAGAACAAATTTTTGTAGCGAGATGAGTCATAACCTACAACAGTGCAGATCATGCGGGTTTCAGGGGAGTCATATGCAGGATAGGATAGGGCTTCCACCAGGAACTCATAGCGTAGTTCATGTTCAGGCTGCTGTAAGAGAGTAGATAATGTCGCCATTGCATCGGCAGCCTTATTCTCCGTTCTGGGTATTTGCTCAAATGTGATATAGATGAAGTATTTCTTTAAATCATCTACCATTCTCTTGTAAGGAATGAGCTTTTCATCTTTGGTTTGGTACACATCATTGACTTGATGGATAACCAATTGTGAGTCTCCATGGATGTGCATCTCTGTAACTCTCCACTGTATTGCCATTTTCATACCATTGAGAAGTGCCTCATATTTAGCAATATTGTTTGTGCAAGAAAACTTTAGTCTGAATGCTTTGGGTATCGAGTATCCTTGAGGAGTGATGAACAATATGCCTACTCCAGATCCATTCTGTGTGTAGGAGCCATCAAAGAATAACTGCCATGCTCTAGAAGAGAGGTGCATGATAGAGGAATTGGGAAATTCCATTTGCATGGGTGTATCATCAAACATGGGTGCATCTACTAGTTGATTAGCAATAACTTGACCTTTTATAGCTTTTCTTTCAACATATTCAATGTCAAATTCGCTTAGAAGCATGACCCATTTAGCTAGTCTACCGGTGAGGGCCGCCTTGCTTAGTAGGTATTTCAGTGGATCAATTTTTGCTACTAGATGCATGGTATGAGCTAACATATAGTGTCTCAGTTTCTGTGATTGAAAGATCACAACGAGACAAGCTTTCTCAATCATAGAATAGTTCTTTTCATACGCCACCAAAGTTCTGCTGATATAGTAGATGGCTCTTTCTTTCTTGTCTTCATCATGTTGCGCTAGCAATGCCCCCAGTGATGTATCTGTTGTGGAGACATATAATATTAATGGCTTCCCATGAATAGGAGGCATCAGGATAGGAGGATTCGAGAGATAATTCTTGATATGATCAAAATTCTTTGCACAGTCTTCATTCCATGCAAAGGTCACACCTTTATGTAATGTCTTTGTGAAAGGTTGTGATATGTCAGCTAACTATGATATGAATCTTCTGATGGACTGTACTCTGCCTTGCAACGTCCTCATTTGACTGATATTTGTGGGAGGTTGCATCTCTATTATAGCCTTGACTTTAGCCGGATCAACTTCAATGCCTTTCTTTGAAACTATGTATCCTAAGAGCTTTCCAGAAGTGACACCAAAAGCACACTTCTTAGGATTTAGTCAGAGACTAAACTATTTCATTCTATCAAGGATCATGCTCAGGTCTGTTAGATGTTCAGTTCTAATCATGGATTTTTCCAAGGTATCATCCACGTAATCCTCCATTGTTCTATGCATCATATCATGAAAAATAGATGTCATTGCTCTTTGGTATGTAGCTCCCGCATTTTTGAGTCTGAATGGCATAACATTCCAATAGAAGGTTCCCCACGCACATGTGAAAGCTATTTTCTCTTGATCTTCTGGAGCAATTTTGATTTGGTTGTACCCAGAAAAGCCATCCATTAAGGAATACATTTCATAGCCCGCAGTCATGTCCACTATCATATCAATGTTAGGTAGTGGAAAGTCATCCTTAGGGCATGCTCTGTTCACATCTCTAAAGTCCGTGCACACTCTGATTGAACCATCTGGTTTTGAAATAGGTACAATGTTAGAGATCCACTCAGCATAGTCTATGACATGGATGAATCTAGCTTTGAGGAGTTTTTCTAATTCTGCTTTGACTAAGAGTGCCACATGAGGATGCATCTTTCTCAATTTCTGTTTGACCGGTTTTACCCCAGGAGCAATGGATAGATGGTGCATAATGAGATTGGGATCCAATCTTGGCATATCTGAATATTTCCATGCAAAATTGATCTTTTTTTCTGATAAGAATGTAGTGAATTTCTGTTTCTCTTCTTCTGATAGAGATTGTGCTACATGTACCAATTGTGGTTCCTCTGTTGTACCCAAATTGATGGATTGAGTGGGCTCAATCAGAACTGGAGATCTATCCTATAAATGACTCAGAAGGACATCAAATATCTCATCCTTAGGTGCCTCAGAGAGGTTTTCACCTTCAGATATGTCTTTTCTTTTTACTTTTGTAGGTTCTGAGACTGCCACAAAATGGTTTTCACCCTCAGAACTCTTTTTCTTTTTATTTTTATTTTTTTGACTAAGATATTTGATGTCCGACTCGGTCATGCTGACGCTCGGTTCGCTAATGGAAGTCCTCATAGGCTCGACTGCATTGAGGTAACAAGCAAGGGCATAGTCACTTGGAAAGGTGTAGATACCATGGCTCGGGTTCGTGGAAGTTCAGTCAATAAGATCAGGGTGTTGGATAGTTAAAGTAGGAAAGGCTTGGGATATGGTGTTCACAAATGTGGATATGTCATCATTGGTCCTAACCCGACACTCAAGTTCAAAGGTGATATTACAGCTCAAAATGTTCAATTCGTGAATAGGCTCAACATCATCATGGGAGTCCTCTTCAGCCATACGTGGATCAGACACGTTAAGTTCATTGTTTCACTCTAGACCTATGTTGGGTTGAGATACATATTGGTGAATAACATCAATATATTTCTCTGTTATAAGCTCATCTTCTTCTAGAATGGCACCCCATTCATAGTCATTTGACTCAGCTTCTGATTTCGGATCTTTAGGAAATCTTAGAAAATGTGTGAAATCAGAATGAATACCCCAAGAAGGATTACCCTCAGTCTCTGACTTGAATTCATATTCATGGGAATCAGTGTCAGAATAACTACTCTCTGCTTCTGGATCAGTTTGATCACCTTCGAGATTGGCTGGTTCTTGTGGTGCAACCATCTCTTGCCCTATAGTAGGTTCTTGTGTTTCTACTACATTAATTCTTTTGATAGGATCATCTTTATCATCAAGAAGATCTTTGATCTCTTTAGGCAATTTTTCATAGGGGATGAGTTCTGAACTATCTGAATCATCATCTGAGGGTTCTGTCTCTTCTTTCTTGAGAAGGGGTTCTCCTGGTGCAATTTGTTCTATGACACGAGAACAACCACCTTTGAGATGATAGGGTTTCTTCTTATACCCTAAGCCACTAGTATCTTTCTTGGCTCTACCAATATGTGAAATGGGTGTCACAAGACCCTTTCCTCTAATTCCTAGAGGTCCTTGACTGGAATATCCCATCTTGGCTATCAATTTGTTTCCTGGACCATATGAATTAGAAGGGATTGTAGGTGCTATAGATTCACTAGGTTGAACAATTTTAGATTCAGAATCCTCTTTGTATAGCCATGCAAGCACAGCTTCATCCTCCTCAAATTCTTGTTTGGATACTTGCTCCACCACAAAATTTCTTTTGTATGCTTCCATAGGTTCCTTAGGTTCTGATTTAGACTGCTTCAAGGATTGTCCATACGACTTAGGTGAGATTGGGAGAGATGTCAGAGACAAGACTGGCTCTATAGTGTATTCTCCCATCCCATTTTCTTTGATATTGATCTCTTTAGCAATGTCTTCCATCTTGGATGTGGAAGCCACATTTTGTTGCTTGATGGAAGATTCTCTGTTATTGGGAACAAGCTTATCAGCACTTTCCTTCAATGTATTGCAAGTTGTACTCAGATCTGCTGGGATAGTAACTTCTACCCCTTCATAGGGAAATTTCAAGCATTGATGGTACGTAGAAGGAATGGCTTGCATTTCATGGATCCAGGGTCTCCCTAGAAGGATATTGTAAGCCAATGGTAGATCAAGCACCTGACATGTGGTATCTTTGATGACCAGACCCACTCAGATGGGTAAGACAATGGTGCCTTTAGAAGATCTTTCCTATTCATCATAGGCCTTTATAGTGATCTTCTTTCGAGGATCAATAGCCATCTCTGAGAATCCCAACTGTGTGATTAAGTTGTAAGAACAAATGTTGAGGCTTGCACCCCCATCTATCAACACATGTTTGACTCGACGGTTATGGATCAAGACTTCTATGTGTAAGGGCTGATTATGTGGGTGACTCAAAGAGTTGCCATCTTCCTCTGAAAAGGAGATATATTGCGGAGATGTTAGATGACCAACCATAGTCTGGAACCTGTCTAGATCTAGATCATCAGGAACATTAGAGCTGAGCAAAGCTTTGTCTAGGATATCTCTGTGAGCTGGAGATATTTGAAGTAACTCAAACATAGAGATTTTGGCATTGGTATGCTGGAGTTGTTGGACGATGTTGTAAGATGTAGGTCTTGTATCCTTTGGATTGGAAGATTTTGAGGCAGCCTTCTGTTTGGAAGTAGATGTGAGGTTGAAAGGTATCTTAGGGACATTAGATGAACTTGGTGTTTGTCCTTTTAGATGAGCCTGAGCTTGTGATCTGGTAACTGCATTAGTTGAGGAATGATTTCGGTCTCTTCACAAATTGTGATGACATTGCAGCTCTCAAAGAGACATGGTTCAACCATATTGATGACAGCATTGTTTCCAGAGTAGGCATAGTTGACTTTTGCCCCCATGTTAGGCTGAGAAGTGGAAACTCCCTTGCCATGTTGTGGAAACGGTTCTGTAAATGCTATGTGATCATTATTGCTGGTAGGATTATCGATCGTGATGTCCCCTTAATCTATCAAGTCTTGAATGGTATGCCTCAAGTGGAAGCATCCATTAGTCTTGTGGCCTTTAGTCCAATGGAAAGCACAAAATTCATTATCTTTCCACCAATATGGTTTTGGATCCAGATTAGGGTTTCGGATTGGTGGTAAAGAGATCATGTTATCAGCTATCAAGGTTCTCAAGGTAGATTCCAAAGATTCTCCCAGGGGAGTAAACTTTCATTTATTATCCCATCGTTTGAATGGCTTCTTTGGAGATGGTTCAGCAGATTTTTGCTTTGAAGCTTCAATGGCTTTGGTGGCGAGGGTGAGATTGTAGGCCGGTGCCTTTGATGGGGTGTGGATAGTGTCAACAACACCATCAGAGACGATACCTTTGTTTCTATTCTAGCTCTTGTTTTTATCTTTTGAGCTAGATCCAGATTCAGACTTGTCCTTTTGAAGTGTGATTTCTCCTTTCTTGACAAGTACTTTCTCAATCTTGATTGCATTATCCACCATTTTATCAAAAGACACATGATCTTGCATTTGTAATGGATAATTGAGCTCTGGAACAAGGTTATTGATAAAGATTTCAAGTTTCTCCATTTCGGGAATTTGTCTAGCATATAGAGAGAATTTCTTTCTCCACCTCTTGAGGAAAGTTAAGAATGATTGCCCTGGATATTTCTTGAGGTTGCAGTTATCAATCGTGGTGACCGGATGTTGAATATTGTAGGAATATTGTTGATAAAACAATTTAATCAATTCCTCAAAAGTTTTGATCGTAGAAGGTAATCTTGAAAACCACTGAATGGATGATCCTCCCAAGGATCTAGGAAAAAGACGCATTAGATAAGTCGGTTCATGCATGAATTCCATGGATTGCGTACAGAACTCTCTAACATGATCTTGAGGATCAGAGTGTCTGTCATATTTGTCATACTTTGGCATCTCCACTCTTTTTGGGAATGGTGGCATATATAAGTTTTTGTCGAACGGGAAAGGACATAGGGCCTCCATGGAGAACTCCTTGGGTTCCTTCTCCTTCTTAAGATTGTTAAATTTGACTTGTATAGCATGCATCTATTTTGTCATAGCTGTGAGTGGAGTTTCTTCCTCATGTGTGATTATATCATCAACGTTAAAGTTGGGAGGAAGCTTAGCCCCTTCCTGGGCTAATTGTAAAAAGTATGCCTCTCTATCCACTTTCAAGAAATGGCTCATCATTCTCTTGAATTCATCGTCATTCTGACATCGATGGATTTCAGAGGGGGTAGGTTCTTGGTCGGCATTATGTTGAGAATGGTGTCCTTGGGACCCTCCTCCTCGAGAACCATGATTTGTCCCTGCTTGAGACATGGTAGGAGTTTTTGGGCTCCCTGGAACAGATTGAGGAGGAGTTTGCTGATTACCTCTGTGAGTTGATAGAGGAGGTATGTAACCAGTTTTCAATCAAAAGTTACCGAGACCGTCGTCTTCGTAGATACCTGACTTGATGAGTTATTCAAGAGTTGGACCTGGGGTATTGGTCAAAAGTAAGTTCTGAGATGTTTCTTCTGATTTCTTGTGTGAAGAAGCTCTGGTCTCCACCATTAACTTTGAATGAAACAGAAGAAAAGGATGAAGACAACTGAAGAACAATTTGATTCGAGAAAATCAGATGGCGCAACCTTGTCAAGATTATGATAGTTTTGAAGATCTGATGAGATGTGGGTGAAGGAAATTGTGCCCTGGATGTATGGGATAGATCGCCCAAAAGATAGCGGACACGAGTTCTCAACACTTAGTCTATTTTTGAAGATTGATTGAAGATTGATAGTTATGACAAGGTTTTGACACGAGATAAAAAGGACTCAAATTGATCAAACAGAAGCCTAGATTGGATTCAAAAGATCAAACTCAGAAAATGGTAGAATGCTCAATAGCTACTGCTCTGTTCCTGACATAATGATATTTTTGACAGATTCTGGAACTAGGCTGGAAACATTGGATATCTTGCAATTTGACAATTTCTGACAACTCTCTCAAATTTTTCCAAATGACACTCTGCAGACTCGTACGACATTGGGTAGCCTATGGAACGATAGTTGCTAAACTCGTACGACAGTTGGGTAGTAATGAAATGACAGTTGTTAAACTCGTATGACTTTTGACTTCTTGAAATGACTTTTGACTCCAGAAAGATTTTACGTCAATTTTTGCAAAATTTAAGGTTTTCAGTTCTGGATTGTTTGCAAATTGTACTGTCCAGATTTTGAAGGTTATACCAGATTTGATCATTTTTAATAGCCAAGTAGATAAAAAAGCACGCAGAATAGCAAGCAAGTGATTCCAAGCACGTCTGAAAATAATGAACAAGGGCAAAAGCAACCTTGCGCATGAACAATCAAGTGACCAAATTGTGCTAATCCCTGAGAGTACTAATTGTGTATGTTCTGAAAAGTTTTGCAATAACACACATATACCTGAAAATGAAAAATTAGCCTCTCTAGGGTTTTTAGTAATGGTTTGACTCTGCAACTTTTATGATTCAAAGGGGTGAAATCCAATCCCGACGCACCAGGGTTTTGACACAGTCTGAGAACTTAATCTTCAAGAGCTTCTAAGGAGATCTGACAACCCAACAATGAACCATACCAGTGGAGATTTCTTCCACAAGGACATTTATATAGCGGCCATCACTACCATGGCAAAAATGGCTATTACCGCTTGAGGTTCCGTGAACGCAGTTTGCCCTGTGAAGGGATTGTCCGCTACGGTTAACCCTCTCTAAAGGTGACTCACAATAGTATACCACAAGGGGACTTGGCTCCAGATCCAAGGTTTTTGACACCTTTTCACTTTTAACCCAAACAAAGCAAGCAGATTAATCTGACACGCTAAGACAAAGTTTTGTTCCACCAAGGTCTGTGATATCAACTCCACATGATCTATCAACCTCTCCGGGGAGAGAATGTATCAATCAATAAGAGAAGATGCACTAACCAATTTTGATTCACCAAAGCTCGTGATATCAACCCCACGTGATCTATCAACCTCTCCGGAGAGAGAATGTGTCGATCAATAAGAGAAGACGCACTAACCAAGTTGAATGTGAAATGCACTAAGTATCCTCCCTACCTACAAGGATTCTGTCGTCAAGAAAGATTTCGCTAGGAATCCAATCTCTCAAGAATCACGAATAGTGTTCATAGGGCCTAATTACTATGTGAGCACAGATATATTCCCGAAAGCAAATCTACCAAAAGCATCCAAAAAGTAGAAAGAGGAACACTTAACGCTTAAAGCAAATATGAGATGAGTCCACAAGGTGGAACACTTAACACCTCACACAAGCTAAAAATGAGTCCCCAACTTAGAAAATAAGTGAGTTCCTAAAAGCACAAAAGGGTTGCCAAGTGGAACACTTAATGCTTCTGTCTTGTTGACCCCTCCCCTTTATGGTGCTGAGATTGCAACCACGGGGCGGAAATGAGGGGCCGGCGGATTAGTGAGTCCAATAACCCAAGATAGAAATCAAGATCAATCACAAGTATCTAAGACTACTTAATGAATCGTTAAGAGGTCACAACCTAGTATCAATTATGCAAGTGTGTAGAAATAGATCAAAGCATGAAAAGATGCACACAAGCCAGACGCATAAGAGATTTGTTTTAGGATCCAAATTGAAATATTATTAGCTTGAGAAGAATACCTTAGATCCAACGCTCTGCAATCCAGAATTTAGCACACGTCCGAAAGTACAAAACCAAGACAAATCAACAACAAACTGTAAGCGTTATAAATCAATAATCTAAAAGCACAAATATGCAAATTTTGTGATCAAATGGAAAAACTTGAAAATGAAACCAACATGCTTGGATTTGGCTTGGAAAGAGCTTTCCAATGATATATCACACTTAAACTTTCAATACCATATGTGAAAATTTCACAAAAAAATAGGCATAGGCGTGATTGAAATGAGAAAAGGCATGACTGAAATGTTCCCAGACGTGATTTAAATACTAATAGGCATGATTTAAATACTGATAGGCGTGACTGAAATTGGCAGATGCGTGACTAAAAATGGCAGATGCATGACTGAAACTGTCAGATGCATGACTAAAACTGTCACATGCCTGAGCAAAATGCTTGTAGGCGTGAGCAGAATACTTGTAAGCGTGAACAAATTGCTCGTAGGCATGAACAGATTGCTTGTAGGTGTGATCAGATTTGTCGTAAGCGGCATTAGATTGCTCGTAAGCGGCATTTTTCTTGTTTGTGCAAAAATGATGAAAAAGTGACTCCAAAAATATATAAAATTAGATAAAAATGAAGAGAATGAGGCTCAAGGCCCCACGGTGGGCGCCAGAAATGTGTGTGTGAAAATTGTACCTGATCTGTAGACACAACACTCAGTAAAACATTAGAGATTAGTGATAATCAAAATCGTGCAAAATTGAAATCTAATCTAACCAAGTGATTTACTGCCTTCTAGTAGGTGCGAGATTGATGTTCTCAGATTGTAATCGAGATCAGTGACCTAGACGACACCTAAATGAAAGATTTGAATGCAAAAGATGGATATGAAATTGAATGCAATTAATCTATATTTTTGGATTTTCTATGCAATAAGAAATGAAAACTTGATATGAATCTATGGATGCTAAATGATCTAACAATGAAGATTCTAACAATGGTATGAAAACTATGAAATTCTATGCTAAGATATAAAAACTATGCAATTGAAATTGATCTAACAAAGCTTTGAATTCCCAAGTTGATTCCTCAGCCTCCAATTCTCCAGCGTGATTGTGCAAAAATATGAGATGAATTGAGATGAGCTGAGGCTTGTTTTATAGAAATCCAGGGCTTTGGAGGTGCATGGATAAAAGCCCTAAATCACTCAAATAACTCAGGTTGCTTTTTGAGTTATTTTTAAATAACAGATAATTAAGTCACAAAAATCATGCAAAAGCACAGTTCAACTCGAATTAGAAGTTTAGATCCACTTTAAAACTCAAAAAGATGTTGAGTTTCAAAAAGCTAACAACTTGCATTGATTTTCCAATTTTGAGTTTAACTGGTCCTTGAATGTGCACATGGATAATTATGATTTAATAAATAAATAAAGTGATTTATTCTCAACTTAACTGCTTTTTGAAATAAAATAATTAATTTATGGGTTAATTAACTATTTTACCAAACTTTTATTAAAAATTATATTATTAAATAATGACAACATGCTTTAATTAATTAAATAAGAATTTAATCAATTATTCATAGGAATTTTGATTTATTGTCCAAATTAAATAATACAATTAATAATAGATAGAATTAAATTTAATTAAACAATTAAGTGGCAAATATTAAATCTAATTAATTAAATATGAAAAATATTTAATTAATCAAATTTTAGGATAAATGTGGATTTATCACCAAATAATCATTAAATTAAAGATAATTAAGATAATTAGGAATATTACTAGGAATATTTCCCGATGCAGAATTTAAGATAATCAATTAGGATTCGATGATGTTTAGATGTGCCTTAGGTTAGGACTTTGATGTCGATTTCGTTCGATTTGTAGATGTAGGAGGTTAATGAACATATAGCCCATTTTTGGGGTATTACACTTATCACGTGTTAGGACCCCTAGGGAGTCCCCATGACCCCTTTTGACACATTGGAATGCTCAAGTGTGTCTTAAGGGATCCTAGGATCCCTTAAGACACACTTGAGCATTCCAATGTGTCAAAAGGGGTCATGGGGACTCCCTAGGGGTCCTAACGCATGATAAGGCGTACTAGGACCCCTAGGGAGTCCCCATGACCCCATTGACACATTGGAATGCTCAAGTGTGTCTTAAGGGGTCTTAGGACCTCTTAAGACACACTTGAGTGGTCCAATGTGTCAAAAGGGGTCATGGGGACTCCGTAGGGGTCTTAATGTGTGATAAGGCATACTAGAACCCCTAGGGAGTCCCCATGACCCCGTTTGACACAATGGAATGCTCAAGTGTGTTCGAAGGGGTCCTAAGACCCCTTAAAACACACATGAGCCCTTTTGACAAATTGGAAAGCTCAAGTGTGTCTTAAGGGGTCCTATGACCCCTTAAGACACACTTAAGCATTCCAATGTGTGAAAAGGGGTCATGGGGACTCCCTAGGGGTCCTAACACATGATAAGGCATACTAGGACCCCTAGGGAGTCCCCATGACCCCTAAGACCCCTTAAGAGACACTTGAGCATTCCAATGTGTCAAAAGGGGTCATGGGGAATCCCTAGGGGTCCTAGTATGTCTTATCACGCGTTAGGACCCCTAGGAAGTCCCCATGATCCCTTTTCACACATTGGAGCACTGAAGTGTGTCTTAAGGGGTTGTAGAACCCCTTCGAACACACTTGAGAATTCCAATGTGTCAGAAGGGGTCATGGGGCCTCCCTAGGGGTTCTAGTATGCCTTATCATGCATTAGGACCCCTAGGAAGTCCCGATGACCCCTTTTGACACATTGAAATGCTCAAGTGTGTCTTGAGGGGTCCTAGGACCCCTCAAGACACACTTGAGCATCTAGGACCCCTCAAGACACACTTGATCATTCCAATGTGTCAAAAGGGGTCATGGGGACTCCCTAGGGGTCCTAGTATGCCTTATCATGCGTTAGGACCCCTAGGGAGTCCCCATGACCCCTTTTGACATATTGGAACACTCAAGTGTGTGTTAAGGGGTTCTAAGACCCCTTAAGACACACTTGAGCATTCCGATGTGTTAAAAGGGGTCATTGGGACTCCCTAGGGGTCCTAGTACAACTTATCATGCGTTAGGACCCCTAGGGAGTCCCCTTGACCCCTTTTGACACATTGGAATGCTCAAGTGTGTCTTAAGGGGTTGTCCCCTTAAGACACACTTGAGCATTCCAATGTGTCAAACGGGGTCACGAGGAGTCCCTAGGGGTCCTAGTATGCCTTATCATGCATTAGGACCCCTAAGGAATCCCCATGACCCCTTTTGACACATTGGAATGCTCAAGTGTGTCTTAAGGGGTCCATACTAGGATCCCTAGAAAAAAATTTAAGCCAAAAATACATACCACATTTCTGCATGTAGTACCGTAAGCTTCAACAATCCAGCTAGCTTCCTCTGCTAAGGCACGAAGAACTTCATAAATGTATGCTCTACGAGGAAGATTATAATTTCCATATTTCTGCAAGAGATTCTCCAAAAATTTTAATATTATATATAATATATTAGTATATGTATTATATATATATATATATATATATATATATATATATATATATATATATAATATACATGTTAGTATATATACTACATTAGTATATATATAATATACATTATATGTATCATATGTCTCTTTTCTATATATATATTATATACATCAATATATGTAAAAGCTCATTTTTTTTCATTTGCTCCTGCCTTTTTTTTGTCAGCCTGGGAATATCAGGTACTCGATATGGAATCAGATACCCAATTTTTGCCAGGTAATATTTGACCAAAATATTCCCTGTCCCCACAGACCAGACAATCACGGGATTTTATACTTTTTTCACGCGTTGCAAAACAAAAAACGTGATTTGGGGCCCATTGTTTGATTTTTTTCAACTTGTAGTCTCACCATGGGAAGCAATAGTCATCGAAAGGCTAAATGCAAGAGGAAGCTGACAGATGACGAAATTCAAGCATATAGGGAAAAGGATAAGGAAAATCACCGAAGAAGGAGAGAAGGTATGTTAAACATTAATCAAGGTGACCCCATAAATGTAGTTGTAAGTGAAGAGGATGTTCAATTTGAAAATGCACAGATGGAGATTGAAAATGTAGACTTTGGGAATGAAAATGTTGCACAAGAACCACATGAACATTATACATCTCCAAATTATATGCGAAATGAAGTCCCTTGCAATAAAGATAATCAATCTTCAAATTCGGGGCTTTCAAGAACACCTAAATGGTTAATTGAAATTGAGGAGACCATTACGAATAATTGGGAAGGAAAGAGGTCACATAGAACCGTTAGGTTGTGGGCTTCAAGACTATATGATCAATTTTTTCGAAACAAGACATTGGTTGAGAAATGTCAAATTTTTGTGCAGTTGTTAAAGATGCAAAAGATGAGACCTGTTCTTGTAAAATTGAAGATTCATGTGAACAAGAAAATGGAGAGAAATGCCATTGTTGTGAAGAATATTTTCAATGCTCTCAATAGCATTGGGAAGATTAGCAGAGAAAAAGACAAGAGAGTTGCTCGCAGGGTTATTACAACCTCCTTAGTAAGTCATTAGTTGAGAAAGGCTCGTTTGATGAGACAAACTTGTGTTGACTTCAATATAGACCGTAAAACTTTGGGTGGAGAACTTGCAAGAAGAGAAAGACTTGATGATCCACTTCAAATTGATACATGGGCTTATGGTGGGAGACTTCCGCATTTCGATAAGAAGCTAATAGATGTTGTCAAGGATGAAATTCAACAATTTTGGGATGCTAACTCAAGAGTGTCACCAAATGTGAAGGATGTCTTGAAGTTGAGATTTGGAAATCGAAACGGCACTCCACATCCTAAACATTATGTGGAGGTAAGTCAAACAATGTATAAAATTTTTTGTGAGACACATCCAACATTGAAAATATCACAAAGGTCTTTTGAATCCATGAAGCCATTTTATTGTGTACCCCTTAAGATTTGAAATACATGTTGCAAAAATCATGTTGAGTTTTCAATGCATCATGAATTATTATGGTCCATTCGTTCTACTTTGCATACTAATGAAATGCTAGAGGATTGTGGTGCAAGTGGTCTTCCCAAATCATCAAGAGACTTTCTAGATCAATTTTTATGTCATAGAGATGATGGTTGTTTATTTTATCAAAAAGATTGCTTAAATGCCAAGTGCTCAGAATGTGGTGGCTTGTCCAAGTTTAGAACATGTTTCCATGAGGGTTTGGAACACAATTTAGGAAAGACACTCGTCCAAAAAAAGGTATATGAAACAGTGAAATATATATTGAAAAGTGGAGGTGAAGGCTTTAGATGTGAGTTAGTTGCAGAAGAATACAATGTTGTTGATTTTATCTCAGATTTCAAGACAAATCTTTTTTACAAGTATGCAAGGCATAGTCACAGGTCTCAATGGTTGGATCAATAATTCAGGACATGTAAGGACACTTTCCCCATTGGAACTATTATATCCATTGTAGACTTTGCGGAGAACTATACATTGCAGCCCCAAAATGAGACTCAAGCTCAATATTACAATTCCATTCAGGTTGCTATTTTTGTACACATCACATATAGACATTCCCTTGATAGCACAAAAGATGAGCGAAAGATAATCAGAGAGTACCATTTTTATATGAGTGACGATAGGTCTCACTCTCATGAGTTTGTTCAACATTGTTTCTAGAACTATTTTGACTTCTTGCAGGAAAATGGTATTGCCATGGATAGGCATCTCATTTGGTCAGATAATTGCACCGGTCAATTTAAGAATGCTAGAATGTTTTATTGGTTGTGTAGAATGCATGTGGAGAGAGGTGTACCTCATATTTGGAGTTTTTTTGAGTTAGGGCATGGGAAAGGGGAGCATGACGGAGCAGGTGCGTGTGTGAAGAGAGCTCTAGTTAAGGAGCAATTGAGGATTTCAGGTGTTGTACTTCTTGATGCTCATTCTATTGTTGATTGGTGTACTTTAGCATTGTCACAGGGGGGGACTCTTGATTCTACAGTGCGTAGATTCTTTTGGTTGGTTGAGGAGGGAACTATAGGAGATAGATTGGATTGTCAAACAGTGAAAGACTCTTCAAAAATGCATTCATTCCGAAGCTCCAATAGTATTACATGGACCATTTGGATAGGAGAGTCGGCTTGTTTTTGCCCCATGTGTTTTCGGTATGATTAGGATCATTGCGAGTCAAGTGAGTGGGTGGATACATGGGTTCCACAGTATTTGACTCCTTTATCTTTGACACTCTATATAAGAAATGATGACATGGACACTTCAGTTAACTATGACCATCTTTTAGATCTTTTGAAGCCAGGAGATGTTTTTGCATTGGTTGCACCACAAGGGAATGATGAGAGGTCAGATTATTGGTTAGCACGTTGTGTACAAGGTAAATAGAAGCTTGTACAATTGATGACAGATGGTGATGGGTTCACATATCCTACTGGTTTAGTTGTTATTGTGGGAACTTGGCTGCGAACATACATGATTAGAAAGAATGGAGTTCCTGCATTTGAAGACTATGAGAAGCACAAAACTATTCTCATGTATTCACACCTTGTTGTAGCAACAAATGTCAAGTTGTCAAAGCATCAAGGAAGACCAAAGAAAAAATAACTTTGGACTATTACTACTGCTGATCATGAAGCACTATTGGAGACCCTGAAGCAAAGAGATGACCCTTCAGGAACACTTGACTAGGTAATAAGTTAACTTAGTGCATTGTTTTCTAAGTTCGTTAAACTTAATTTCAATACATTAATTTGACCTTTCTTAGATTATATTTTGAGTCAATAAACTTGGTTTTGTATGTGGATTGTAACTTGTGTAGGAGCACCTATGAAGATGCCTACAGTCACCATGGATCCAATCAGAGATAGAAGGACAAAAGGATCCTTAATGGTTAATTGAGATCTTTTGAAGCCTATAATGGCAATTTGTAACAATCAATTTGATTTAAAAGTTAAATGTCCTAAAACTCTTCATAAGGACTTATGACCAAAATCATGTATGGGTGGCCAATAGTGCCAAGAAGGGATCTTACATGTCATATACTTATGTCATTTGCATGGTTTGAATTCTTACATGTTTGATTGTTGTTTCTAATGCTTTAAGAATATTATTTTTTATCATTTCAAACAATCTATAAAAGTTAAACCTCAAACATAATAAGCTCCACAGTTCAAATTTCACAAGCTTAATCATGATTAATTTCATAGTTCAAATTTCAAACATACCACTAACAGTCGGTTGAAAGTGGCTCAGCAACGTATCTTTCAAACCGGTAGCAATCTTCTGTGGCTTGTATCTCGGACCTCATGATAGGTATTGACAAACCATCAAGTGCTACGGGATCATGTTTCTGAGGTCTACAATAACCTCTCTTAGTTTTGGGCGATTCAACTTTGTTTGTATTTGGTAAGGCAATCTCAGTCAATGCCAAAATTTGTAGTGAGGGTTAGTTGAAAGTGGCTCAGCAACATTTCTTTCAAATTGTCTGACCTGACATCGAACTGTTTGATCCATTGGCTCCGGTTGGCTAGGTAAACACTAATGACAACCCCGTTCTACCCACAGAGTCATCAGAATGCTCACGACCACGCTCGACCCAAGTGACCCCAAGGTGCACTAAGCATGATTGGGCAACGATCTTCCGGGGATCGTATCTTGGACCTTGTGAGAGGTATCAAAAAACTATTAGGTGCTACAGGATTGTGTTTTTGAGGTCTACAATAACATCTCTCGATTTTGGGCGATTCAACTTTGTTTGCATTTGGCAAGGCGATCTCAGTCGATGCCAAAACTTGCAGTGAGGGTTAGTTGAAAGTGGCTCAGTAGCGTATCTTTCAAACCGTCTGAATTGGCATCAAACCATCTGCTTCATCAGCTTCGGTTGGCCAGGTAAACACCAGTAACAACCCCATTTTTCCCATAGAGTCACCGGAATGCTCGTGACCACGCTCGACCCAAGTGACCCCAAGGTGCACTAAGCACGATTGGGCAGCGATCTTCCAGGGCTTGTATCTTGGACCTCGTGAGAGGTATCGACAAACCATCAGGTGCCATAGGATCATGTTTTCAAGGTCTACAATAACCTCTCTCATTTTTGGGCGATTTGATTTCGTTTGCATTTGGCAAGGCAATCTCAGTCAATGCCAAAACTTGTAGTGAGGGTCAGTTGAAAGTGGCTCAGTAGCGTATCTTTCAAACCGTCTGACCTGGCATCGAACCGTCTACTCCATCGGCTTCAGTTGGCCGAGTAAACACCAGTGACAACCCCATTTTTCCCATAGAGTCACCAGAACGCTCGCGACCATGCTCGACCCAAGTGACCCCAAGGTGCACTAAGCACGATTGGGCAGTGATCTTTCGGGGCTCGTATCTTGAACCTCTTGAGAGGTATCGACAAACCATTAGGTGCTACGAGATCATGTTTTTGAGGTCTACAATAATCTCTCTTAGTTTTGGTCAATTTGACTTCGTTTCCATTTGGCAAGGTGATCTCAGTCAATGCCAAAACTTGCAGCAAGGGTCAGTTGAAAGTGGCTCAACAGTGTATCTTTCAAATCGTTCGACCTGGCATCAAACCATTTTCTCCATTGGCTCCATTTGGCTAGGTAAATGCTAATGACAACCTTGTTCTGCCCACAAAGTCACCGGAACGCTCACGACTACGCTCAACCCAAGTGACCTCAAGGTGCACTAAGCACAATTGGGCAGCGATCTTCCGGGGCTCGTATCTCAGACCTCGTGAGAGGTATCGACAAACCATTAGGTGCTATAGGATTGTGTTTTTGAGGTCTACAATAACCTCTCTCAGTTTTGGGTGATTTGACTTTGTTTGCATTTGGCAAGGCGATCTCAGTCGATACCAAAACTTGCAGCGAGGGTCAGTTGAAAGTGGCTCAGCAATGTATCTTTCAAACTGTCTGACCTGGCATTGAACTGTCTACTCCATTAGCTCTAGTTGGCCAAGTAAACACTAGTGACAACTCCATTATGCCCACAGAGTCACCGAAATTCTCGCGACCACGCTCGACCCAAGTGACCCCAAGGTGCACTAAGCATGATTAGGCAGTGATCTTTTGGGGCTCGTATCTCAGACCTCATGAGAGGTATTGAAAAATTGTCAGGTGCTACGAGATCATATTTTTGAGGTCTACAATAACCTCTCTCGGTTTTGGGTGATTCAACTTCATTTTCATTTGGCAAGGCAATCTCAGTTGATGCTAAAACTTGCAGTGAGGGTCAGTTGAAAGTGGCTCAATAGCGTATCTTTCAAACCGTCCGATCTGGCATCAAACTGTCTGCTCCATCAGTTCCAGTTGGCCATGTAAACACCAGTGACAACCCCATTCTGCCCACAGAGTCATCAGAACGCTCGTGACCACACTCGACCCAAGTGACCCCAAGGTGCACTAAGCATGATTGGGCAGCGATCTTCTTGGGCTCATATCTTGGACCTCATGAGAGGTATCGACAAACTATTAGGTGCTATGAGATCATGTTTTCAAGGTCTACAATAACCTCTCTCAGTTTTGGGCGATTCGACTTCGTTTGCATTTGGCAAGGCGATCTCAGTCGATGCCAAAACTTGCAGTGAGGGTCAGTTGAAAGTGGCTCAGTAGCATATCTTTCAAACCGTCTAATCTGGCATCAAACCGTCTGCTCCATTGGCTTCAATTGGCCGGGTAAACGCCAGTGACAATCTCGTTCCACCTGATGGAGCCTTAATTTTTTACAAAAATTAGGGCCTCCATTTGAGAAATAATGTTGGAGATTTGATAAGGTTGTCATTGATGTCATTGAAGGTTTTTTGGTTGCTCACAAGATATACGAACACATACTATTAAGTGGAGATAAAAACTAAGATAGATAGCAAAGACTATTGAATAAATAGCATTGACAACTATGCAACTTGGCAACGTTGGGACATTAAGCATTTGAATGGAGTGAAGTATACACACCAACAATTAATGATCAAAGTCAACCCAAATAAATTTCATTTCCTCATAGATGTTAACAGTTGCAGCATATTACAAAGATGACAAACATATTATTTGGAAGAATATTACAAGAGGTGGTAAATTAAAACTCATCATGAATGTCCAGTCGGCAATAATCAACCCATGAAGCAACAACTTCATCAAATGAAGTGAACACAACATGAGTTAAAGATTGATAAAACATATGCGTATGAAGACATTCGAAGGAGCCATGCAGTAATAAAAATTAAATATACACAGTGCTGAGCATAGTTTGAAGGCAGTATTAAAATCATTCAATGAACATTTGAGAGACGATATATTCAAGAGATGTGCTTTTGTAATTCTGAGGGATATCATGTTGCGCAAGCAATCATATATTATACACAATGGAAAAGTCAATAGTCACATGTCATATCTATTAATGGTAATATCGAAGATTGGAAATGAAGACCATAAGCTTATACGATAATGGAGATTTTTTATAGAATGAAATGAAGGCTCCTACATACACGATGATATTGAAACATTATTGCCGACAGTTAAAATTATTATAAGTGCAAACAAAAAGAATTGAAAATGATAATATATGAAATTAGCAATGCAAGTATGAGACTGAATGCGCACACAATGAAAAATAGCGACATAATTGATGGTATAGAATTTGTATACGAAAATTCATAGAAGTGGTAAACGAAACTCTCATATTAGCAGCGATTGAAGTTTTAATTTAGTGATGAAGAGCAGATGGCATGGTTTTTATTTTGCAGAGAAATGATCTTCAGTATCGGTACTGATGGCCTCATCATTGTCTCAGGCACAGGGAAAGTTAAGCACCAGAAATCTAGGAAATCTATAGAATTTAAACCTCAAACATAATAAGCTCCATGAATAGGGCATTCCAGAGTAAAGAAAAACAAATGTAACTTCAACAAGATATAATTTAAATCATATAGATAATCATAGTCAAGATATAACTTCACCATTCAATTCCATAAACATGAATAATAAATATGTATATACAAAAGATGACGCAAATATAACATATAAATGAACATGTTCTATATATGTATCAAAAGTATGTCCATATACAAATATGGCACATGCCATTTCAAAATGTCTACAAAATCAATGTTTTAAGGTGTACAATGTGGCATATATGCCATCTCAAAATGTGCCAAGTGTCATCTCTAAATGACCACAAAACTAAAACTGCATCCTATGCTGTAGGGGGATCATCAAAATGTACCCTCTTTGAAGAAGTGTTGGGCTCTGATTGATCCTGAATAAAAAATGAGTTCAAACCAAAGTTAGATTGCTTACTTTATATGATTTGTACACACACACACACATATATATATATATATATATATATATATATATATATATATATATATATATATATATATATATATATAAAATTCATAATTCAAACACTAATTTAATTAAAATTATAACTGAATACAAATATTTGTACCTGGTCTCTCGATCACCTACCACAATCAGGTGTCCTAGCAATATTCCTGGGTAGCGAAGGGACCATGCCAGCAATACCAAATCTGACCTATAAATATATATTTGCAATAATGAGATTAGTAGAGTGGTGCAACATAGAGTAATAAATCTACAAAATAGGCTGATAGCATAATAAAATTACAAATTGATTGAACTAAAATTAAAACTTACATCTAGTGATCCCTCCTCTGGAATAGTGGGCTGGGTCAACAAAGAAATGAAAGATTCTCGTGGACCCTCCCTCACAGTCGGAGTAACCTATGAGAGTAAAAATATTGTCAATTATATATCAATGTACTTCATCATAGCAACCCTGGTTACAAAATACAAATAACAATATGTAAAAGTCTACGTACAATCGGGCTATCACTCTGAATCGAGACGCCTGTAACCCTACGCTGCCAAACCGGTGTCGGGACATCATCAATAGTGACACCCTATATAATAAAGTGCAAGTAAAATATTTATTACTACACACAGGTGGCATACATATGCATGCATAATTAATCTTAAACAATTAACTACCTTTCCTTTGTCGAGTCCTGATGAAGGAACCCCCTCATGCCCCCCACTGACATCGGCTGTAGCCTGCAAGAACACAATAAGATGACAATATATATTAGTAAATGTATGAATTTCATTGCTCTAATTGATAGAGATTTAAGCATGTACACCAAATGATATAAAAAAAAACTAATGGGTACATAATTTATAATATACCGTATAGTCATCAAGGCCAAATGAAATGGCCGAAAGTGTGGACTCATCCAACTGTCTCACCTCCTCCTGTGTCATCGACTGAACATAAATGGAAAAAATATATATACATAAGTGCATGTAATCATTGAAACTAATCTAAATAAATAAATTATTTTTAAATTAAATAAGTCAGGTGACAAATTTATTTATAATGTTTACTCTTACCGTATCAACAAGAGTCAATGGCTCTGCGTCCACCTCTTGAGCACTCTCATGAGATGTAGATGCTCCATGAGGTGTTGTAGCCTCTACAGTTGTGTCTCCTATATCCTCCTCATCAATATCATGAAACTGATATGTATCAGAATCAGTAAGCGGTCCGAGGCACATATGCCTACACATAATGCACATATGGGGCTCGCATACATGTGAACTCTGACAAGATGTCGATGCGCCAGCAGCATCCACAGAAGGCAACACTGACCTGGTCTATGTGATCAACTGATCACTCAGTAAATGAATGGCCCTAATAGTCTATGAGGCAGCCTTTGCAATGATATCGGGATGCTGCACTGGAGGAGGGGGTGCAACATCAGTGGGGGGGACAAAGGTAGTGGCCTTTCGACACTGGGAAGATGGTCTAATCTAAGGAGCTCCTCTGCCTACACCCATATTGGGCCTCATACTCCAATAATCAACATGGTGACCAAGCACAAACTCAGCTTACAATTTTTTAATGAAATAAAATGGGACCTCCAAATTGCTATGGGGTGGTTTATCAAAAACCATCCACCAACGATCCCAAAAGTTTGTGTGCATTGCTTCATTTGTGCACCATTTTATTGATAATTTGGGCTTTTTGTGGTCAACTGGTATTTTGGTTTTAGGATCAACAAAAAGGGCAGCTATATCTTCCTTAGTTATATTAAGGGCCGCAATCCCATCATGGTCAAGCCCATCATCAAATTGGGCGTGCATATCATCACGCCAATGAAGAGTAGCATTATGTTGTTGCGTGAGTGTGTCAATATTTCCAACAATTGTATTTAGTGTGGCAAGCATGGGACCTAATGTAGATATATTTTGATACGTGTTTTGGAAACCTCATATTGTGTTCAAATTTTCTTGTGTCAAATCTTGTAAAGATATAGGGTTTAGATAGGGGGGATTATTTTCGGGATCGTTATTTGGTGCGGGAGGGTTATTTTCTTCATTGTTGTTAGCCATGCCTGATTAAATAAAAAACAAATCTAAATTTCAATCTAATTTCATATATTATTACAAATATAAATACAAAACCCTATTTAAAAAAAATATGCTACATTTAGCATGAAAATGAAATAAATTAATAAAAATTATACAAATAACTACTTACCGAATATGCTCGGAGTCGAATTTGTTGTTTCCAATATCAGGTACCCAAAAATATATCAGGTATATGAAAATTGTGGAAAGAAACTTGAAGAAAATCGCCAAGGAAATGAAGAAAAGGGCTCGCGGGTTTCGGATTTATGCCACAGTTATTGGATACCCGATAAGGTCTGTGCTTTGGTGGTAGGTTTTCCCAGGTGTACTGACACCCATGCCTACTAAAAAGTCAACAAGCGCTTTCATGCGCTTTTGGATGAGTGAAAAGTGAATATTTTTCACATTGCCACTTTTTGGCCCCTCATGATCTTGCACATACCCTAGACCTAATATGTAATATTGTAAAGCCTTATGATCAATACACAATACAAATTCACTCAATATCAAATAATGTCTCCATTTCTTTAGGGCTTGAACAATATCATAGAGCTCTTGATCATGTACATATAATATTTCCTTTTAGAATCATTCAATTTATCACTAAAGAAAGCAACGGGTTTACCTTCTTGACTCAAAACAACTCCTATTGCACTACCACTTGCATCACATTCAACTTGAAACACCTTATTGAAATCCAGTAAAGCTATCACAGACAATTCAACAACCTTCTTCTTCAAAGTCTAAAAACTTTTATTAGCTCCATGTGTCCATTTGAATTCTCTTTTATCTCCTCTCATAGTCTCATTCATAGCATTACAAATTGCACTAAATTTTTTAATGAACTTTCAGTAGAAACTTGCTAAACCATGAAATGATCTTACCTCACTAGAATTTTCAGGTGTAGGCCAATTCAAAATAGATTCAACCTTCTCAGGATCCATCTTCAAACCATCAGTTGAAATAAAAAATCCCAAATATACAATCTCTTCTTTCATGAAGGAATATTTTTTCATATTAATCATCAACTTTTCTTCTTTCAATTTTTGCAATACTTGTTTAATGTGCAACAAATGTTCTTCTCTGGTCTTACTAAACATTAGAATGTCATCCAAGTATACAATCACAAATTTACCCAAGAATTTCTTCAAAACCTCATTCATCAACCTCCCAAAAGTACTTGGTGCATTAGTTAAACCAAAAGGTATAACCAACCACTCATACAAACCTTCTCTTGTCTTGAAATTAGTCTTCCATTCATTACCTTCTTTGATTCTGATTTGATGATATCTTCTCTTCAAATCAATTTTAGTAAAATACTTTTCTCCACTCAAACTATCCATTATGTCATCCATTCTTGGTATAAGAAACTGATATTTCATTGTTAGCTTGTTGACTTATCTGGAATCAGTACACATTCACCAGTATCCATTCTTCTTAGGTGCCAACACAACTAGTACTACACATGGACTCAAAATTTCTCGAATCAAACCTTCCTGCAACAACTCTTGAATTTGTCGGTTAAGTTCCTCATTCTTGTTAGGTGTTAACCGATGTGGTGCTTTATTTGGTAAACTAGCTCCAGGAATCAGATCCATACAATGCTCAATGCTTCTCTTTGGTGTTAAACCATCAGGTACATTATTAGAAATGATCTCTTTGTACTCAGTGATTAATTTATCAACCTCTTCAAGAACACTATCCACTATCTTCTCACTCGATTTGTTACAAATACAACAAAATACACATCATTCTTCTTTAAATCCTTAACAAACTTTCTTCCTTCCATAAAACAAACTTTCATATATGTAAAAGCATTATCAAAAAATTCTTCAATCAAAGGTAACCGTATTTGTCTTCTCCCATAAGCCCAAATAGTATATTTATGCAATCTCCCATCATATAATGCATGTCTACCACATTTCCAAGGTCTACCCAACAAAATATGACAACAATCCATAGGCATAATATCACACACCACCTTTACTTTCCAATCTTCAAATTCACATAACATTGTTCACTTCCCAATAGTGTATGCTCATCCTTGATCCCATGAAATTTGATAGGGTTTTGGGTGTTTCAACCTTTCCAATTGCAACTTTGCAACTTTACAACCATTTCCTCAGATGCAAGTTTCTCCAAGATTCCACTGTCAATTATTACCTTCCACACTTTATCAAAAACTCTGCATCTGGTCTTGAACAAAATTTTCCTTACTAGATCTTCCTTATTACTTTCACTCCATAATGCTCTTATGACCATCAAGTTATTTTCCTTCTCTGGTTTATTTAGTTAGTCTTCTTTCACCAAGGCATTTATACTGCTACTAACTTTCTTTCTTGCATATGTACACTCAAATGATCTATGTCCTTCTCCTCCACAATTGTAACAAGTTCCTTGGAATCCACCCCTGCTATAGCCACCTTGGTAGTTACTACCTCTTCCTCTAGAATAACTTTCACCTTTCCACTCAGTCTTGCCTTTATCCTGATTTGTTTTGTCTTCATTAGATCTATTTTTTTCACCATAAGATCTACCTCTTCCTCTAGGGAATCTACCACCTCTTCCTGTTTATCTTTTCTCATGTCTTTTCTTCAATTTCTCCTCAGCTTTCAGGGAAAACTGATAAGCTTCTTCAATACTTTCCAAGTTAACCAAACTGATTTCCTCTTGAATAGAAACTCTTAACCCATTTAGGTATCTAGCAATTCTTTCTACCTCATCCTCAACATGTCCAAATATGATGTCTAATCTATAAAATTCCTTGGTATAGTCATCTACCAAGCTATCTCTCTGCTTCAAACTATACATTCTTCTAACTAGGTTAATCTGATAATCACAAGGTAGAAACTTGCATTTCAATTTATTCACCATCTTATTACATACCTTGATTTCATCTTTACCTTTCCTCTTTCTTTCCAATTGTAGATGCTCCCACCATATGGATGCATGACTTTTCAATTTAGTACTTGCAATTTTCACCTTCTTTTCCTTTGAAACACTTTTATATTCAAAATACTTTTCCATCTCAGTTATCCAATCCATCAACTCATGTGAATCCAACCTTCCACTGTATTCAGGAGGTTTGAAATGTGGTGTAGCCTTCAAATTTATCAATGCCTTCAAAAGTATTTAATCACCTTGATCCATCACATGTGCAGGTTCTGCTTCACCTTGTTCATCTTCAGCTTCTTCATCACTAACATTGAATCAAGATGTCTTCCTTTGCATTGGGATGTTTTAACAGCTTCCAATCTAGCAACAATATGTTTTAGCATATCCGCTAAGCCTAGATCTTCATCTTGCCTCCCATGAACCATCTTGAAACCCTCTACAATTATAGGTCAGATTGCAATCTGCCACCCCACAAAAAGATATCAACTAGGGCTTATAAGAAGGAATCAGATCTAACCTCGCTCTGATACCACCTGATGCAAGTAGGGAAGGAGAAGGGGCCAAAGGCACACCCAACTACCAACCACCTTGCAGCAATAACACTTGAAAGCAACAACAGAATACAAGGAGAGAGAGAATGTAGAAAATTCATATATTATTCATGATAAACTTCATACATGTCGAGTTGTAAGGCCTTTCCAGTTATGGCCAGAACAAGAGAATTCAATTACAAAAATTCCTCATACATGCAAGGATCTGCCAACCTTCCAAATTCTATCCTTTTAAATCTATTCTCCCCAAAACTGCCCTAAAAACTACAAAATACTACTCTATTTATACAAGAGGCTACCGAGTAGGTCGTCTCTAAATATCCATTAGATCCAACATTGGAGAAAGGGATGACCCATATTTAGGTCTACACGCTTCCCAATGATCAATGCAATCATTAACTCTACGACCAAAATTGAATACACAAGTCAGCCTCAACAAAGATCCAAAACAAAGCACTCGGTGAGCAAGACTACCGAGCAACCAAAACCAACTTGGCAAATAACTGAACCAACTCAGTGAACAACCGAACCAAGCAACAACTAAGCCCCATTGGTGGAAAGCAAGAATACTTCACCGGCAGCCCAAAAGAAGCTACTGAGAACATCTAACAACTCTAACATGTTTTTGGTGATATAAGATTGCCAAGAACCCAAGATTCTCCTCCATCAATATATGATCCAATTTATATAACCCCAAGTTTGATTCCACATAGACCACCACATTAGTAGCATTATAATTTGTGATCATGTGTTTGAGCTTGGATTCATATCAAGCTTGATCTAATTACTAAGTTCATTCCATGGAATCCATAGCTACATGAAGTTAGTTGAAATCCAACCCCTCAAGCACTTAGTCCATTCTTGACTCAGGAACATCCCATATAGCTCAGGATATCCATTATGTAAATATCAATATATTAGTGTATCATTGGAATCTAATACCAATTAAATTTTAACATTATTTAGATTAGAAACCACCCTCACTTTCATTTTTATCAAGTTGGATGACTACCTTATTGGTAGGATGTGGTGTCATTCCAAGCTTCTTGCATATAATATACAACATCATGTTTTTGATTAAGGTAAATACATGTTTTGAAGGGGACCTGAAACCATTTATATATAATATAGAGTACAACATCATGTAGCATGAGGTTTTCAAATCTATTAAGAAATTGTGTAAGTTCTTCTCAAAAATTCTTAAACTCATTAGAAAGGGTGGGAGTTATTCCTTATTTTTTAATATTGTTGGCATGGCTTCTGTTGCATTAACATTAGATCCTTGACCTTTGGCGTGGCAGTTTGAGCATTTCCCTTTGTGTGTTCTAATGACTCGAGTAGAGCTTCCCTTTGGGTAAGATAATTTCACAACATATCATATATGGAGATATCAACTTTAGTCTTTTTTGGCTACTACACTGCACTATATTTCTTTTGTATTGTTGTTCAACATCTCTTAGCTAAAGTTGTATATGTTGTTGGGCTAGGAACTCCAACACCGGTTCCTTTCAGGGCTGCGATGTTATTGTTGGCATACAAATATGGAGAAGTTGGGTTTGACTCGGGAGGAATGACATCAGTGAACACCTCCTATGTACTCCTTATGTTGTATTAGTTGATCTTCATAAAGATAAGAATTTATGTCCAAGTGTCCTTCATAATTCTCTATTGATCCTACTTGGTGTGGTATAGTTAGTTTGTTTACTAATCGTTTTGTTAATCTTTTCTTTAAAATAATAGATTATGCTTGTATTATTTGGGACTGATTTCTATTCTATAATTATCCCAAATTGTAAATAAGATGTTCTTGATTAGATTGGTTCCTTAATCCAATTTCAAAATTTTAACTTTTTCCATAACTTTCTTACTTGTAATTATAAACTTCTTTTAAATGCTAATATATTATAAAATTGGACATCTTTACTCAAATTATAAAAAAATACAAACATCAATATTAATTATAATATAGAAATATGCATACATTAAACCATCAACAATAGTTGGGAAGGGTCAAGCATGAGATTCATGCCTCAATATGATACAATAAGAAGTTTCCAAGTGGGATTAATGGACCATTCTTCCTTCCGTCTTTGACTAATTTTAATTCAATCACGATGTTAAAGCATTTTTGGTTCACCAAACCACTAAAAGAGAAAATCGTTCATCAAAAACATTAATAAATTATTTGGTTGAATCATTTTCGAGACGGCTAGATTCAATCTGGATTGGGAATCGACGTGGGCTGGAGGCCAGTGAACAAATTAAATCTCTAATTTTGACTTTTAAATCATTTCTCCAATCAAGACATTTTGATTGCGTATCAGCATCTCTGATTTTCTATAGTGCGTTGCAATTATTTAATATTAGAAGCTTCTATATATTGTTATTTTTATCTTTAATTTATTTTTATTTAATTACATTTTTTAATTTTTAATTTGCTTATTATGTATTATTTTATATATTTCTTTTATATAGTTTTTCTTAAATCTTCATTCTTTCACCTCACCTTGGTCAATACAATCTGAAACGTGGATTCAAATACTACACAAATACTTCCAGAAACTCTTGCACATGTATAACAGATATCATTTCAATAAATGTATATCTAGTATAATCAGACAACATACCATCATTCTCTAAATATTAAATAAAATCTATTAAACTATAATCCAATTTTAGATATTCTCCAAATGTGATATTCACCCCCAAATCCCAACCATTGTATGATACTCTCAAAATGTAATATTCACCCAAAAAAAAATACAAATCCCAACCGATTATACACAATCAAATAAAATTCTTAAATACAACCTTACTTCAGATATTCCCAAAATTTAATGTTCAACATATCATGACCCAAAAAAGTACAAATACCAGCATTCATTATACAAAGGAATACTCAGACAATACAAACCAAAAGAATCGAAATTTACATGTGGAAGACATATTTTACTAGGCCAAATAACCAAGAACAGATCGCCATAACAGAGTGTGTTAAATCTGGTCCTGCTGATCATTTATTTCTTTGCCCTCTTCTGGTACTGCACCTTTATCCAGCGGATGCCCGTGGAAGATCCTGCCTTGATCTTTCTGGCTCCAATTGCAGCCACAATTTTAGCCTTGTCAAAACCAGTAGAAGCTGCAGATTTAACCTTATCTGACATCTTGGTGTTGGAATTTTGTTGTTGGAGTGATCGATCTTCGCTGTAATCCCACTGATCGGCCCAGGTTGCTCCGTATGAATCACTGTGGTCGAAAACTGGACCCTGTTTGGAAGCCATTGCTAATTTCTCTGTGGAAGCTATCACGCGAATGGATTATGAAATTCGTTCGTTGTATTGTTGTGAAAGATGCTGCGTAAATATAGCTTTTTTTTCGCGGAGTGGATAGATAGATAGATAGTTGGTTTACGAAATGTGAGGTGTTTGACTGTTGAGGAGGAAGATGGTAGAAGGTTCTAGAAGACGGCAGACGCCATGAACCAAGGAATAAATCGTTGTATAGCACACGTTTGATGACGATGATTAAACATGGATATAAAATGTCTCGAGTAGAAATCTTAAAACATTAATTAATTGGTCCCATTGAATGTCGTAGTTAAGACTTGGGAGGCATGCAAAACAATTTGCATGTGATATTTACTTGTGCCCTAGGGTCTGCTCTACCTCACTTCTTTTGTGGACCCAAGGAGACTTTTGAAATTCACAAGCCTTCACGCACTACTTAAATACATTAATCCTATTTTCTTTTCAGATAATAAATAATATTGTTCGAGTGCTCAACAACATATTTAGATTTAAAAAGGGTACTTGATGGGACACCTTTGTACAATTGGACATTTTAGGGTGAGAAGAATGAATAATGTAAGGTTGATAGGATGTTTTATTATCTTTTATATTTGTCAATGGGCTTTTGGTCTATTGGTGAAGTTGAAAGGTTCTTAACGAGTCCACTAGGGATCAAGTTTTGTCGTATACAAAACTCTGACATATAAAAGGGATGAGGTTGGGTTCATGCCTTGGAAAAATTTGGCAGAATGGATACCCCTTGGTCCTTGGCTCTTAGCTAAAGAAGTTTAGTCTAAAGATTGTTCTCAATATAAAAAATTATAATCTTTTTGAAGTCTTTTTGGCAATACATATGCCTTTTCACAATGTGATAGTAGTCCTTCCTCCAATAAAGTTCAAATTGTTTTTTACTACGTAAACATTTTTTAACATAAGTCATTAGATTAGCAATAGTATTGTTACCCTTGACAAACTAATTTTAAATATATACAAGCTCAATACAAAGGCATGTTTATCTTTTCTTAGGAATATGTTTGACATTATGTTTTAAATTGATTTCTTGTTATGATCTAGAGCTTTGGAGGGTGTGATAGAATCAAATTCAATTTTGAATCCTCATTAATGGGGTTACGAAGATTAATCTTCCTACCAATCCTAGAAAAGGAGTAGTGTGGACTGCCTTTGTTTTAGGATGGGTTAAGATAAACTTTGACAGGGCATCGAAAGGAAACCTAGGAATAAGTGAAGTAGGATGTGTGCTCAAAGCTTAGAAAAGCAATCCTGAAGAAAAAAAATATAAATTTAGGAATAACGACCAATAATGAGGGATAATTTAGGACGACTCTAATAGGACTAGAAAATGTGGAAGATAGCTTCAATGTCCTTAGGTGCATGTGGAAGGGGACTAGTTAATAACAATAAACACCATGTGATATAAATTGACTCTAGATTGGAAATTATAGAAGTGGATAAGAGTGATATAGGATTTGGTGGAGCAACTTGAGAGTTTTACAATTTCACATATATAGAGAGAAGACAACTCAAAGGCGGATGGGCTGGCAAAATTGGTAGTGGAGCAGTGATAAAAGTAATAAACATATTAAGGTGTAGTTGAGGTGGAAGTAGAGAGAGAAAATGATGAAGGGAAGTACATGTGTGATTAGTAGGTGGGCCCAAAATGTGGATAATAACTATCTTGAAGTCCCAAGTTAGAGAGAATGGTACATTCCTAGATATGAATGAGTCTCAAAAGGATCCAAAGAATGTGAAAAGGATAGGTCATGCCTAGAAAGATAGCTAGGAGCAAAATTAAATGTTGGAAAGATTAATGGAGGTGGTCAATTAGGATATGAGATGACAAAGGATGAAATGGCTAGTAATTAAGGATGACGTATATGGCACATAGAATAATAATCAAAGTCCTGAGAGTATGAGGTCATCATTAATTTAAAATGATGTTTTGGCAAGGAAAAGCCCTTGAAAGTTTCTTTAAATAGAGAAATAAGAGGTAGTGAACAACATTAATAAAGTTATGATCTATGTAGATTTCAAGGTGAGATAGATGTGGAATCTGAAATGGACATGCCAATTTGACTAGTTACTGAGAAGAGACATGTGGCTTTCTTGGGGCCTTAGAGAAGTTATAAATTTTTTTCTTTTGAACCAAACATGATTTGGTGATCCATGCAGTTAAAATGGTGTTGGAAGATGATTTTTTGAGGAAAGATCACTGCTAATGCGTAAACTTGGATATATTGGCCATATTTTTGCCAATGTGGGAGAATATAAAGAAGTGGAAAATGCACTCTACTTGGGTTTGGCACAAAAGACTTTTCTGGGTGAAATTAGGGAGGTATTGGACAAAGTTGAAGGGAAGGAAATTCCTTTTCCAAGGGACTACTATGTGATTTGACACTAAGGAAGAGTAATTGAGAGGTCCACACTCATCACCTCTGTGGTGCCAAACTCAATTATGCATCACACTCTAAATGTAGAAAAGAGTATAATATTTCTTTTAATAAAATATTGGACCTAGTGCCAAATGATAGAATGTGGTAGCTACAAAAGTGCCTAATTGAGGAAGGGTTGGTTACTGACTACAACGATGAGGAGGCCTTTAGTATTGAGATCAAAGAGGAGCTAGACAGTAATAATGGAGGAGCTTTGGAGGTGAATATGGGGAACCATGCAAAATATGGACCAAAATGTCTATAGAAGACAAGGTGTGTTGGTGGGAGACCAAACAAAACAGGGTAAGGGTAGAATGCATGCCCTAAAATTTATATAAAATGCTTATTAATTATGATGTTTGTATTGGTAGAATAGAAATAGAAGAAGATAGTAGTATAATTTCATAACGTATGTCAGTATATAAGAGAACACAATGTCTCTATTCTATCATAGGGGACATATGTAGATTAATAGGAGGTCTCTTTTTGATATCTAAGGAGCATAGGATTTTGAATGTCAGATCAGACTAGACAAAAAAGGTGCTTATATATGTAATTAAATTTTTTTTAAAAATAATTTTAATAAATTACTATTTTTTATTCATAAAAAAATTTAATTTAAAATTACATATATAATCTGAAATTTTTATGATCTATTGAAAAACTAAAAACTATAATAATATTTATAAATTATGATATTACAATGACTTGATCCCATGCCCATCTATTTCATTTTTCAAATTTATGTTTTCCTTGTTTTCTATTATCAAAGTGAAGAAAACAACTCAAATTTATACAAATGCATTATAATAGGTCATTATTATAGCATTCTACAAATTTGGTCCATGCAAAGATTTTGATAAGTAGTTTTACTTTGGGTAAGACAATTTTACAACATATCATTTATGGAGATATCAACTTTAGTCTTTTTTGGATCCTCCACTGCACTATATTTCTTCTGTATTGCTATTTGAACAACGTCTTGTAGCTAAAGTTGTATATGTTGTTGGGCTAGGAACTCCAACACTAGTTCCTTTTAGGGCTGTGGGGTTATTGTTGGCATACAAATATGGAGGAGTTGGGTTTGAATCGAGAGGAATGCCATCAGTGAACAACTCCTTTCTACTCCTTATGTTGTATTAGTTGACCTTCACGAAGATGAGAATTTATTTCCAAGTGTCCTTCATAATTATGAGTTGATCTTACTTGGTGTGGTATAGTCAATTTGTCTATTTGTCATTTTGTTAATCTTTTCTTTAAAATAATAGATTATGCTTGTATTATTAGAGATTGAATTCTATTCTATAGTAATCCTGAATTGTAAATAAGATATTCTTGATTAGATTGGTTCCTTAGTCCAATTTCAAAATTTTAACTATTTCCATAACCTTCTTATTTATAATTATAAACTTCTTTTAAATGCTAATACCCAAATTAAAAAAAAATACAAACACCAATATTAATTATAATAGGGTCAAGCATGAGATTCATGCCTCAATATGATAACAATGACAAGTTTCCAAGTGGGCTTAATGGACCATTCTTCCTTCTCTCGACTTTGACTAATTTTATTTCAATCGCGATGTTAAAGCATTTTTGGTTCACCAAACCGCTAAAAAAAACAATCGTTCATGCATTAGTTAGCAAAAACATTAATAAATTATTTGGTTGAATCATTTTCGAGACTGCTAGATTCAATCTGGATTGGGATTCGACGTGGGCTGGAGACCGGTGAACAAATTCAATCTCTAATCTCGACTTTTAAATCATTTTTCCAATCAAGATATTTTGATTGCGTATCGGCATCTCTAATTTTTTATAGTGGGTTGCAATATTAAAAATATATATATTTAAAATTAGAAGCTTCTAGATATATTGTTATTTTTATCTTTAATTTTTTTAATTTAATTACTTCTATTTAATTTTTAATTTGTTTATTATGTATTATTTTATCTGAAACGTCAATTCAAATATTGTACTGATAATTCCAGAAACTCTTGTACATGTATAACAGATATCATTTCAATAAATGTATATCTAGTATAATCATCAGACAACATACCATCATTCTCTAAATATTAAACAAAATCTATTAAACTATAATCCAATTTTAGATATTCTCCAAATGCGATATTCACCCCCAAATCCCAACCATTGTATGAAATTCTTAAAATGTAATATTCACCCCCAAAAAATACAAATCCCAATCGATTATACACAATCAATTAAAATTTTAAAATATAACCTTACTTCAGATATTCCCAAAATTTAATGTTCAACATATCATGACCCAAAAAAGTACAAATACCAGCATTCATTATACAAAGGAATACTCAGACAATACAAACCAAAAGAATCGAAATTTACACGTGGAAGACATATTTCATGAGGCCAAATAACTAAGAACAGATCGCCATAACAGAGTGTGTTAAATTTGGTCCATTAATAATTTATTTCTTTGCCCTCTTCTGGTACTGCACCTTTATCCAGCGGATGCCCGTGGAAGATCCCGCCTTGATCTTTTTTGCTCCAACTGCAGCCACAATTTTAGCCTTGTCAAAACCAGTAGACGCCGCAGATTTAACCTTATCTGACATGTTGGTGTTAGAATTCCGTTGTTGAAGTGATCGATCTTCGCTGTAATCCCACTGATCGGCCCAGGTTGCTCCGTACGAATCACTGTGGTCGAAAACTGGACCCTGTTTGGAAGCCATTGCTCAATTTCTGTGTGGAAGCTATCACGGGAATGAATGATGAAATTCGTTTGTTGTATTGTTGTGAAAGCTGCTGCGTAAATATAGCTTTTTTTTCGCAGATTGGATGGTTGGTTTACGAAACGTGAGGTTTTTGACAGTTGGGAGGAAGATGGTAGAAGGTTCCAGAAGGCGGCGGACGGAGGAATAAATCATTGTAATTACGGCTTGAACACGATGTGATTAAATACCATCGGAAAACATATTTCTCACACGACCAAATTCAAATAGAAATCTTAAAATATTAATAAATTGTTCCCTTTGGATGGCGTAGGTAAGACTTGGAGCCATTGCTAATTACTTGTGCCCTAGGGTCTGCCCTAACCACGCCTTTGCCTCGCTTGTTTTGTGGACCCCGGTAGACTTCTTGAAATCTAGAAGCCTTTGAGATAATAAATAATAATATTGTTCTAATGTTCAACAATATATAGATTTAAGAAGGGTGGGAAAGACTTAGTATTCGAATGCATTTAAATGGATGTGATTGGAGCTGTTGATTTGATATTCATACTTATTGATTTAATACTCATAATTGTAGATGTAATTCTATTTTTTTTACAACATTGCACCAACAGTTGTGACTTTAAAGTTGTTAGTACAATGATGATTGTCCATAATTGAATGAAATGTACCCTTAGTTGTAAAAAGCAACCAATCATGTGATGCCACATCAATTGTACAAGTATGGGTACTCTTTTTGCACGACCACTGGTCTCACCTTTTTTTTTGGGTTGTTTTGGACACCTTGGCAAAAAGCATGTTGATGTGGCATCATAATTGATGATGTGGCATCATAATTGATGGTGTGGCACTAAAACCTCAGTTATAAGCATAGGACTTGTCAAGTAAACTATTGTAAAAAATTGGAAGTTAGTCTCTTGAAATCTGGTGTAATGGCGAAGTATATGATGTAAGCATATAGATGGTGTAGAGTTCAAATCTCCTCCAATACAAAAGAAAGGGGAGTGATTTGAAATTTCTATGTAGAATTTTGAGAAGCGTAAAGTTTGATGGCCCACCTTTTTATAATGGGACATTTTAGGGTGTAAGGGGTGAATAATATGCTAAAGGGTATTTGATTTAATGTTAAAGTCTATGTTGTAAACATCTAGATGGTATTCATTTCAAATCTCTATAATACAAAAAAAATATAGAGTTGACATGATTTTTTATTTAAATCAGCTAATAAGAATTTTAGCCTGACTTATAATCAAATAAGGCGACAAACAATCTATGGAACATTCCACCAACAAGAATCTAAGAAACTTGAACACTTCTAATTTTTTATTTATTGCATAATGTTATATTTTAAAAATATTTTTATTAAAAATATTTATAACAATTCCAAAATTTAAATTTATTAATTCAAACTTATATAATCTATTATATATAACTTTAAAAACATATAATAATATTTATATATCATGGTAGTACACAACTTGTTTTCATTCCATCTTTTCTTGAATTTACTTAAAAAATATTCACATGCAATTGTTGTTTTCTATAATCACAAGTGAAGAAAATAACTTAAATTTTATAGTATACCATTCTATAAATTTGACCAATGCAAAAATTTGATCTTGAGGGGTCGTAAGAGGTCCTAAGGGGTCCTACAACACATTAATGTGTCCTAGGACCCTTTACCATACACTAATGTATGATAAGGGGTCTTGAGGGATCTTAAGGGGTCATAGAACACATTAATGTGTTCTAGGACCACTTAAGACCCCTTATAGTGTATGGTAAGGGATCATAAGGGGTCCTAAGGGGTCGTCCTGGGACTTTTTAAGACCCCTTACAACCCCTTACCATACACTAATGTATGGTAAGGGGTCCTAAGGTGTCTTAAGGGGTCCTAGGACACATTAATGTGTCCTAGGACCTATTAACGCCACTCTCTATATATATTAGGGGTCTTAAGGGTTGTTAAAGAGTCCTAGGACACATTAATGTGTTCTAGGACCCCTAAGGTGTCGTAAGGGGTCCTAGGACACATTTTTTTTCTAAGATCCCTTACGACCCCTTACCATACACTAGTGTACTATAATGCGTGTATGGTAAGAGGTCCTAAGGGGTTGTAAGGGGTCCTACAACACATTAATATGTCCTAGGAATCTTTAGGACCCCTTACCATATACTAATGAATTATAAGGGGTCTTCAGGGGGTCCTAAGGGGTTTTAGGACACAAAAATGTATCCTAAGACTCTTTAAGACCCCTTACAACCCCTTACCATGTACTAATGTATGGTAAGGAGTCTTAAGGTATCTTAAGGGGTCCTGGAACACATTAGTGTATCTTAGGACCCCTTATGACCCCACAAGACCTTTTAGCACCACTCTATCTATATATTAGGGGTCCTAAGGGTTGTTAAAGGGTCTTATGACACATTAATGTTTCCTAGCACCCCTTACCATACACTAATGTATGATAAGGAGTCTCAAGGGGTTGTATGGTTATGACCCCTTACCATATATTAGTGTATGGTAAGGGGTCCTAAGGTGTCTTAGGACACATTAATATGTCCTAGGAATCCTTAAGGCCCCTTACAACCCCTTACCATGTACTAATGTATGGTAAGGGATGCTAAGGTATCTTAAGGGGTCCTAGGACACATTAATGTATTTTAGGACACCTTATGACCCCATAGGACCTATTATCACCACTCTCTCTACATATTAGGGGTTCTAAGGGTTGTTAAAGGGTCATAAGACACATTAATATGTTCTAGGACCCCTTAGGACCCCTTACCATACACTAGCATATGGTAAGGGGTCCTAAGGTGTTGTAAGGGGTTTTGAGGGGTTCTAGGGCACATTAATTTATCCTAAGACCCCTTACCATACACTTTTGTATTGTAAAGGGTGTATGGTAAGGGGTCCTAAGGGGTTGTAAGGGGTCTTAAGGGGTTCTAGGACACATTAATGTGTCCTAGAATCCCTTGTGACCCCTTAGGAATATTTAGGGCCCCTAAGATGTATCCAATAAGGTGTCCTAAGGGGTCATAGGAAATATTAATGTGTCCTAGGAGCCATTATGACCCCTTACCATACATTAGGACACATTAATGTGTCCTAGGACCCCTTAAGACCCCTTACGAACCTTCAAGACTCCTAAGGTGTATGCTAAGGTGTCCTAAAGGGTCCTAAGGGGTCATAAGGGGTATTAGGACCCCTTATGACCCCTCTCTCTACATATTAGAGGTTGTAAGGGTTGTAAAGGGGTCCTAGGACACATTAATGTGTCTTAGGACCCCTTAGAGAGAGAGATTAGGGGATGATATGGTGAGAAGGAGGGGAGGGAGTGAAAGATGATATTTAAGGGGAGATAAATGTGAGAGTGAGAGTGAGAGTAAGAGAAGGGGGAAAGGGTGAGAGACATGAGGTAGAGATAGAGGTTAAATTAGGGGACAATATGGTGATAAAAGCGAGGGGAGAAAGTAAAAGAGGGTATTTAAAGGGAGATAAATGTGAGAGTAAGAGTGAGAGAAGGGGGAGAGGGTAAGAGACATGTGGTGGAGATATATGGTAATAAGGGGAGGGATATGAGAGAAAGGGAGAAGGGAGAGGGGAAGAGATGAGGTAGAGAGAGAGAGAAGGGGGAGGTGGAGGGGGAGGGGGAGAGAGATGAGGTAGATAGAGAAAGAGGATAATTAGGTCTTGGAATAGACAAAGATAGTGATGGGGGAAGGAAGAGGGGAGAATAGAGAGAGAGGGGGGGAGGGGGAGTTAGATAAGGTTGAACCTATAAACAATACAATGAGAAATAATCCTCAAATGATCATGCAAAATTAAAGGGCTTAATATTACAATCAATAGTCTACTAGGAATCATGTTGAAGACAATGTGTTGATTCCTGAAATTTGGCCAAGTCTAAAATTTCCTAAAAACCCTCAAAATCCAAAATGTTTATCTTAACTCCTATGAATCTAAAACCACTCTCAAACATCTTAAAATTATATACATAAAATTTAACTTAAGTATAAGAAATAAAGAGTATGTAGCTTATATATCAGACTAATGTGTGAACTATTATTGCTAACTCAAGATCATGTGTGGGATAATTCAATTTATGATCCTTGAGTTTGTGAGATTCATATGCAATTACTCATACTTTGTGCACAGGGACTGCCCCAATTGCTTCCAATAAAGCATCAATACACACTGTAAAATGTAACTTAAGTATAATAAAGGAAGAGTGTGTAGCTTATACTTAGATGATACATTTTATGTATGGTCCTAGTGTTGAAATTGCCTTGAGTGTTCCCTATTTAAAAGGTTTTTTTTTATCTTTCTTTATATCCACATAGGGTGCATACCAAATAGGGCATGTTCCCTATTTAGAAGGATTTTGGCATGTTATTATTGCCACATAGGGCACACACCAAATAGGGTGTGCGCCTTTTTAACTACATTGGGATCCACCAAGCCTATGGCTTGGATTTTCCTTGGGCATCCAATCCAAAGGCTTGGAGTATTCAAATAGGCTTGAGACATGTTTTCCAACAAACATACAAAAAATTCACATTTTTTGTGTCTGCTCCCCATCAAGTGTGCACGTGGTTCAATAAAGAAAAAATTAGAAAACATGATGTTCTAGATCTCTCTTTTAACTATCTAACCATATAATTTATTTTGAATTATGATTATGTTAAGCTTTTCATCTCTAATTTCTTTTGTAAGTATGTCTGATTTTTGTCAAAAACCAACATGTACTATTTTGGGCATAGATGTTGGCTCGTTCGTTGGATTTTGAAACAAGTTACTTGTTTAGAAACTAGACTCTATTCTACACACTTTACAAAAAAAGTTTTGATTTTTTAGTAGTTTTCATTGATTTCTAAGGGGAGCACATACAAATTTCACATTTTCAGGATGTGTGCACTTCGCAAATTTGTAAAAAATCATACATTAAAAAAAAAATAGTAGAAAAATCCAAGATAAACTGTGTGGTGTTAGCTAAATTCTCACTGGAGCGAATAAAAAAATTCAAAAAAAAAGTTAACATTTTAGGGGGAGCACAACAGATGCTATGTTATGTTTTTTTTGTAAAAAATAGGACCACTTTTTGTGCTCATCCTTTTTGAGGGCCTTAATCTCCACCAATTTCAAAATAAATTAGTAGTATAGAAACTAGATTCAAAGTACTACAACTCTTTTTCTTGTCACATCTTGAAATTTTGAGTCTAACTATCTTCAATTTCTTGTCGAAGATCAAAGTTTACTTATAACTAGGTGTTGTGATCTCATCTTCTTGGGAATTCTCCATTATTTGAATTGATATGCTCTCTACAACTGAAATATGTTCATGTCTTTTTTCTTGTACATGACCTTAATGTCTTGTCAACATTAATGTTGTTGTTTAGTATTTTGAATTTTTTATGAAATTAATGCTATGCAATATATTTTTATCCTTGATAGTGTTAATCTATTTCCCATTGTCTAATGAATACGCCCACCCCTTCATGAAAATCATGTTATTCCTTTTCAACTATACAAAAATCTTCCACTATACATGTCATTATTGTTCTTTGCATTTTTATGAAAGATCTCTAATCTAATCTAACACCTACAACATGAATGTATCTTTTCTTTGCATTAGTAAAATGATATGTTCCTTGCATTTTTTCTCTCATCATGCTAAACACATTCAAATCTACTTGTAGCATCTACTTTGTTATTGTAAACTAGGATGTTTGTTGTTTTATCATTACTACATACCATTGTTCCATGTTGGTTAATGACTTTATAAATCATGAAAATGTTTTGTATCTTTAGAAATCAGTGATCACTAATTATGATATCATTGTTTTATGATAGTTCTTATTGCGTGCTAAAATGTTGTCACATTTCTATGAGTCATTATATCCAAGATTGCTCAAGAATGAGGTCTCAAATGATGACTCATAGCTCTCTATTCATGGAGTGCAAGGGTTTATAATGGAGGCCCTTAGATTAGACCTAGTTTGTGCCCATGCAAGTACACCATAAAATGAGAGATTCAAAGAGGAAAAGCAAGAATGCTAGTCTCCATGATCATCAAGTATGCATGCAAATGAAAATGAAAGCTATTCTATATGATAACAATGCATAAAAGAAAACTAATCTATGAAAGGAAATGCTTATGCAAGATTATTCTATGAAAGGAAATATGAATCTAATCTAATATGCAAGTGCAAGATTAATCTAAATGGATTGCCATGGGGCATGAGAGAAGAAGACAAGAAAAGAGAAGTTGCAATACCCAAGCTCAAGTGCTCAAAACTCTTCTCCAAAATCGCTCTCCAAACTTGTATAATAATAACATAAAATCTTGATCTCTAAAATCTTCATGCATAAATGAGAAGGAGAGGTCTCCTTATAAAGGATTTTAGAAATGAATAAACGATCAAGATTAAGAGGAAAAAAGAAATGAGCAATGGTGGAGATTAAATCTTGGTTGATCCATGTGCTCAAGATTCTCAAGAGGCAAAATCAATGGATATGGTTAAGAGGCAAAAAGATGTGTGGAAGAGATTAAGAGGCAAAAGGAGATTCCACTCATCTCGGAAAGTGTGCATTCAATGTGTGGACAAAAAGTCTTTTTCTTTTATTATTTATTTATTATTTTTAGCAAAGTGGTCTCCGTTATTTAATTAAAAGATTTTTTATTTATTTAAAAGAGATTTGTTCTTTTAATTAAATGTGGCTTAGGATAAAGTGATTTTATTATTGAATTAAAAGATTTATTTTTTTATCTAATTAAAAGGGAGCATGTTCTCTTAATTAAATAAGATTATTTTATTTTTAATTTTTTCTCTTTTTAATTAAATAAGACTTAAAATAAAATGACCAAACCTTAGGAAATATTGAATTAATTACGATTTGATCAAGAAAATTGATTTGGATTGAAAATATTGCAAAGCATTGATTCAGGAAATTGATAAATTGATGAATGGGGGCCCAAAGTCTAGGTGACCATTTTAGGGTGCATACATTTGCCCCTCTTTGACTAATGTGTGATCTTCATGGGAACACATGTAGTCAAAGAATGAAGTTGAAGTGTGAGATCGATTTGGGATCACAAAACAACCCAGAAGTGTGATCGACAGATGGGAACACATCAAGACAAAGATAAGTTGATTGAAAAAGACAAGGCCAACACCCCTTTAAATAGGTAATTATCAAGTCTCAAGCAAGGTTGCCCCAAGCGAAGAAATTGATAGGATTGATAAAGTTGAATCAAGGATTGAAGTTTGATAGGTACTGCCCCCTCGTGATCGAAATCGAAATGAGATAGAGAAGAAATAGTAAATTGATAAATTTGATCAAATCAAACTAAAGATAAGGTTCTTGATGTAAGATGAAAGATATAAGGATCATAGAGCCAAGGTAGATCATTAAGCATGAAAGATTATGCCCCAAGGTTGAAGTAGAAGAAAAGAAGTGGGGTGAAAGCGAATGGAAGACAAAAGTTTGGAAGAGGTGGAAAGAAATGGAGAGAAGAAAGAGAATTTGCCTCAAGAAAGAGAATGCCTCAAAATCAATCAACTGGTTAAGATAGGAAATTTTAATTGAGATCACAAAAGAATATAAGGAAATGAAGATCAAAACATGACCATAGTTGATTAAAAGTCCAAAAGAAAGATGAAGGAAAACCCTCTCAAACTCCTAATGCAGCCTAAAAATACAAATTAACATAAAGTCTAACAATGAAAGCTACATGAAAATGCAAAGGTGTACTTGCAATAGAGCAACTATAACATAGGATCTTGTGTTCATCATTCATTAGAGAATGTTAAGGAACTTATTTTCATCGTTGGGCCATTATTAACAGACATCAAAAAATCACACAATCAACACTAGTCACATGCGCAACCATGAAGATATGAATGTGATTTATATCAGATTGGAATGTGGAAAGATTCTAACATAAGCATGAAATACATAAAGGTCAAGATGACTTCGATGTTAGCTTACCCAATCTAATGTAGAAAAACCACACTCGCATCAAGGCATAGATGCCGGGATGACCATAAGAATGGTTGTGCAAAAATAGTAAGGATGATGCCTCAAATCTCCTAAGTGTTTCAAGGGAACAACAAGAGACACTCTAGAGTTTCAAGACCACACCCACAAGTAGAAAGAAAATAAAAACATGCCCCATGCCCCAAGTCTTCTAGCTATGCATCCTGGAGAGACTTATTAGACAAGGACACTTAACAAAAATCAATAACGGTCAGCACACAAAGAAAAGATCATGACATAGCTCAAGCATTAAGTGTTGTGTTTAAAAATTTAAGTGTGTTAATTGATACTGAGTTCCGAGGATAAGGATTGATTGCTTGCAAGCAGGTAAGATCACATGACAAAATTGGGTAAGACCAAACTGATAAGTGTTGAAAAACACTCGATGCCAAGGGTTGTGTTGAAAAACACAGTTGGGGTGGTGTTGAAAAATACCATTTGTGAGGTGTCCTAAAGACTAATGCATCCAAGAGACCAAAGCTAACATAGTTATTCCCCCTAGACAAAGGCAAAGACCAATTCCAAACCAAGGCAACAAAGACAAGGTATGATGGAGAAAGGCTAAGTGTTGAGGACGCGTGCTAAGAAACAAGGGTGCAAAGGCCTCAAGTAGTCCTCATTTCCAGGTTTTCACCACTTGGATTTTATTGCAAATTTTTCTCTTTTTTTTAGGACTTTTAATAATTTTTTTGTATTTTTGCTACCAAGGCACCTGTTTCCAGGTTTTCACCAAGGCACTTTTTCTATTTTTTTTTTTGAATTTTTTATTTTTTTGGTATTTTTAGAATATGTTATTTTTTTGGAGATACATAAAAGTGCCTATTGCTAGGTTTTCACTAAGATGATCATTTTTTCAGGACATTGTTAGATTTTTAGAATTTTTGACAATATATCATTTTTTTGGATTTTTTCAGGATCAATAAGTATGTACAAAGGATGCCCTCAGATAGAACAGGCATCATGGATAGAAATTATTTAGGTGCAATACATTGATAGGATCAGGGAGCTTCTCTCCCTCTTCTGTAGATAATAAATAAGAAACTTTCCCAAAAGCTGTTGTAATGACATAAGGTTTAAGCCAATTAGGTTCAAATTTTCCCTTTTGATCTCTATGCTGTTGGTTCTTAGGATTTTCACGTAGGACAAGATCTCCCACTTGGAATTCTCTATGGTGAACCTTTTTTTTGAAGGCTTTGGATATGTGCTTTTGATAAACCCACATATGGTCAAATGATGCTTGACATTTCTCATCTAGAAGTTCTAACTCTTGAAGTCTCATGGCCCAGTAGTCTTCATCTGTAACTAGACCTTTGAGGGAAACTCTAAGTGAAAGAATCTCAACCTCTAAAGGTAACACTGCTTCAACACCATATGTAAGGGCAAAATGAGTAGCCCCAGTAGGAGTATGAATACTCATTCTATAGGCCCACAAAGCGGGATTTATCTGTAAATTCCAATCTCTACCATTCTTATGAACTGTTCTATGTAGGATTTTAAGAATGGTTTTGTTTGATGCCTCTGCTTGACCATTTCCTTGTGGGAAGTAAATGGAGGACCAATGTTGTTTAATCTTGAATTTCTTGTAGAGTTGCTTAAGGTCCTTATTTTTGAACTGACCTCCATTGTCAGTGATAATCTCAGAAGGCACTCCATATCGACAGATGATATGATTCAGAATGAATAGAGAGTCTGTCTTGCCTGAGGCAACAAAAAGTGGGACAACTTCTACCCATTTAGTGAAGTAATTAGTAGCAGTGATAATAAACTTTTGTCCACCTGATGAGTTGTGATGAATCTACCCAACAAGATCAAAGGCCGAGTGCTGAAATGGCCAATGAGATATAGAAGCAATGAGCTCCCTGCCTAGAGCATGTATCAGGTTACCATGTTTTTGACACTTTTCACATGACTTTGCAAAAGCTACTACATCGTAGGCCAATAGTACCCTGCCCTAAGCAACCTTCGGGCCATGGCAAGACCATTGGTATGTCCCCCACAGATGCCCTCATGAATGTCAACCAACGCTTAATCGGATTCTTCCTTTTTTAAGCATCTAAGAAGTGTTCCATCTAGACCCCTCCTATACAAATCACCAGAGATAAGGGTATGATGAGAGGCATTTCAAGTAAGGTTTCTGCGTTCAAATCAATTAAAGGTTTCAGGGATAATGCCATCATGAAGGTATGAATAAATGGCACCATAAAGGGATGAATCACGACCAACAAGGGTACAAATAACATGGCTTTCTTGGGAGTCATAGATAGGGTGATGCAAATCTTCCACCAAGAATTCAAATCTGGACTCATGCTGCTCTAACTGAAGGAGTGAAGCAAGTGTAGCCATAGCATCAGCTGCTTTGTTTTCTGCTCTAGGGATTTGCTGAAATGTGACAAATGTGAAGTATCATTTCAAGGAATCAACCATTTTCTTATAAGGTACCAGTTTCTCATCTTTTGTTTGATATTCTTCATTGACTTGGTTGATTATCAGCTGTGAATCCCCATAGATGTGTAGCTCTTTTATTCTCCATTCTATGGACATTTTAAGTCCATTTGTTAAAGCTTCATACTCAGCAATGTTGTTTGTACATGGTAACAATAACTTGTAAGACTTAGGAATCGTGTACTCATGAGGAGAAACAAACAACACACCAGCTCCTGAACCATTTTGCATAAAAGATCCATCAAAGAACATCTTCCATGTTCTTTCAGTCATATACATGAGATGCTCATTTGGAAAGTCAACTTGAATAGGTGCACTATCTTGTATTGGGAAATCAGCCAATTGATCTGCTATAACTTGTCCTTTGATTGCTTTATGCTCAATGTACTCTATTTCAAACTCTGAAAGGATCATCATCTATTTAGCAAGTCTACCTGTGAGGGCAGCCTTACCAAGTAAATACTTGAGTGGATCTATTTTTGCTATGAGATGTATTGTGTGCACAAGCATGTAATGTCGGAGCTTTTGGGAAGCAAACACAATTGCAAGGCAAGCTTTCTCAATGTTGGTGTAGTTAACCTCATATGAAACAAGAGTACGACTAATGTAGTATATTACTTTTTCTTTCCCATGTTCATCAAGTTGAGCTAGTAATGCCCCCAAGGAAGATTCTGTCGCTGAAATGTATAGAATAAGTGGTTTCCCTGGGATAGGAGGCATTAAAATGGGAGGATTTTCCAAGTATTTCTTGATTTGATCTATGCTCTTTTGGCAATCCTCATTCCAAACACATTTGACTCTTTTGTGTAAGTTCTTGTTGAAAGGTTGGGCTCTATCTGCCAACTGTGAAATGAACCTCCTTATAGATTGAAGACGTCCTTGAAGACTTCTCATTTGAATAATGTTTTTAGGAGGTGGCATATCTATGATTGCTTGGACTTTTTTAGGGTCTACCTCTATTCCTTTTGTTGAAATGATGAATCCTAGAAGTTTTCCAAAGGTGACACCAAATGCACACTTTTTAGGATTTAACCTTAGTTGAAATTGTTCCATGTGATCTAGAATGACTTCTAAATCATCTAAGTGTGTGTCTCTTTTCTTAGACTTGGCCAAGGTGTCATCCACATAATCTTCCATGTTTTTATGCATCATGCCATGAAAAATGGTTGTCATAGCTCATTGATAGGTGGCTCCTACATTTTTTAATCTAAAAGGCATAACGTTCCAATAATAGGTACCCCATGCACAAGTGAATGCAGCATTTTCTTGATCTTCAGGAGCTATCTTAATCTAATTGTATCCATAAAAACCATCCATCAAGGAATAAATATCATAACCCACAGTCATGTCCACTATCATGTCTATATTAGGGAGTGGAAAATCATCCTTAGGGCATGCTCTATTGACATCTCTGAAATCTGTGAAAATTCGAATGGATTTTTCATGTTTGGAAACTGGTACAATGTTTGATATCCATTCAGCATAGTCAATAGCTCTTATGAATCATGCGCCAAGGGTTTTTTCTAATTCTACCTTGACTAGGAGAGTTATGTGAGGATGCATCTTTCTCAATTTCTGTTTGATTGGTTTTACACTTGGAGCTATGGACAAGTGATGCATGATAAGATTAGTGTCCAACCCTAACATATCTAAGTAAGTCCAAGCAAAATTGATCTTATTTTTTTGTAAGAACTTAGTGTAAGCTTCTTTTTCTTGTGGTAACAAGGATTGAGCCAAATGTACTACATGTGGAGCCTCATCTATACCCAAATTGACTAGTTGTGTTGGCTCAACAAGCACCAAAGATCTGTCTTGAAATTAACTAGGGAGACGATCAAGTACCTCATCTTAGGCGCCTCAGAGAGGTTTTCACCCTTGGATACATCATTTATTTTTACTTTTTTTGGTTTTGACACTGCCACATAGTGGTTTTCTCCATCAGAACTCTTTTTCTTTTTTTCTTTTCTTTTTATTTTGTGACTAAGGTACTTGATGTCTGGCTCTATCATGCTAGTAGCTGGTTCACTGGTGGAAGAGACTATGGGTTCAATGGCATTCAAGTAACATGTTATCTCATAATCATTTTGGAATGTTAATAGCTCAGGTTCTTGATAGCGTTGGGACCAATAAATGAGGTTAGGATGAGCAAGAGGTAAGTCAATGACTGGCTCAATGTTATGAATGTGAATGATATCATCTCTGGTGACCGAAGAGTCAGAGTTCATCAAGTATCTTTCTAAGCTACCCAAATCAAGATTCATCCTAAAAATTGAAGAATCATCCACTAAGGCAACAAGTGGGTTCAAATCCACTAATCCTACATGTGACTCGTCAGCTACCTCAGGTTGAGAACTATAAGTGTGGATGACATCAACATCCATGTCAACTGTGGAAGAATCAGAGAGAGAGTCCCATTCATACTCATGTGAATCTATTTCTGAATCCCAACTAGGGTGTTTACACCATGAAGGTTTGGGATGTCTTGATGTGGAAGCTCTAATGTCATCAAGGGTAACATATCTCTCCATCAAACAAATAATATTCTTTCATTGACATTCTCTAATAGGATCTTCTACATTTGATTCATTTTGTTCTAAGTTTGCAACTATCGCATGAGCAACTGGATTATCTGAATCTCCCCAAAGGAGATTGGTGGAAGGGACCCAATCTTCACACATATCTTGCTGATTTGTCAAATTAGGTATGTATTTTGGTTCATTTTCACTATCTGACTCATCAAGGACAGGAGCAGTGTTCTTGTTATGTTTCATAAATCCTAGGCCAACTGTCTTCTTAGACTTGCGTCCAAAAATAGCATGATCAAGAGGTTCAGCTCTAGCATCCAATCTATGACTAAGAGGGCCATGTTCAGGATAGCCCATCTTCTTGACAAAAGTATACCCTCTTCCATAAGCCTTAGGATAGGGAGAGAAGTTCTCATTGTGTATGTATTTCTCTTCTCTATAAATCCAGTCTTTAACAACCACCTCTTCTTTCTCATCTTGAATAGGCACTGAGGACTCTACAAATGTACCAAATAAAGTCATAGCTGAAGAGGAAGGTCTCATTTCTTGTGAAGGTTTTCCATAAGATCTAGGTGAAACTGGAAGCTTTGTAAAAGAGTTAAGTTGATACCCCCCTACACCAAGGTCTACCGACTTGAACTTGTCTTTACTTGAACTTGTCTTTGCATTCTGTTAAGATCACATTAAAGTCTTCTACTTCTCTATTGAGGGGAACATGAGCACTTGCTGAAATTAAGTTAACAGATAATGTGCTATCCCCAGGTATACAAATTTCTACTCCATTGTAGGGAAATTTAACACACTGATGGTAGGTAGACGACATTGCTTGCATATCATAGATCCATGGTCTACCAAGTAAGATATTGTATGCCAGAGGACTAGCATCAACAATTTGAAATAAAATATCCTTCTCAACAGGGCCAATCCTAACAGGAAGGATGGCCAACCCTTTGAAACTTATTTCCACCTCATCATAGGCTTTGATAGTGATCTTCTTTCTGGTATCTATGACTTTTTCAAAATAACCCAATGTCTTTAAAAGACTCAAGGAACAAATATTAAGCCCTGCACCCCCATCTATCAACACACACCTGGCACGGGCTTTGTGGATCATGACTTCAATATGAAGGGAAAGATTGTGTGGGTGGCCCAAAGCTTTATCATCATCCTCTGAGAAGGTAAGGTAATGAGGGCTAGCAATATGGTTAACCATGTTTTGGAATTGATCAACATTTAAGTCGTTAGGGGCATTCACCATACACAAGGAATCCTCAAGGACTTGCTTATGCCTTGGGGAAAACTCTAAGAGCTCAAAGATCAAAATCTGAGCTAGGGTTCTCCGCAACTGATCTACAAGATTATAACTCATTTTAGGATTAACTACTAGTTTTGAGGTGGCATTCTTGGATGCTACTTGCTTTGGTTTACTAGGTTGACTTGAATTGGGTCCTCTGATGACAATGGGAACTTGACTTCGTGTGAAAGCATTAAGAGCTTGGGATGACATTCTAGAGTTTAGACCCCTTAGCACCACGACAAGTTCTTCATCAAAGATAGGAGGAGAGTCCACGTCTAGATCATAACCATAGGGATCTTTATTTCTTGTCATATTGACATTTTCTTCCACAACTTCAAGCATGTTGACAACATTCTCTACAGCTATGTAAGTGTAATTGATCTCAGCCTTTCCATTCTTAGGTTTAGAGGTTTCCCACTTCTCATACTTGGGCAAAGGTTCTTTGAAAGCCTTATGATCAGCATTGGTGTTCAACCCATCTATCTGAAGTTTTCCATTCTCAATGAGATCTTGGATGATATGCTTAAGTTTCCAACAGTTTTCAATATTATGTCCAACACCATTATGAAATTTGCAAAAGGCTTTCTCATCCCACCAATGTGGCTTAACATCAGGTGTATGATGCTTTGCGAGATCTTGAGGATGCGCAAGGTTGTTGGCAATGAGTGTTTTGAAGACATCCTCATATGAATCACCAAGTTTTGCAAATTGACGCCTCTCTTTCTTGGTCTTATCTTGATATCTTGGCTTGCTCTCATGTTGATTAGAGGCATTGAGTTTCATGGCTTGAACTGCACTAGACAAGTGAAGAACAACTTGATCTTTGGGTTGAGAAGAGTCCACAACTCCATCAATGACCATTTTTTTATTTCTATTCCAATGCGATTTTTTTCCTTTATCCTTATTAGAGTTGTTATTTTGACCATTGTTGTTGTTTTTGTTGTTGGCCAAAATTCCTTGTTCTTTCAAAACATCCTCAATCCTACATGCGGTTTCAACCATGGTGTCAAAGGAATCAAAGACCATTTTCCTAACTTCATACCGCATCTCAGGAACCAAGTTGCTAATAAGGATGTCAATCTTCTCATCTTCATGAATGGTCCTACAGTAGCGAGAGCATTTTCATCTCCACCTTTGCAAGAAAGTGACAAATGATTCCCCTTGATGTTGTTTTAAGTTGCATAAGTCCAACATGGTGACAGATCTTGAAATATTGTATGCAAAGTGTTGGACAAATCTATGGACAAGCTCTTTAAAAGTCTTGATGGGAGGTGTTATGTTGGTGAAATATTCCATCACTTGACCCTTAAGATTCCTTGGGAACAATCTCATGAGGTACGAATCATCTTGATGGAACTCAAAACTCATAATATAAAACTGATACACATGATCATGTGGATCTCCACTACCGTCATACTTGTCATATTGGGGGATATCAACTTTTCTAGGAAAATCTTTCATACTCACACTCTTGTCAAAAGGATTGGGACAAATCGAATAAAGATTGAATGAGCTCTTGGGTGCCAGAATATTTTCTATCATACTCTGAAGTTGTTTGATCTTCTCATCCTGAGATGGACCTTGCTTCTTGATCTTTCTGTCCACATCAAAGTTGTAAGGGACTTAAGCACCTTTGTTGATTAAACTCTCTAGGAACTTGTTTTTGTTTTTCTCCAAGTATCTCTCCACATACTATTGGAAGAGTGGTTCTTGTTGTATCTTCATGAAATCTTGGGAGTTGAGGTCAAGACTTGAGCTACTTCCCCCATATTTTGAACCATGGTGAGCATGTTGAGAAGGTTGTTTTGAGTTCCTGGGAGGTGTTTGTCTCCTATAATGATCATATTGTGGAGCCCTTCTTCCTCTAGGGCTAGGAGATCATGAAGATGATCTTGAATATCTTCCACTTCATGGATTCTTAGGAGGAGTGGGTGGAGGAGAGTTGTTTCCACCACCAACACACATGTTGTTGTATTGATCATTGAGCTGCTGAGCCAAGAGTCTGTCTTTCTCTTCTTGTGCGACTCTCCTTTCTATTTCTAATAAGGCTTGTGTTTCTGACTCTAGGAGTCTAAATTTCTCTTCCTTTGCAGCCTATTCATCTAGGAAGGTTTTCTTTTCGTGCTCAATCATCTTGAGTCTTTCACTTGTGTATCTCTTGAATTTGTTTGGAGCGGTGAACTTGGTCTTGAATGTTTAAATAAGTCATTGGTATATGCTACATTTTACGTGAGTATCATAAGGTTCATCGTCTTGATTGTCATGTTGTGATTGCTCTTCTTGAGAGACTTTCCTCTTATCTCTCTTAGCCCTTTGATGTGCGTCTAGATATCTAGTAGAAATAAGAGATGAGACTGGTTGATTTTCATGAGATGAACTACCAAACATAATGTTATCTCTATGCCTTTCAAATATGTTGTCAAGACTTTTATCCCTTTCTTCCCTCTCCCTTCGAGTCATTGTGTAACTCATATCCATATCTGAATGAGAAGGTGCTAAGGATGTGCTCAACTCGCTAAGATTACTCTTGGGATCAAACCAAGCTTCTGAGGTATTCCTAGGGGATTGATCAAAGACATGATCTTTTCCCTTATGTTTTTTGCAAGTTTGAACTAAGGGTAATTGGTCAAAGACTACTTGAGGTCATTTTCCTTGATTTACTTGATATCTTATTGTAACCGAAATGAAAGAAAATATCCTAGGTGATAAGATGACACTAAGAAACGTTGGTATCAAACTAAGATAGTAAAAGCACTCAATTATCCAAAAGAGATGTGATAAGATAGAATTTTTGTAAAAGGCATAAACCAACACTGCCATAGGGGTGCCCAATAAACGTATGAGTATCCTAACACATATGGATCAGGAGGATGATTTATCCAAGATATATTTGATTGAATTTGGATTTGTTATGGAAGTGAATGGATAAGAGATTACTAAAACTCTCCAAGCTTGTTATCAAAGAATCCAAAGGTTGGTCTTCTCAACAAAGACAGTTTCTAACTAATCGATTCCAAGCAGGGTCACTTGTGAAATCAAAGATTGCTAATTCAAGAGGTTAAGACACATGAACCCAAGGTGCAAACAAACTTCTAATAGTGGGGTAAGTGACCCGATTGGACCCGGATCGACCGAGGAAAACTAGGAATGGCAGGATAGCAAATCAGGAAAGCTGTAAAAAATTGGTGTTTCGACTTAGGAACTCAATTTTTGTTCATTTTAAAAGATTAATTAAACACATCAACCAATTTTTATCATTGATCAAGCACATAAGATAGCAATCAAGGAGTTCAAACAAACAAATGTCTTCAAACAATGAACAAGGGACAAAACAACCTTGCACATGAACAAGAATAGTGACTTAGTATGCTACTCCTTAAAGATTCTACTTGTGTATGTTCTCAAAATGTTTTTCAACCACGCACATAGTCCTAGCAAATAAAAATTTGGTTGCACTATGGTTCTTAGTAATGGTCAACTCTGCAACTTTTGCAATCTCAAGAGGGTGAACTCCAATCTAGGCACACTCAGGTTTTGACACATTCTGAGAATTTAATCAATCAGAGATGCTGAGGAGATCTGACAGCCCAACAAGAAACCACATGTGGATATTTCTTCCACAAGGACATTTATATAGCAGTTGTTGCTACCACGACAAAAATGGCTATTACCACTTGAGGTTTTGTCCATGTGGTTTACCAAATAAAGGGAATGTCCACTATGGTTAACCCTCTCTAACAAGGTGACTGACAAAAAGGACCAAATGGTGACTTGGTTTAGATTCAAGGATCTGAGTTTCTGATACTACCCAAAAAGGGAGTAAAGCATAATCCTCTAGCCTCTTCAGTTCACCCAAACATAGAAAATAGATTCATTGACACGCTAAGATTGAAACCACCTCACCAAGGTTCATATGTCAACAACAATGTCTACCAATCTCTCTAAATGGGTCTAAGAGAGAATGTACCGATCAATGTTGAGGACTAAACCAAGTAAGACCGTGAGATGGTAACAATATCCTCCCTATCTACAAGGGGTTCTATCGTCAAGAAGAACTTTGCAAGAATCCCACTCTCTCAAGAACACCACAAATAGTGTTCATAGGGCCTATTTACTATGTGAAACATATATGCAAGAAAGTGAATCTATGTTCTTTTTAGAGAACAAAATTGAAGTGTGATCTATGAAAGCAATAAACATTCAAGTTAGGCACATGAGAGATTTATTTTAATTTCTAAAATCAAAATGTTATAGAGATTCAAAAAAATACCTCAAGTCCAATGCAACGCGCTTAGTAGATTTTTGTTGAGCTTTTTTTGTGCAAGCAAGCCACGAACTCTCCAACAAGCAAACAAGCAAACAAGCAAACAAGATATGCAATGTATATCCAATTTATGCAAACTCTAGGGTTAGATCTAAAAATCAATTTTTAGGAGCAATAATAGCTAGAAAATAATTCAAATGACAACTTATATCATGCATTGAACCATGAAAAAATAAGTGCATACTCATCACAAAATTTTATTTTTTTTGCATTTGACCTAGTCAACAAGATCTGATTTTTTTGATATGATTTTGGCCACAAATGTAGAAATGAAAAACAAAGACCCTTGCTAAAAAATAAAGAGCTTTCCAAAAATGTAAAAATTTCAAAAAAATATCTTCATTTGTGCCCTAGAGACCATTTTACCAAAACATACCAGTTCTTGTAAATCAGTTATTTGAGCTATGATATTGCATCCAAATTCAAAACATAAAGAATGGACCCCCTGTAGAATTTAAAGAGATTTCTGAAAATGTAAAAATTTCCAAAAAATATGCTAATTTGGGCCAAAAATTAATTTTTTTTTTAAAATAAAGAAAAAATTATAAAATTCGCAAATACCTTAGAAAATTCTAAATTTTTTATTGGAGCTTCTCTGATATGTCGCCAACCTGCAAAACAAAATTTAGACCAAAACACCAAGCCGTTTGGGAGATATGATCAAATATTTGAAAATTTAGGGTTTTAGTCTCCAAGCAAATCTGCATAAGGGGGTTAGCTCCAAAAATAACCAAAACAAACATGTAAAAGTGAGTTGCCTCATGGCGAGCACAAAAAATGTGTGCTAAAATGTTGTCACACTTCTATGAGTCATTATATCCAAGATTGCTCAAGAATGAGGTCTCAAATGATGACTCATAGCTCTCTATTCATGGAGTGCAAGGGTTTATAATGGAGGCCCTTAGATTAGACCTAGTTTGTGCCCATGCAAGTACACCATAAAATGAGAGATTCAAAGAGGAAAAGCAAGAATGCTAGTCTCCATGATCATCAAGTATGCATGCAAATGAAAATGAAAGCTATTCTATATGATAACAATGCATAAAAGAAAACTAATCTATGAAAGGAAATGCTTATGCAAGATTATTCTATGAAAGGAAATATGAATCTAATCTAATATGCAAGTGCAAGATTAATCTAAATGGATTGCCATGGGGCATGAGAGAAGAAGACAAGAAAAGAGAAGTTGCAATACCCAAGCTCAAGTGCTCAAAAATCTTCTCCAAAATCGCTCTCCAAACCTGCATAACAATAACATAAAATCTTGATCTCTAAAATCTCCATGCATAAATGAGAAGGAGAGGGCTCCTTATAAAGGATTTAAGAAATGAATGGACGATCAAGATTAAGAGGCCAAAAGAAATGAGCAATGGTGGAGATTATATCTTGGTTGATCCATGTGCTCAAGATTCTCAAGAGGCAAAATCAATGGACATGGTTAAGAGGCAAAAAGATGTGTGGAAGAGATTAAGAGGCAAAAGGAGATTCCACTCATCTTGGAAAGTGTGCATTCAATGTGTAGACAAAAAGTCTTTTTATTTTTATTTTTATTTTATTATTTTTAGCGAAGTGGTCTCCATTATTTAATTAAAAGTTTTTTTATTTATTTAAAAGAGATTTGTTCTTTTAATTAAATGTGGCTTAGGATAAAGTGATTTTATTATTTAATTAAAAGATTTTTTTTTAATTTAATTAAAAGGGAGCATGTTCTCTTTAGTTAAATAAGATTATTTTATTTTTTTATTTTTTCTCTTTTTAATTAAATAAGGCTTAAAATAAAATGACCAAACTTTAGGAAATATTGAATTAATTATGATTTGATCAAGAAAATTGATTTGGATTGAAAATATTGCAAAACATTAATTCAGGAAATTGATAAATTGATGAATGGGGGCCCAAAGTCTAGGCGACCATTTTAGGGTGCATACATTTATGACAACTATTTGATATTTCTATGACCAAGTACTTCTATCACTGCATCTTTGTGTTCACTGTATTGTGTTGATTGTCTCTTTTGTAGACAATTATTGTCATTATGATAACGCATTACCTATCTCTTATTGATACCTCAAATACAATAGTATTTTTCTTCATATTACTATGAATTTCAAGAAAAATTTATGGATATCACTTACTTCATGTGTTATATATTCTCTTGTCTATGATACTTATCATTCCTGCAACAAAAATATCACTTGTCTCTGTGGATAATTTTTTTGTTGTATTTCTATTGCATCTCCACTTGAACATTGGTTTATACATATTCAATGGCAACATTATTTCACCTTTCATTGATTTTCATAGAAAATCATTGTCTCTGTGCTTGAATCTTTTGTCTTAGATGCTATACCACTATTTCCAATCATTGAAAGACATTATGATTTTGTTCATGTCTATTTTGGTCTCACTATTATCAAAATTTCTATTGTTCTTTGATGTTGCAAATATGATACATTTTATGTTCTCATAGGTACCTTGGTCTAAAACTATATTGTGAGTTTTCTATTCATACTATCATGGCACACTTTGCATTGTCTGATGTATAGAATGGTTTGTCTTCATATGTGTATTATTCATTGTACATTGTCCTTGACATTGTTGACTTTCCTTTCTAATTGTAGTAGCATTGTTCTTTTGTTCTTGAGTATTCCTTCTTTGAACCCTAAGAATGGAAATTAATCATTTAAATATTATAGTTCTTTCCCTTTACATCTTGGTATTCATTGTATGGACATACAAAAGGATACCACATTTCATGTATAGAGGATTGTTATCATTGGTTTCACTATTCTCCTCCATGGCTATTTATGGTAATGATTTGATCTTCTATCCATTGTTCATGACTTCTTCATCACTGTTATTTGACACTTGAATTTCCTTTCTTTGGAAACATTAAATCACTATGTTCTTATTATATAAACATGATTTATACCTTCCCTATTATGTTGCGCATACATTATGTATTATTGTCTCACCATTATAGTGAGTGTCAACATTTCTACTTATTCTTGACCACCACTAGTCATTGCTTGGACTTGTTCTTTAATGTTATGTCTTTTCTCTTACATCAGTCTATTATCGTCTTTATCTCTCTTCTATTGTAATGTATGCCTATTGTCTTCCTTGACATGACATCATTGTCATTGTTTTTAAACTTATTATAGTTTATTGAGAAGCCATTTACTTTCTTTGAATGTTCTCATGATACTGTGACACGTTGACATGATCTATACTTATTTATTGTCATGACTATCCTTTTATGTTAGAACATGTTGAAAAAATTTCTCTTTAATGACTAAGTAACATCACACTACTATTTATATTGAGCCTAAAAATATAATTATAAGGAAAAAATGAATCAATTTTTTGTAAAATGGTGTAATACCCTACCAAGGAACCCTCAAAACAAAGGGCCAAATATGCACTGAGTAAATTTTTTTGAGGATGGAAATAACATCATGAATATAAGTGCAACCAATAACCACAAATAATAAGCAAGGATGAAAACAAAAATGATCATGCACAAGAGGAACACTTAAATACTTCCAAGAGTTCCATGACAACCCATAAATACACTTAGAACAAAGTACACACATTCACGAGGCTTCCCTCTAAGGATTCAGATAACCTCCAAAAATCACAAGAGGCTAAGCCAGCATTAACCCACGACTATACATAGGAAAAACTAATCCATCCTTACAATCCATCTAACAAAAAATTATTTTATTCTAAAGGAAATCAACACCAATGATCCAGTAATCTTGGATATTTTTTTGAATATTATTTTCCAATTCATTCCATAGGTTTTCCCTCCCTGTTCTAGTATCAGGAGCATATATGTTCATCAGGTTCCATCTTTTAAAAAGATTAGTTTCCTCCATTTTAATAATAATACTATATCTATTAACTAATATTGGGTGGCCATTGAGAAGCAAGGGGTTCCATAAGATAACAAGACCCCTAGAGGTACCTTTCAAATCAAAAGCAAAAAAATGTGCCCGATTCAAAATATTCTTAACTTTTTTTTTAGAATCTTTTTTTTTTTCATTTTAGTTTCTCGAATCAAAACAATATCAACTCTATTTTCAATTAGACAACACTTGAGAGAATGTTGTTTAGTAGGACTATTAAGTCTTTTTTGTTAGAAAGTAAAGTCCACCAAGATAACTTAGAGGGGTGGGTGAATCAGTTATTAGATAAATATAACTTTTATCAACCTTAATAGATTTTAACCATGTAAGTAATGTAACCAACAAACATAGAAAGATATACATGCACAATAACACAATGACACAAAAATATGTTGACTAGGGAACCTCTTGATCAAAGAGTAAACCCCAGTGGGAATGATGCCCACAAAAGATGCACTAATATGAATATTCCTTGTGAAAGGATGGAATCTTTCAGGAGTCTTATGAAATACATTTAGTACATATGAATCCCTGTTAAAAGATTCTAACTCTGTTAGGAGTTATGGAAGACAGAAGGACCCACTGCCCAAATAGCTTCAGGGTAAGATCACTAAACTCACTGTCCAACTAATCTTTTTATTACTCAACATAATACTACCAAAAGATTACTGACCTCAACAATCCAATACTCCTTCTCTGATTGTGCCAAACCACACCAACTCCTTACTTCAGATCTCAATACCAGATCTCAGTACTTCGCATATCCTCTTTCAATAATTTTTCTTTCACAATACACATACATTCATTACATTCCACATTACAACAAGGAATATGTTCCTTCCTTTATACCACACTCAAGTAATTACAAATGAGTTGGCATACAAATTACAAAATAAAACTTTCCACACATTACATCAAAATTACACAAAACTGTCAGCTTCCAATCAATATAATTATTCACTCATGCGACCTCAGATCTTGCATTGTCAACCAAGTCACTATCACCATGTCTCCAACTTCTCTCTAACTACGCATAACCAGATTCCATCCCGATTAGGAGATATCATCCGATTTACACAAACTGCTACTTAGGAACATTGCCTAAATACTGCTTCCATTGATTTCCTCATAACTTCCATGAATAAATGATTTACTGTCTGATCTCTTAACCACAATATTATAACACATCATAGAGTAATTCCCCAACTTTGCATAGCTTCATCTTCAATATCCCAAGTGCGCTAACTCAAACACTATCTGCTTCTTTGCTAATCTTCAGTAGATCACTGTGTTGACATCAATGACAATCACAGTCATGAATGACACAACAACTGCTATAGAATGGATGCTAATACTCCCCCATAGGATATATTTAGAATTCATTCCTAACAATCTCCCCCATTGGCATTGATGGCAACATAGATGAAAAAACAACCAAGTTCCATAAATCCAACGCTGCAACATTGCTACTCTGAAAATGCTTCAAGTCTTCTTCATCAATTAAATCTTTCTTCATTTTCCTATTCAGTTCTCTCCAAAAGATGTTTCATATGGTTTTTCATGTATACTTAGCCCCCATTGACATCAATGACATAAATTTCATCATTATGTCAACAAAAACTTCAATGTCGAAAGACACTGTTTAGAAAATACATTCACTAGAGTCCTGATGACTCAGCTTAGATACACATACTCCCCCATAGAGGAAGTACCAACATCCAGTCCAGAAGAAAAATAGGGTGCATATACCATTGGACAGATGCAACAATCTGCATCACTTCTCAAAAGTAGGCTGGGGAATAACCCTAAGCATAGCTCTTAAATACTCAAATGTATCCTTAGGCAAAGGTTTTGTAAATATGTCTGTAATCTGCTCCTTTGTGCTTATGTACTCAAGTTTGACTTCTTTCTCTGCTACTTTCTCTCTCACTACATGATACTTTATCTCTATATGCTTTGTCTTAGAATGTAACACAGGGTTCTTAGACATACTAACTGTGCTAGTGTTATCACAATGTATAACAACATGCTCAACAAATTTTATTCCAATATCCTTCAACATTTGCTTCATCCAAATTATCTGATTACAATTGTTTGCTGTTGCTACATACTCTGCTTCTGTTGTGCTCTGTGAAATACAACTCTGCTACTTTCTTAGCCAAGAAACCAATCTTCCTCCAAGGAAAAATGCTCCACCACTGGTGCTCTTTTTATCATCAATACTGCCTCCCCAATCAACATCTATATATGCACATAGGGTAAAGTCATCAGATTTTTCATACCACAATCCATACTCAATTGTGCCTCTTAAGTACCTTAGTATCCTCTTTACTGCTACATAATGTGATTCTCTAGGTTCAACTTGAAATCTTGCTACAATTCCAACTGAATGTGCTATATTAGGTCTTGTATGAGTCAAATACTGCAATCCTCCAATCATAGATCTGCACTTCTTCTGTTCCACTACAAGAGTCTCATATGAGCTAGATAACTTGTGTTCAGTTACCATAGGTGTTCCAACTGGTTTATAGATCTCCATTCTAAATGTCTTCAATAAATCATTCAAGTACTTTGTCGGACTTACAAAGATACCATCACTGTTCTATGTTATCTACAATCCTAAAAAGTATTTCATTTCACCAATCATACTCATTTCAAATTCAATCTTCATCTCATCTGCAAATTTATCATTGGCTTCATCTTCTCCTCCAAAGATAATATCATCAACAAAAATTACTACAACCAACAAACCATTTTCAATTTCTTTTGCATACATGTTGCTATCAGTTGTGCCTTTTTTAAATCCTAATTTCAACAAATACTTATCCAATCTCGCATACCAAGTTCTAGGTGCTTGCTTCAGACCATATAAAGCTTTCTTCAGTTTACATACCATGTCTCCTTCTTGAGTTAAAGGAAAACCTTCAGGCTGCTCAATGTAAACTTCTTCTTCTAATTCTCCATTCAGAAATGCTGACTTCACATCCATTTGATACACTTTGAATTTCTTAAAAGCTGCATAGGCCAAAAACATTCTTACTGCTTCAATTCTTGCTACTGGTGCAAAAGTTTCTTCATAGTCAATTCCTTCTTGCTGTGAGTATCCTTTACATACCAATCTTGCTTTGTTCCTTACTACTTCTCCTTGTTCATTCATCTTGTTTCTGAATACCCATTTTGTTCATATAACATTCTTATCTTTAGGTCTAGGGACCAATTCGCATGTCTTGTTCTTTTCAATCTGATCTAGTTCTTCTTCCATAGCTTTAATCTAGTGTTCATCTTGACAAGCTTTACTAGTAGATTTAGGTTCAATTTGAGAAATCAAACATAACTGTTCTTGTACCTTATTTTGAGTTTGAACTCCTCTGTCTATGCTTCCAATAATCTACTCATAAGGATGATTCCTTGATAGATTCCTGTTAGGTGTCACTATCTCATATCTTACTTCAGGTGTCAGTTCTTCAATGACCTCACTGTGGCTTTCATTCAAAAAATCACTGTCAGTTTCATAAAATAATTCAGTAGTCTCAGGGTTAGGTCTAGGCTGAGTTCCTTCATCTGATTCATAATCAAGCATTCTTTCCTGAATTTTGAACTTTTTATCAACTTTTACATTTGCGCTCTCAACAATAGTCTTAGTTCTCTTATAGTAACATCTATAAGCTTTTCTCTTTAATGAATATCCAAGAAATATACCTTCATCACTTCTAAGATCAAATTTTCCAATGTCATCATCTCTCTTAATATAACATTTGCTTCCAAAAATTTTAAAATACTTAACTGATGGTGCATGTCCAAACCATAGTTCATAGGGTGTCTTGTCTATGTATGCTTTGATTTATACTATGTTCATTGTATACACCACTATGTTCACTGCTTCTCTCTAGAATATCTTCGCTAAGTCATTCTCAAATAACATAGCTCTTGCTGCTTTAGTCACTAATCTGTTTCTCCTTTCTACAATACCATTTTGTTCAGGTGTCTTAGGGGCTGAAAACTATCTCTTAATACCATTCACTTTACAAAAGATGTTAAATTATTTAGAAGTAAATTCTCCACCTCTATTTGATCTCAAACATATAATTTTCATTCTAGATTCATTCTCAACTTGATTCTTAATGATCTTAAACCTATCAAATGCTTTAGATTTTTCTTTAAGAAATGCAATCCACATCATTCTTGTAAAGTCATCAACAAGAATCATAAAATACCTTTCTCCATAGAATCATCTAGTCCTTTTAGGACCGCTCAAGTTTGTATGAACAATCTCCAACTTCTTTGATGTTGTAAACTTCTTGCTAAGAAATGAGCTTCTCTTTTGTTTAGCCATCACACATTCCTTTCAAATCATGTTAGTAGGCTTCATAATTTTAGGCAAATTTCTTATTGCAAGTTTAGTACTCACTTTCACAATGTTATCAAAGTTTATATGACAAAATATTTTGTGCCATAACCAACTGTCATCAATCTTAGTAATCAAGCATGTCATCTCAATAGGATTCAACTGAAATACATTAACTCTGGTTCTAGATCTAGTACCAATCAAATTTCCATCTTTGTCTTTAATCACACAGGTTTTCTCAATAAACCAAACTTGATATCCCTTATCAACTAACTGTCCAACACTCAAAAGATTATGTTTCAAACCATCCACAAAGTAAACATCATCAGTATTAGTCTTTCCATCAAGAGTAATAGATCATATACCTTTAATCAAACAAGGTGCATTGTTTCCAACTCTAACAACCCCTCCATCATAATTGTTAAACTTTATGAAATTTTTCATGTCTCCAGTCATATGATGTCAAAAACCACTATCTATAATCCAATCAACTTTCTTTTCTACTTGAGAAACTAAAGCTTTTTCTTTCTTAATTTTAGTTTCAGGATTTTCTTCTTTAATTGTTACAAATCCTATATCATCATTATTCTCAGTATCACTTTCACTCAAAAATTTCTCCAAACTAGCTTCAAGTTCTTCATCATTTGTATAATAACATTCTTTAGATCTTCTAGGATTAAAGTTCTTCCTATAATTCTTAACTCTCTTAGGACATTTAGATGCAAAATGACCAAATTCTTGACAAGTCCAACATTTAAAAAATTTATTACCGTCTGGTTCTCTCTTCACAAGCAAGGCAATACCTTCTTCAATCTTCCTATCTTCTTCATTTTTAGATATGTTGATGCTAGCATAATCTCTGCTCACACTGATGCTTCTTGAAAAAGTAGGGCGAACACTAAGAGCACTGAATGTTGTCTCCATTCTAGGTAGGTCTCCTGATAACCTCAGGTTCATTTCTGCTACTTCCAATCTTCCAAGTAGAGTCTCTCTTGTAAAGCTCATAGTACAAGGTATGACTTGTTCAATCATCTATGTTGTCTTCTTAAATGCAGGAGTCAATGTCCTTAGAATTTTCCATATCACTTCATTCTCTGTCTTTGTTCCACCACAAGATTTTATACCTGCAACAATCTCTGACATTCTACCAATATAGCTTCTAACATATTTATCTTCCATCATTCTTATATTTTCAAATGCACATATCCAATTATGTAATCTGACTTTCTTTGCATGTTCATCACCTTCAAAAGTAGAGTGTAAAGCTAACCAAATTTCATGAGATGTTTTCAAATATTTTACCTGACTGTACTCATTCTCCGGAAGGGTTGACAAGAGTGCTTCTCTAGCAAGTATGTTACAAATGAATAGATCTCTTTCCTCATTAGTACATGTTTCAATGTTATCCTCATCAATGATAGTCTTCTCATTCTTTGTAATCAACCAATAACTTGGTCCTAAACATAGTAGATGTGTCTTCATCTTTTCTTTCCAACTATCAAAATTTACTCCATCAAACTTAGGGCTTTCTTTCCTGAAATTCGACATGGATCTCCTTAAGCTGTTAAAATTTTCTTTCAAGGACCTGCCGCTTTGATACCAATTGTTAGAAAGTAAAGTCCACCAAGATAACTGAGAGGGGGGAGTGAATCAGTTATCAGATAAATATAACTTTTATCAAACTTAATAGATTTTAACCATGTAAGCAATGTAACCAACAACCATAGAAAGATATACATGCACAATAACACAATGACACAAGATATGTTGACTAGGGAACCTCTTGATCAAAGATTAAACCTCGATGGGAATGATGCCCAAAAAAGATGCACTAATATGAATATTCCTTATGAAAGGATGGACTCTGTTAAGAGTCTTATGAAATACAATCAGTACATATGAATCCCTATTAGGAGATTTTGAATCCCTGTTAAAAGATTCTAACTCTGTTAGGAGTTATGGAAGATAGAAGGACCCACTGCCCAAACAACTTTAGGGTAAGATCATTGAACTCACTATCGAACTGATCTTTTTATTACTCAACAGAATAATACCAAAATATTACTGAACTCAACAATCCAATACTCCTCTGACTGTGCCAAACTGCACCAACTCCTTCTTCAGATCTCAATACTATTTCTCAGTACTTCGCATATCCTCTTTCAACAATTTCTCTTTCACAATACACTTACATTCATTACATTCCACATTAAAACAAGGAATACATTCCTTCCTTTATACCACACTCAAGTAATTACAAATGAGTCGGCATACAAATTACAAAATAAAACTTTCCACACGTTACATCAAAATTACACAAAACTATCAGCTTCCAATCAATATAATTCTTCACTCGTGTGACCTCAGATCTTGCGCTGTCAACCACATCACTATCAACATGTCTCCAACTTCTCTCTAACTACGCATAACCAGATTCCATCCCGATTAGGAGATATCATCCGATTTCCACAAACCGCTACTTAGGAACATTGCCTGAATACTGCTTCCACTAATTTCCTCATAACTTCCATGAATAAATGAATTAATGCATGCACTCTTAACCACAATATTATAACACACCATAGAGTAATTCCCCAACTCCGCATAGCTTCATCTTCAATATCCCAAGTGTGCTAACTCAAACACAGTCTACTTCTCTGCTAATCTTTAGTAGATCACTTTGTTGACATCAATGACAATCACAGTCATGAATGCAACAAAAACTACTACAAAATGGCTGCTAATACTCCCCCATAGGATATATTTAGCATTCATTCCTAACATTCTTAAGTTTCATGAAAGGATCTTCATAATAAACAAGGGAAGCCAAACCCACCTTCACCACCTAAGAGACCTCCCAAAGGCTATCCTTTTTTTTTCTTTGCCCTTGAAATATTTTCATGAGTTTTTTAATTTTCCACTTACAACATTTCTAGCTTTTTCTTTGATTCTTGAATTTTTTTGGGAAGGTTTACCCACTTTACTATCTTCCCCTACATCTGCTTTCTTGCATTTTTTTATTGTTTTCTAGAGACTTGAGTCCACTCCCCTTCAGGGTCAATCACTTAAGAAGGAGAAGAAAACCAAAGGGATAGAGATTCTTTTAGAATTTTGTTGTCTTTATTCTTATGAACTGTCTTCATAATGTTCTTCTCTACATTCGAAAAAAGGTAAATATCACCTTCCTCCATATCTTGGAGAGAGAAAATCTCAACTAGTTGTTCCCAAAACTCTGTAGGGATTTTCAATTGAGGAATAGGGATGAAAAAGGGAGGAGTCATACTAGGAGAAGGGTAGGTCTGCTTTTCTTTTTCATTTACTTTCAAAGCCTAGAACTTGATCTCTGTGTGGTAACTTTATCAACTGCTAAAAGGGTACCAAATGAATCAATTATGCCCCTAAAAATATTATAATCCCAAAACTCCAAAGGAAGGCCAAGAAGATGCACCCATGTCCAACCAACTACCCCTAGATCCGTTGAAGGGTTAAAACCTAGCTTCCATTTACACATGAAAATAAATTTTCTTAAACCTTTATTAAAGGCTCAGTGACCCCTGTCAAAGCTTTGATGAGATCCTCGTAGTTGACAAATTTAAAAGGAACAAATCGTGAACCATAGCAATAATGGTAACACTACCCTTAAACTTCCATTGTACATCAACCCATCTTTTAACCCAATCCACATTTGGATGAAAGACAAGCAACTTACCTATTAGGACGAGTTTCATGTCTTCCAAGGTTGCAAATCCATTATTTTTTCTGGTATAATGACTTCCGGACCAAATTTAGAACAAATAGCTAAACTCTTTCCAGAATATATCTTAAGATTTTTATCCTTAAGGGTATTGTTTCCAACCAAATTTTTAACAAAGGTGGTTATCTCCTCCTTGGCCAAAAAAGAATCCAACCCTAGGTTTGATGATTCCTGAGTTGTACGATCGACAAAGGCAAGGCCCACTACAGAGGAGGATACAATCTGCAAAGAAGGGACAACGTTTGCTAAATTTGGAAGGGGGGCTGATAGGGGCCCTTGCAATGACACCCATAGGTGTGAGAGAACAAGGAATTTGAATTTTTTACAAGACATGAAGTATCAAAACTTTCTGTAAAACTATGCATAACTAAAATGTAGAATTCAACAAATTTAATGTTAATAGATTAAATGAAATCATTGTAATAAAAAAAAATTGTAAATTCATAATGATAATGAAGAACACTTTGATTATTTAAATTATGTGATAGTTTTTATTTATATTTCAAATTTCAAGATTTTTTTCTTTTTTTTAATATGAAATCATAATATAATCTAAAACAAAGAACTTCCATACTTTTTACAAATAAAACTATTTTTTTTAAATCATAACATTTGTCCATTACAACATCATAGAGTAGAATAAACTCAATTGCATATACGTAACGTAGCAAGATTTGAAATATAGCTAGACACGCTTGCAAAATATATTCTTATGGAAGGTTATTATTCTCGTATACTTTAAAAAAAGGGAAAAAAAGTTGGTTTCACAGTTTTGCAACACCAGAAAGTTAAACACAATCATAGACCTATAATATATCATGCTAAAATTTGCATTTAATATTAAAAGGAATTCGATAAAATGAAGGAAAAATAATAACATTAATATCAACTACTCACAATCAATACTCAAAACCAAACAAATTGAGAAGGAACCAACTTCTATTATTGAATAATTGGGACTCTGCATTACATGGAAAAAATATGCAATAATGTGCTACAAAGTATGCATGATCTCATAAAACTCACCAAACTCAGAATTTATCATGAAAAAAAGAGGCGAGAAGAGAACTTATAGATTAAAATCCATCATGGGTCGAACAAATGAATAACTCAAACAAAAAGGGGTGTAACTACTAGTATCAAGCAGTTAACTACCTCAAAACTCTCCATGATGGATGCTCCACACATGTGGGCCCTCAAACTGATGCCTTACTATCCTTACGCCATCGAAACTCCTCCAGTTTCCTTCAAAATGCTTGCAATCTAATATCTAATATTAATCCCCAATTATTCCTCTTGACTCACAATTAATGCTATTTTTATTGCATTATAAGGAATATTAACTAAAGTTAATATTTTACATTTATCTCATGCAAATAAAAATAGTATCCCTAAGGCACAAAAACCTCCTACTTTGCATTATAAAAAAATCAACTAAGTGATTGACAAAATATCATATCAATTAATAAACATTTATTAGATAAGGCAAAATGAAAAGAATAAAACACTAACTTAATACCCTTGAGGGCATTAGTTGAAGGCATGAAATAAAATAAAATGAAATTAAAACCTTTCCTTTCAACCACATAAGTCAGGGTAAAAATCCTAACTTCAAATACACTGCCATTCATTTCATTTGATCTTTTTGTGCTTCGAGTTTGGTCTTTGTGTGTTACCACCATGAGGGATGATAGGGTTTTATAGTTCCATGGAGTTTTGAATTTTTTGGAGCTTTTTCTTGCATTCTTCTTACACAATTTTTTTTTCCATAATCAAGTATGCTCCATTGGAACGCCCCTGATCTATGTTTCTATGCAAATCAAGGAAAATACCTTTGTTTTTCTCTATGTATTTGTTGTATACTCAAGGTCTTTGCTAATAATGAATATGGTTTCCTTCTTCTCTCTATATATTTGGTGCTCGAGATTGGTTTCATTCATGAAAGTTATGTTTTACATATTAAATCCCTTTGTTTTCCCTATGAATCACTATGTGGGTACTTGAAATTTCTATTTTTTGATATAGAAATTGAACAAATGAAGAAGAATGCATAATAGCTCTACATATCTTTTAGGATATCTAAACTCTTTGTAAGTCATGTTTCTCCTTAATGGGCTTACTACTAATTTGTACATAGCACACATTCTTTGTATGTCTTCTAAAATGATTCCGTGACTTTTGAACTTGGAATGATGAAGAGAGATGTTCCTATTGTTTTTCCTAATAAGATATCTATTTTTTTGAAATTTCATTGTATCTTTCTATTGTGCACCAACACGTGTTTGAACTTGCTTCCTCTGTTATTAGCCACTGAATATCTTTGATTCTAGTATTCTTTTTGCTTCTGGATCTTGATTGTGTGCCAAATTTTTGAGCCAGCGTTTTGGGTCACACTCTATGAACCATCATCAGGGAAAACGTGACCCGAAATGTTGGCTAAAAAATTTAGCACACAATCAAGATCCAAAAGAAAAAAAAATATTGTTATTGATTGTGGAAACCTACTAGCAATCTTTGATTCTAATTCAATGAATGTTTTTACTTTACAACATTGATTTAATCTCCTTTAATACTTGTGGAACCTCAAATAATTATTTATCATCACTAGAGGTAGGTTTAGAGAAAACATCTTAAAGAGAACCCTTATCACATGATGTGTGCAAAGTCTAGAGCTCGAAGATCTTTCCCCTTTTTTATGATGAGAAGCCTCATAAAAAAATGTTCACATGAATAGCAAAGACCTCGAAAATGGGATCAACTATCAATTGAGAAGCTTCTTAGAACTGTCTTTTCTTGGAGGATATTTCCCCTTTTTGTTATAATTAGAAGCCTCGTAAAAAATGTTCACATAAGTAGTAGAGATCCCCAAAATGGGATCAACTATCAATTGAGAAGCTTCTAAGAACTCTCTTTTCTATGTAACTTTGATAGATCCTTGAACCTTAGCACCAAGATGTGTTGTTCCCTAATTTATGATTTTGTTCTCCACTTCATGTGTCTCCTTGACCCTTAGCACCTACATTAGATGTGTTGTTCCCTAAAGCTTGATTCCATTCTCCACTTCATGTATTATTTCCTAGACACTTTTAATTTTTTTTTCATGAGTATGTTGATGGTTATTCTCTATCTCCTATTGATGATTGTCTTCTATCTCCTGATAAGAGGATTGTTGGATATGTTTTCCAACAACAATCTTATTACTACCCATGATAGGTTTTTTGCATACAAAACTTAGGTGTCCAAATTTGTTACAATTCTGGAAAAATAAACTAACCTTCTCATAAACAATGGATTGATTCCATCTACCAAATTTCTATATTAGGGTAATAGAGGTAGGAATGACCTTATTCACCTTTACATTAACATAGATTCTAGGAAATATTAGTCTTGATCTCTGCATGGTAACTTTATCAACTACTCAAAGGGTACCAAAATGTATCAACTATGCCCTTGAAAATATTAGAACCCCATAACTCCAAAGGAAGGCCAAAAAGACATACCCATGTCAAAGAAACTGCCCCTAGATCCATTGAAGGGTTAAAACATGGATTTCATTTACACACAAAAAAAGAAATTTTCTTAAACCTTTATCAAAGGCCCAATGACCCCCTGTCAAAACTTTGATGAGATCCTCATAGTTGACAAATTTAAAAGGAACAAATCATCAACCATCACAATAATGGTTACACTACCCTTAAGCTTTCATTGTACATCAACCCATCTTCTAACCCAATCCACAATTGGACGAAAGGAAAGCAACTTACATATTAGGGCGAGTTTCATGTCTTCCAACCGCAAATCCATTATTTCGTCTAGTATAATGACTTCTAGACCAAATTCAGAACAAATAGCTAAACGTTATCCAAAATCTATCTTAAGATTTTTATCCTTAAGGGTATTGTTTCCAACCAACTTTGCAACAAACGAGGTTAGCTCCTCCTCGGCCAAAAAATAATCCAACCCTAGGTTTGACGATTACCAAGCTGCACGACTGTCAAAAGCAAGGCCCACTACATAGGATGATACAATATGCAAATAAGGGACAATGTTTGCCAAATTTGGAAGGGGGGCTGATAGGGGCCCTTGCAACGACACTCATAAGTGTGATAGCAAGAAATTTGAATTGTTTACAAGATAGGAAGTATCAACACTTTCTCTAAAACTATACATAGCTAAAATTTCACGATTCTTTCTCTTCTTTTTAATATGAAATCATAATATAATCTAAAATAAAGAAAATCAATACTTTTTACAAATAAAACTATTTTTTTTAATCATAACATTTATCCGTCACAACATCATTAAATAAATACATACATTTAAATTTATTTTAAAATAAAAATATATACATTCAAACGTGTACTAGAATAAACTCAATTGCATATACATAACGTATCAAGATTTGAAATATAGGTAGTGGGGAAAGATTGCGTATGATATTCTTGTCTGAATATCATAACAATAAGAAGTATCTAGGTGGGCTTTATGGAACTTTCTTCCTCCTCCCAATTGGAGAATCTTAATTTAATCACGATGGTTAGTATTTTTGGGTTACCTAAACACAAAAAAACAACTAATCGTGAATGCGTTAGTCAACAAAAACGTGAATTATTTGGTGGAATCATTTCCGAGACTGAGCAACCGCTTTATTTGATTCTGGATTTAGATTTGACGTGGATGACACGTCGGTGAACAATAAGATATTTATTGATTCACATTTTAAACAAGCTTTTACTAGAACCAAATAGATTATGTTTTGTTAAATTATATTTGAGTGAATTTTTATATGTTGAACAAATAAGATAATTAGTAATAGATGTATATTTAATACATCTATGATATATCAATTGGAATCATTTTATTTACATTAAAACTATTTAATTTAATTTTATATTATAAAAAAAGCATTTTTATTGTATCTGTATTATTTTTTCTTAATTCAGATTTTTATTTTTATTTCTAAAATTTGAATTAATTATTCTTAATGTTTAGAAGTAATTTAAAAAATATTTTTTATACATTATAATTATGTTTTTATTTTATGTAGTGTTTATCTTAAAAATATTTAAGTTTATAATTAATATTAATTTTTTGACATGTAAATACTTAAAGTTATGAGATTTCTACAATCTATATGAACTTTCAAGAAAGCTTCTAGATTTGATTGTGTAAAACTTTTTACACAAGAAAATCCAAAATAAAAATTATTCCTTTCACATATTTGAACAATTATAATAGTCAAAGATAAGAGATTTGGGTAGTC
>BSBK01002398.1:3167500-3335000 GCA_027943335.1 Chamaecyparis obtusa
GCGACTCCCTCCAAACTAGTAAGTTGCTCAGTGATAACATTGACCAAAGTATCCATCTTCTCAATCAATGTAACATTAGAATCATAGTCAATTTTTGGTACAAGGTTTGCAAGAATGTCTCTAGCTGACTGAAGTACTTGGTCATGTTTCATTTTAGCTCTAAGTTCATCCCTTTTAACTTTCAACTTTAGTATATTTGATATTTAAATCAATTCACTAGGACTCATCTTCAATTTATTCCTTGGGAATATCCATAGCCTTGCCTTTCTTCTTGTAACTTATATTCCCACTAAGATCCAATTTTATTTTTATTGATTGCACTGCAACATAAAATTCATGACATTAATCTTTATTTTCAACATCATATATCTGTCCAACTACATTAGTTTTAATAGGTATCCACCTCTCCAGTCTTATCCTTATGTGAACACTCTTCTCTTTGCACATCTTTAACTTCAACAGTAGGAATTTTTTGTGGAGTATCAAAAGGTATATCATTGTTAATTCCTTCAATCACTTGTTTAACAATGAATAATTCATCTATTGTTACCTCTTCAATGGTAGCCTCTTGTTTTTGTTTCTCCTCTTGAGTATCATCCAACGGTTCATCTTCTTCCTCTAATTTATTCTTCATGACATAAAGAGTCTCATCATGAACTGCCTATGATTCACCTATGAGTATTCTGCAAACTCTACTTCTTGTCCTGAAAACTGATCTCATAGCCTCAATTGTAAGATTTACTTCTTCCATAGACAATTTAGGCTTAAGTTGAATCACTGCATGTTCCATCATTTTTCTATCTAGTTTCAGAGCATATCTCCACCTAGCATCAATCTTCTTGTAAAGTGATTCAGGTATCATTTTATAAAGTTCACTAGGTCCTTTGCAAAACTTATGTAAATTATATACAATAGCATCTTCTATATTTTGTGTACGTTCATCATCACACCTTTCATAGCATCAGTTGGCATCAACTACACTTCCATATTCCCTTATTTTCTCAGCTATGCTATTAGTAGTAAAAGTTCTCCTAGTCTTGGGTTTAATTGATTTATCAGTTGTCATGCCAACAATCTTTGATCTTTTTCCAATGGCCCTCAATTTTTATTTCTCTTTGTCAAATTCTATTTGAGTTTCTACTTCCTTAGTTGTATCCTTCTTATTTCTCTTTCCTTTTTCCTCTTTGCAGCTATGTGTCATTTGCTTCTTTCTCTTGTAAGTTTTCTGTTTAATCACAAGTGTCTTCTCTTTTTCTTTTTCCTTAACCACTGTAGGTTCAATTTTTGATGTGATTTTACATTTTGAATGTGCTCTAATAGTAAAGGAAGGAGCCTCCTTTCGTACTATGGAACTCCTAGTTTCTCTTCCTTTTTCCTTAACAATTGTAGAAGATACAACGTCTACCTCTTCTACTTCTTCAACAACAGTAGAGGTCCCTGCCACCTCAGTTACAAAATTATTCTTGGTATTATCCATCAATTCTTTTTTAATACCACTCTTCTTGGCTAAATCATCAACTTGTTTCCTCACTCTTTTCTCTATCACCAATGCCATTACCTGTGAATAAATTTTTAGATAGATTTCTTCATAACTACCAAACCTGGGAGTACTGACATCAATCAAATTATATAGAAACTCATCAAAATGAAGTGATACAATATCACCATCTACCTCATAACCCATCAGTAGAGCCCAAGAAGTTCTTGGTTGTACTTCCTGCATCATACATGTATCAGTATTTAAAATAAAACATATATCTTCCTTTTACTTCTCCACTATACTAGTTGGGATCCTCTCCCTCTCATGCATTCATTTCTAAAAATATTTGAAATAACCCCACATTGCACTATTAAAGTTATTTCCTAACATTGTTATGCATTCCTTAATCTGCACTACTATCGGTTTATCAGTTAACCACTAAACATTATTGATGCCAGGAAAATGATTTTGCAAGTAGAATAATATACATAATAGCAACGAACCATACAAGAAAATTTGTTTCTTATCCTTCTTGATTCTGTCCATGTTCACAAAGAACTAACTTCTCATGACCTCACATAGGTCATGTTGTGCATTCTCCTTCACCATCCAATATGTAGCATGAATACCTCCATCAGGCACATTTTTTGAATCAAATCAATTAATATACTTTATAACCTATTAGGGATTTTTCTTGTATCCCTCAATTCTAAAAGAGATAATACAAACTAGACTAGGGGATCTTCATCTGACTCACACAAATCTGCTTCTTCCTACAAACTGAGGGACAAGAAAAGGCTAACTTGACAAGATTGCAAACCTTCTTCACTTTGAGATCCACACACTCAGGCAGGTGTACCTAATGAAACATAAATATGCACATGTATAATAACTTCCTTTCACAAAACCCCACTATGCAAACATGATTGTGGATAGTTCTCATAACTGTAAGAAATAAGAGTTCAAAACTCAACTAGCCTTATGCAAGATCCCACTTGCATAAGTGTTCTAAGAACTAGAAAAATGGCATATGTGACAAGGATTAAATCCTTCTTCTCTTTGAGTTCTAGACTCGAGCAGGCTAACCTAGGATTCATTTCTTCAAAGAATCACTAAACAACACTTGTATTCTGCAAATACAAGTTATGAACATGTATGCTCTTCAACAGAAAGTAAAGATTAATTGATTTTAATGGATTGATGATGAGAAATGCATAACCAACAAAGATCAGTGCCTTATCTATTGGGCAACATAATCAAATAAACATACATCCCCAGAAACCCTCTAACTCCAAACACATAGAAACCAAATGAAATGCCTTTCAAGTCATTCTTTAACTCCAATACCCAGACATCAGATTCATATGCAAGTTTTAAACCCTCAAAATTTGCCTCAAAGATTTAATCTCTCCTTGAAAGAAACTAAGAAAACAAATTCACAGCTACCTTATAGCCAGTACATTAAAATGCCTTACAAATTAACATACAAGGATCTGACACAAGACACACAAAGACATCACCAATATGGACATGGATTCCATTATTTTTCAGTATAAAGCTTTTGATTCGATATATTTACAAGACAAGAAACCCAAAAAATAAGACTCAGAAGTCAGAATACCACCTAACAGTGTTAATTTCACCATCCTTAACAAAAAATAGCTAGCTATTTATAGCACTCACTACCCATCTTGGAATCCTGGAAGAATCAGGATACAACAAGCTTCATATGTCTAGGGAAAAATTAGGGTTTCCAACCACTACAAAAACTAGATACAACAGGCAATGAAATCCTAAAAACTCAGGAAGGATCAGATCAAATCTGATTTACAATATTTGGGTTTCATCATCATAGGCTGACCGTGGTTACCAATTCAACAGTTTTCTTGTTGTGGACAAAAACTTTCATGCCAGAACCACTTTAGCAATCTTGCATGTACCAGGGCATAGAAATCACTGTCAACCATCATGGAGTCGATTCAAATCATAATTGCAACTTTTTCATTTATGTCCTTGGAACAAATCAAATCCAATTTGCCTCATTATTTCTAGCTCATAGACTCCATTCTGCAAAAAAAAACCTAGCATAATTTTAAAATATAACAGTTATCCCCAGGTTTAAAACAAAGTCGTTGATCCTTGGCCCTCCTAAAACATTGTATGACATATGCCTTGAAAGACTTTCCATATCATTTTCAAAATCCAATTAGGAGCGAGAAAATTAGCAACACCTGACACTTAGGACCCACCTTTTTATAATTTCCATCAGACGACTGTCGTGAACCTGCAATCATTATCATTCAAGAATCTTTTCATTAAGCCTTCACGCCCACCATCAGATCAGCACCAACTTGCAATGTCTTTACCTTTAACCATGGAAAGCTCTTTAACCTTACATCATTTGGAGATCACGCAATTGAAGGCTCCTCAGGGTCCCTGAACACTTTACTTAACCTGAGTTTGATCATGAGATCCAACAACTGAAGAAAATCTCTCAATCTCAGAATCTTTGTCTTGACTGTGGTTAGTTCTTGAGATCCAGTGACTAAGGCAGTCTCGTAATTGCCAGATGTTTTTCTTAACTCAACAAAGATCATGAGATTCAGTGATAGCCCTTGATCTTGTTTGCCATCAATGACTGTCGCTCATTCCGCTGAATATTTCACTTAGCCCAAATTTTATCTTGAGATTTAGCGATAGCCGTCGATCAAGACCAGTATCAACGGTAGTCTCTTAATCGCTGAATACCTCATAACTTAGCCATTTTATTACGAGACTTGGAGATAACACATTTCTTAACTGCTCACCAGATCATTGAAGGTTAGATACTTAACCGCCAACATCGCAAGATCAGGAGATAACACAAACTGTCACTTTCTTTAAGCCTTATCGCCAGATATCTAGATCCATCAAGTCTTAACCGCCACCTTAAGAGATTGAGAGATAACTATCGCACTAGGTTGCTGAAAGTTAAGACATCACTGCCAAACATTGGGAGATTTGGAGAAAACCCTTTTCACCAAGTCGCTAAATGAAAACAACTAACTGCCCGGGGCTTGGAGATTAAGAGATAACCATTAAAACATTACTTAGTCACTTAATCTTCAGATCTTTATACTTAGCTTTTAGACTTCCTGAGACTTGGAGAAAGAAGGGAAACAATAGCCATGTGCCCAAAATACTAGTCCCACTTGTTTGTCAGGTTTTGCACTGCTTGTCTACTAGGCCTAAAAGACTTTAACTTAGGAAAAATGAACATTGTCAGGAAAATAAAAAATTTGAAGTTGGCCCCACCCGACGATAACTAAAGACACATGACAAAACTTGACTAAGTGACACGAAAAAAGTAACGAAGAAGTAGACTTGAGGTAGGGTTTTTGTGGACTTAGACAAATTTTTTGAAACCCTTTGCATGACAAAACCCTATTTCTCATTCTTGAAGAAGAAATTGGGCATTTTCATTAGATTTTTTGCATGATAGGAAAATGGGCTAACAATGGCTCTGTCTGGGGATGATGGGTAACTTGTGCCCATGTAAGAACTTAGAATCTTTGCAAGAAGCAGACCACCCACTAGACAAAAACTTGTAGGGAAACTTCTCAAAAACTGGTAGATGAACCAGGAACAGGAAGAAACACACAACTAAAAGGAATTTTTACAAATTTACAAGATTTAAAACCTTACTTGGTGGCCCCAAGCCACCAAAGGAAATATCAAAACTTTCCTTTATCAAAAACCTAATTTTCATTCACATATGTGACTAGCCACCTGAAAATATCATGACCATCTTGCCACCCACATACATGAACATTTATGGGCTGAAAAATAAAACTATAGTTGAATCTTCCCATATTTTTACAGTCACAACCATAATCATTTTTATATTCCATAAAATATGGAACATCTTCCACTTCTTGTTGAGGACTGGAAATAAAAAACTTATCTAGTAATGCATCAAAGAATAGATTGCAATGATCAATATGCATTACTACAAACTCACCTAGCTGAGAAGGAACTGGACCTTTAGATTTATCTTCATAAGATACTTCAGCCATTGAACAACTTGGTTCCTCAAGGATATCTTCACAAATTGGATCATGAACCAAGTGAAATCTTTCTTCACAAATATTGTGACACAAGGAAAATTGATTTGCATCATCATTTTCCTCAAAAAATTCATCATCCCTATTATTGAAGACATTGTCCTCAACAATGTCACAATCACTATCATATTCATCAAAAGAAGGAAACGAAAATGAACAAGAAACTTGTTCATCATTGGAATCTTCATGACATGACAACACACTATCATGGTCTTCATTTTCTTCTTTTGCAAACTCACTACATGAGGGGAACTCTTGCAAACATGGATCAATATCAGCATCACTTTGAACACCTACCTCATTATCAGTGTCAAATAATATATCAATAGGGTACCATGACGTAGAGTCCATAATAGGGGCACACCTCTTAAAATCAGAAACCAAGAGTGCTGAAATTTTATCACTTCTTAATGGAAATTGAACATTATGTTCAATTTCTTTGGCCTCTTTCTTGATGTTGCAAACATCTTCCTTGTTTGAAACAGGGACTGAAATCTCTTGGCTCATATCATTTTATGCAAAACAATCACTGCAGTAACTTTCATCCACATCATAATCATATTCTTGTTGTTCACACAAAACTTATTCAATCTGAAACAAGAAGTCATTATTGTTATGCTGAGAAAAAGAAAAATCTACAAACTCAAGGAGAACACTTCGAATTACAAATTCATCTTCATCAATTTGTTGTTCATAGAGTTCATTATTAGCATCATAATCAACATCACATGTGGCAACTGATATGGAATCATAAAATACTTTAGAAGATGGTGTAAGATCTAAAAGAAAATTCATCTTAGGCTCATCAACACACATATCACCATTTGCCTCTTCATCATTAATAGGAGGGAAAACCACTGTTTGCAACCCTTTTCCTTGCAAACTCCTATATAGAGGATCTTGCTCTACCTCTCCTTTCTGAGAGCAAAAACCTCATTAAGAAAATGCCCATAGTTAATTTGAGATAAATCAATACTTTGGTACTGATCATCATTTTCCATTTCACCTTCAAGATTAATCGGTTGATGACAACAAGAATCAACACATAAAAGATCCCTTGGGATCTCATGCGTTAATTCATTCTCCAAATCTTCTGCCATCCTAAAAGCCAGAGGGATTGATTTAGGCTCTCTATCCTTTAGTAGGGATCCTATATGTTCATTGATTGCATCCAGATAGAACACAACACCACTCATCATTCCGGGCCTACATCTTCTTGGGATACCAACAAATGCCTCTAAAAATTTGAGATTAAAAGAAGCAACATCTTCATTTTCTTCATGTCTAGTATTGAAGAATTTTTTGGTTGCCACCATTGGGGTAATTCTTTCATCGAAATATTTTAAGAATGTTGCAAACAACTCATCCCAAGAAGAAATTGAACATGGAGGTAGGAATAGGAACCATTCCCTTGCATCCTCTGTAAGAGTTTGCACAAATAATCTCATAGCAACATCTTCATGTTCAACCTCAAACTTATTTAGGAGATAACTGACATCATCCAAATGTTTTCTTGCTGTGACTAATTCATCACCATTGAAATTAGGTAGGCATTCCCTAGTCTCAACAGGGATAACATTAGGGAAACCCTCAATGTTATCAAAACAAAAAGGCATGTACTCCTCCATGGAGACAATACTACAAGAACTTAACAAAATATTCTGATTCACAACTTGTAGTAAGAGTACATCCTCTATTACTAAATGTATACATACTTCAAAACCTTGAAAGAATTAGGCTGAAAAGCTTGTCCAAAAGTATGTAGCAGCTAACCTTCCGTCACTTAATGCTGAAATCACTGAATAGGGAAAGAAGAGGTTTTGCTTTTGCAACTGATTTTCATGAAAAAATTGTATATGAAAATCAAAATACCTGGAGGTGTTGTGGCTACACCAACCTACTGGCTAGAAAACTTGGTAGATCTGAAGCTATATTATCTATAATTGTAGGTAGAGTCACCACCTCTTTGAAGAGGACAAATATTGTAATTGCTGAAATGCCTTCTTTGCACTTTCTTTCCAGTAAGAACAACAAAACTTCACCAACACCTCAAAACTCCTTATCAGAATTGCACTGATACAAAAAAGACTTTCAGAGTCGCCACTCACACTTGGTGAGATGATATAAATATTTTAAACTATGAATCTATGACCACTCCCTAGTAGAGTCACCAATTTTGTTAGGGATTTTTCTTGTATCCCTCAATTCTAAAAGATATAATGCAAACCAGACTAGGGGATCTTCATCTGACTCACACAAATATTCTTCTTCCTACAAACTGAGGGACAAGAAAAGGCTAACTTGATAAGATTACAAACCTTCTTCACTTCGAGCTCCACACACTCAGGCGGGTGTACCTAATGAAACATAAATCTTCCACTAGTATATTTTGCACCTATTTTCGATGGCCAATTGGTTGAATTTTCTACCAATATTGGTTGACTATTTGACCAACCGTTTGGTCGCTATTTTTTGCGTCGAATGTATGACATAACGTTTTAATGTCGAAAGTTTGACACAACTCTTGGTCAAAATTCACATTGATATTGGGAATTCATTTTGGTCGAACTATCAACCAAAATAGGTCGAAATCTTCAGACCTTTCAACCTTACTTTGTCAAAATATGTAGACCGCCCGACTAGGATGCCAAACCCATGACAAAATATTTTGACATAAATTGGTCAAACGTTAGACCAACTCTTGTGTGGGTTTCGACCAAAGGGTGTCAAAAGATCGACTAATAATGGAATGTTGAAAAAAAATAGCTGAAGATAAATATCCAGAGCAATCACCAACGACATCCTGCTTGGTGATTAGTCTAGATATTTATCTTCAAGTGTTACTTTACATTAATATATATCACTGTGTATTTTGTTATGTTACTTTACTATTTTTTTTTAACAGTAATTGGTAATTTTATTAATTGTAATGGGTTAGAACCTTTCCCAAACCAGTGATAGCTTCATTCAGGAGAGCTATCTCCCTAAATATTTGGTAAACCCACATCAATCACACAAGCTTCAATAGAAAGAAAGAAAGCATCTCTACTTTGGCTACCTCATTTTGCCAATCTTCGAGATTATCCCCTGAAATATAACCCACACCCAAGAAAAACTTCCCATGTTGATGTAGATGATCATCTAATCGCTCATCCACCTTGTCTCGGCACCCAACAGGTCCTTTCTTTTCTTTGCCCTCTGGTGTGGCTGCTATCTTTCTAGCACTCTGCCCATCATCCAAACCATCCACGAGGATGCAACCTTGAACATAATTTGTCCAATTTGGATAGTAAGTCTAATTTAATATGTCTGTGGACTGAGACCTTAAATTATTGAGCTTCTCTTTGTTTTTAGAATAGTTTAACATTCTCTACTTAACAGTGCCAACCACTTGAAGGTGGAAGCTCATCTAGCCCCTTCTAGGAGCCTCTTATGACCCTTTACAAAATTTTAAGACCTATAAGATGTATTCTTAGGGATCGTAAAGGGTCGTAAGGGGTCCTGGGACACAACAACTGAGAAACATAATTGTAGGCATCATGGTCACAATGTTTTGGAGACAACATAATTGAGTGATATACCCAGATGATGCAAAGCAACTTCTGCTCCTTCGGTTCCAAGTTGACACTATGGGATCCAAAGACCATAGATAAGGAGTAAATTTAGAGAGTGGAGGAGGGCCATAAGGAACAAAATAATATAGGACAAACCTCACATTAAATGAGGCAACTACAAACATTTTAATAGATTTTTATTATTAAATAATGAAATTTGCATATACTAATATGCAAATTTCATTTTCTAAATAAAGTATATGCAAATTTCATTATTTAATAATAAAAATCTATTAAAATGTTTGCAGTTGCCTCATTTAACTTGAGGTTTGTCCTGTATTATTTTGGTTGTTATGGCCCTCCTCCGCTCTCTAAATTTAGTCCTTATCTATGGTCTTTGGATCCCACAGTGTCAACTTGTAATCAAAGGAGCAAAAGTTTCTTTGCATTGTCTGGGTATACAACTCAATTATGTTGTCTCCAAAAAAATGTGACCATGATGCCTACATTTATGTTTCTCAATTGTTGTGAAATCTACATTTATGTTTCTCAGCTATCATTTTTATGTGCATATTTTTTATGTGTTTGGGAAGACATCTTTCTAGCCTAGGCCTGGATCCTACCTGCAGCCAGAGCTTCCTTTTCATCAGGATTCAACTCCACTTCCCCCATCTCATCATCCTCATCACCCTCAGCTACCATCCTAAGCCCTTCTTCCCTCTCCAATTCTTCAAGCCTTTGCGAGATATCTGGATCAATAAAGTCTACAACATTGTGTCCATCCATGATCTCAGAATATCATCTTCTTTCCACTCTTCATTTGCCAAAATATACTGCTTCTTTAAGCTTTTAGAGTAAACTCTAGCCCCACCATTTTCATTCTCAATATCCTTCTCTAGCTTCATGGCCTCTTTGGTAGCACACGCATGTCATCCAAAATAGCTTGAGGAATACAAGGGGGTATCTCTTTCCTATCTCACAACTTGGGCATTGCAACATGAATCCTATTGAGATAACTACTGATCTTCTTTGACTTCATCTTAATTTCTAGTTTTTGCTCTAACAACCTCTCGCATGCCTTATTGATGCCTCAAGGGGTGGTCCAAAATACCCGGGGTATCAATAACTTGATACCTCAAGTACTTATAATCAATGACATGTTTACAATAAAAAAAAAACTACAAAACTAAACCAATGGCATGTTAATTCACAAAACTGAACCAATGACATGTTTACAACAAAGAAATAGAATAATAATAATATGCTGAAAATTCTATTATGTTTAATACATGCCAAAGGACCAATCCCAATAATTCTTAAACATACTTTATCTAATGTGATGAATTCTTAATAAAGGTCTAATTCTGTAGACTACTAGCACGAAGGAAGATTTGACCTAGCCAAATCTTCCTTGTACCACACAAAAAATTGTGAATAACTATGTCTACTCCAACCTTAATTGTTTAAGAATTCATCATATCAGATAATGCGGTATGTTTAAGAATTGTTGGGAGTTCTATTAGACCTTTTTTGTAAACATGTCATTGGTTCAATTTTGTAAATTTGTTTTTTGTGTTAAATGCATTTAAATGGACATAATAAGGTTAATTTTTAATTTTGTTTAATTTTTATATTGAAAATCATAACGAAGTCATAAACAACAAAATTTTTTATGAGTTTATCAAAATATGTCCAACGTATCTACTTGAAATTCTAAAAAAAATTCAGTATCTACAATAGCCCTTTGTTAACCACATTTATGCATATGGTCCCATCAAAGTAGTGTACAAACTACACAAAGAAGGCATCACAGAAATATGATTTCTGCTTTCACCATTGAATAAATCTTGGCGACACTAGCTGCCTCTCGAGCCTTGCACAAGTTGCACTCATTTCCTACATCAGGTATAGATGTAGATGGGGTAGATGTCAATGTGGTTTCATCGACCCACCAAAATTATTTACATCCACTATTTCCCTGCAATACCAAATGTACATCAGTTCTTCATAAAATGATAAGTTATCACATTATTTTTAAACATAAAATATAATTACGTATCCAAACCTTTTTCCTAATTGGGAAAACCCAAAATTGACGACCAGGATTACTTGTTGTGCATGACGTCTTCAACATGCATGGGCCAACACCACATTAACACATAGGCACATTAACTGAAGTCATCAATGCTATTTCGACAAATATTGCATTGTCATTATTTTGTTCATTCATACTAATTATAATTACAATAAAAAGAAACATACTAATGTAGACTTGCACATTTTTTGGCTAAGTCAAAGTCTTTGGTTTAAATCACTAGACAATCAAAACAATGGTAAAGATTTGCAGCAACCTTCAAAGATTTGCAGCAGTAAAGAGAATCCCCATAGTTTATCAGCCTAACATAGTCTTTGGCCACTTTGGCAATGAGATTGCGAGCAATTAACACAAATTTTTTTTACAAAACTAAACCAATGGCATGTTTACAACAAAGAAATAGAATGATAATAATATGCTGAAAATTCTATTCTATTTAATACACGCCAAAGGACCAGTAGGAGAGAGAGAGAGAGAGAGAGAGAGAGAGAGAGAGAGGAATGACAAGGATATTGATGCTTCGCTTAGCCATTACCAATATATGTGTTAATGATGTTAAGGTAATGGCTAAGCGGAGCATCAATATCCTTGTCATTCCTCTCTCTCTCTCTCTCTCTCTCCTACTCTTGTGCTAGGTCTGACTTATATAATCAAATGTTGATCCAAACTCTCTCAATTATTTAATTAGTCTATATTTATATAAAAAGATTATATCTTTTTGTAGTAATGAATTAAATAAGATTGTGGCAGCTTTTGCAAACTAGATTTGGTTTGCAGCGTGGAAGCAGTGTTGGGGATGCTGGTGGTGCTATGGACAGAGTCCTTAACTAGTTGACGGAAATGGATGGTATCACAAACAAGAAAATAGTTTTCATTATTGGTGCTACAAACAGACCCGATATCATCGATCTTGCATTGCTAAGGCCTCGCCGACTTGACTAGTTGATTTATATTCCCTTACCCAATGAGTCCTCATGTTATCAAATTTTCAAGTCTTTCTTGAGAAAATCACCCGTCTAAAAGGATGTGGACCTAATGGCACTGGCCCGTTATACCCAAGGATTCAATGGAGCTGATATTATAGAGATTTGCCAGCGGGCTTGCAAGTATGCTATTAGAGAAAATATTAAGAAGGTGAGTTTCAGTTGTGGTAGCTTTTGCAAACTAGATTTGGTTTGCATGTTTGCAGCATGGAAGTAGTTTTGGGGATGCTAGTGGTGTTGCGGACAGAGTCCTTAACCAATTGTTGATGGAAATGGATGGTATGATAGCCAAGAAAACAATTTTTATTATTGGTGCTACAAATAGACCCGATATCATCGATCTTGCATTGCTAAGGCCTGGCTGACTTGACCAGATGATTTATATTCCCTTACCCGATGAGTCCTCACGTTATCAAATTTTCAAGTCTTGAGAAAATCACCCATCTCAAAGGATGTGGACCTAATGGCACTGGCCCATTATACCCAAGGATTCAGTGGAGTTGATATTATAGAGATTTGTCAGTGGGCTTGCAAGTATTCTATTAGAGAAAATATTGAGAAGGTGAGATTCAATTGTGGCGGCTTTTGCAAACTAGATTTGGTTTGCATGTTTGTAGCGTGGAAGCAGTGTTGGGGATGCTAGTGGTGTTGCGGACAGAGTCCTTAACCAATTGTTGACGGAAATGGATGGTATGACAACCAAGAAAACAATTTTCATTATTGGTGCTATAAACAGATCTGATATCATCAATCTTGCATTGCTAAGGCCTCGCAGACTTGACCAGTTGATTTATATTCCCTTATCTGATGAGTCCTCACGTTATCAAATTTTCAATTCTTGCTTGAGAAAATCACCCATCTCAAAGGATGTGGACCTAATGGCACTGGCCCGTTATACCCAAGGATTCAATGGAGCTGATATTACAGAGATTTGTCAGTGGGCTTGCAAGTATGCTATTAGAGAAAATATTGAGAAGGTGAGTTTCAATTGTGGCAGCTTTTGCAAACTAGATTTGGTTATAAATTTATTAATGCTTTTATTTGAACTGGTGTGTTATAATTTTACATTTTTCGATTAAATTTTCCTCAACTTGTATTTTATTATTTCAATTTTTCATGTTCTCTTTCCTTTGCACTTTTACAGGATATTGAACGTGAAAGAAAAAGAAGTGAGAACCCTGAGGCAATGGATGAGGATGATAGTGATGAGGTAGTTGAAATAAAGGCTTCTCATTTTGAGGAGTCGATGAAATATGCCCGAAGAAGTGTCAATGATGCTGATATTTGGAAGTATCAAGCCTTTGCACAAACACTCCAACAATCTCTAGGCTTTGGTTCTGAATTTCGATTTCTAGATAGACCTGCTGGTGCTTCAGATGTATTTGCTACAATAGATAATAAAGATGACAATGAATTATACAGGTTGAACATCCACATCCACATCCACATCCACATTTGATATAAAATTTATTATTATAAAGTCTTATTATGGAAATTTTTTTTATATTAGTCTATATTATTCTAAAGCCTTTTTATAGAAATTTGTTTTATATTAATCCTTAGAATTAGTTAGAAAATCTTCTTCTTTCTTTCTAAATTCATGAATGATTTTATTTTTCTGCAGTAAATAGCATATGTAACAGATAAACATGAAATCAACAACAAATATCTACCTCTAAATACAACTCCAAATGAATGAATAAAAGAAGAAAATGATAATGCTGATTGGGTATCCAGTAAATAGAAGCAATTTGTTTTTAAGGGATTATGAATAAAAGAAGAAAATGATAATGTTGATAAGATTGCGAACTATTAAGGAATAGCAATGATTTGTTTTTAAGGGATTGTGTTTCATTGTGTAGTTCACATTTTGACCAAGACTGTGTTTTCAACAAAGGAGGCTCATGCCACCCTTTTTCATTCTTCACATTGCAATTTGGGAGCCGGTTAGCTTCAACCAACTGCTAACGTGACCACCTGGCTGTGTGCATTTCATGTATGGTGAAGATTTGACATCCCAAGGACATGTGCGGTTACTATTGGATAGCTGGTGAAGTTTTTAGAAATTTGAGAAATGTTATTGTTATGGGAGCAACTAACTAGCCAAATAGTATTTATCTAGCACTTAGAAGGTTTGGGTTCCAGATGAAGTAGGCAGGTTGGAAGTGCTTCACATCCATACAAAGAATATGAAGCTCTCTGATGATGTATGTATATTGGGGGCCTTATTTTTTGTACTTCTATATCTAATGTTAAATAGTTCTTGGATTTTGAAAGCATTTATTAATCAAGTGCAATAACATGATCAAGAGATGGTTTAATCATTAAGAGTCACAACTACCAAGAAATAGAGCATCATGATTACATATAGAGAAGCCATCAAAAGTGCACTATAAATGATAAAAAAAAACTAGAGGATAAAAGAGATGTTACAAGTTTGCATCACACATGCTTAAGGAAAAAGTTCCTAATACAACTGAAAAGAGTAATTAATATGGAAATTGAATAAAATGTAAGCAACATATGGCATTAATTTTCAAAGACAGTGATAATTTAAAAGAATTGGAAAAATACGGTGTACAAGCAATGATAGTGCGCCATGGGAAGTCACAATAAGTATGAACCCATAGAGGATTTTCATTGTTTCCTAAAAGAAGATCATTTTTAGAGTGAGATTTAGCTACATAGAGGGGAAGCCATGACATACAAAAGGTAAGAGAACCTCAAATTTTCTGACTTATAATGCTATCATGTCAAAAGGACAACAAAGTGTAGTTTTTAGAACAATGGAACAACCATCTCTCTTAAAAGGAACAACCATCATGTTATAGAGTTATTGAATATGGCCATTATCGTGAGATCATAGGGCAAAAAAAATGGATCATAGATTGATTTTCTTAACTCTCTATGCCTAGTCTAGAGCAGTCAAGTGTAGATGGTTTAAGCACTAATTTTCTTAACTCTTTATGTAGAGTAATCAGCCCTTGACTCTCACACCCTTTAGCAAGGATATCAAACACTTCTTCCATCATTTCCCATGAACCTATGGGTGAAAGACACCAAGGATGGATCCATTCATGGATGGACTATTGGAATTCCAAAACATCAACTAGGTGAGTAAGTGTTTATGAGATTCACAAATATATGCAACAACTCATGGACTCCTTACCAATGTGAGAGGACCATGTTTGGACCTGAACCAAACACCCAACCAAACTGGTTGTGGTTTCATAAGGTAATCAGAGAATTAAACCAGTGAAAGGCTAATAGCACTGTCCCGTAACATCAGTGAGTTTAGCCTAAAAGACTTCGAAATAACCTATGACTCAGGTCCTAAAATTGGACACCCATTACAAAGACACATTCATTCATAAGAACACCAAAGCTTCAAATGTCACATTAAACTTGGAACCAGGCGGTTACAGGCAGGGTCGAGGAGTGAATTAGGCCTCCTTCAAAGAAGGAAGTGCACATAAATGATGGTGCCTTCTTCATATTTCTATTGGGAGGTTTGGAGAAGGTATAGTCAACCCTAAATCCTAAGTTTGGGCCTCGGTGATTGACTAGCTTATAATTGTGCACTGTCGTGCATCTTCAGACTGGCGCACATCGAAGGTATCCACCTAGGGCTTGCTCACATGCCCATCTTCCTGCATAATTTCACAAACTACCATATAAATCTTCAAAGGCATGTTAAAATGAAGCTTTCCACCAGAAATCAGTCAATTTCCATGGTGGAATCGCTCCAAGCAAGCCCTCCAATGTGGAAAGCCCGTGAGGTTAAGCCAAAACGGCTGAAGAGACCAAAAACATGATAAATTGAGCTATAGGAGGTCTTTTCTCCTCAAATCACATGTGTTTAAAATCTAGGGAACATGGCTATGAAACCAAATTGGTCTCATCTACTTTTAGGGCCGTATCAGGCCGTACAAACAACTGGTAATCCAAAATTGAAGGAAAATGATTCTATTTTATTGATTAGAGCCAAAAATTACATCTAAATCCAACAATGGATTCTTTTAGTGGCAAGTAATTCAAGCCTAAATCCATGATTTTAGGTTCTAATTTAAAGCCAAACAAAATTTATGGGGTCGGGTTCCTTCTAGCTATTCCTCTCTATTGGTCACATAGGGATGCTCGGTGAGGTTTTCAACAAGAACTCTCTACAAACAAAACCATCCAATCCAAGACCACATTCAATTTAAACTAGACTCACATACCTCTCGTTCAAGCCTAGAATCAAAATTTCTCCATGGTTGAATCGATAGATATGGGCCAGGAAAGTCGACAACCCTAGTTCTACGCCCAAACCCGCCTAAAATTGACTGTCAGTCAATTTCTTCCAGATTTCTCAACCAATGAATCTTAGACTTGTTACAAAAGGAATATATGAGGACCAAAAATCTTCCTATGGTGTTCAATTAGTCATTCCAATCCACACGGGTACAGGAAAATTCAAACACTAGTAAAACAAAACATTAAAATATAGTTTTCTTTAATTTCATTTAAAAATATTTCTTAAATCTATTACAACCAACCTCTACAAGGTTCCTTCTAGATATTCCTCTCTACCCATCACATGAAAACCTCATAGGTGGTCCTCCTTTGCACATGCTACAAGCTTATCTAATAATGAAATGAGGTTTGAAATCTTTTTTTTAAAGATATACCCGTGTTGGTCGAAATTGCGACCTACACGGTATTCGTCAAACTTTTGACCAACACGGGCATGGATTAAATTTTTTTTTTCCTTCTATAATCCTACCAACCTAAACCTTTTTATTTGATGGTCAAAAATTTTGGTAGAAAAACTAGGTCAAATGTACTAGTGTTCATGTATAATAACTTCCTTTCACAAAACCCCACTATGCAGACATGACTGTGGATAGTTCTCAGAAGTATAAGAAATAAGAGTTCAAAACTCAACCAGTCTTATGCAAGATCCTACTTGCATAAGTGTTCTAAGAACTAGAAAAATGGCATATGTGACAAGGATTAAATCCTTCTTCTCTTTGAGTTCTAGACTCGAGGAGGATAACCTAGGATTCATTTCTTCAAAGAATCACTAAAAAACACTTGTATTCTGCAAATACAAGTTATGAACATGTATGCTCTTCAACAAAAAGTAAAGATTAATTGATTTTAATGGATTGATGATGAGAAATGCATAACCAGCAAAGATTAGTGCCTTATCTATTGGGCATTAGAGTCAAATAAACATACATCCCTAGAAACCCTCTAACTCCAAACACATAGAAATTGAATGAAATGCCTTACAAGTCACTCTTTCACTCCAATACCCAGACATCATATTCATATGCAAGTTTTAAACCCTTAGAATTTGCCTCAAAGATTTACCCTCTCCTTGAAAGAAACTAAGAAAACAAATTCACAGCTACCTTATAGCTAGTACATTAAAATGCCTTACAAATTAACATACAAGGATCTGACACAAGACACATAAAGACATCACCAATATGGACAAGGATTCCATTTTTTTCATTATAAAGCTTCTAATTCAATATAATTACAAGACAAGAAACCCAAAAAATAAGACTCAAAAGTTAGAAGACTACGTAGCAGTGTTAATTTCACCATCCTTAGAAAAAAACAAAAACTAGCTATTTATAGCACTCACTAGCCATCTTGGAATCCTGGAAGAATCAAGATACAATAAGCTTTGAATGGCTAGGGAAAAATTAGGGTTTTCAACCACTACAACAACCAGATACAATAGGAAATTTACTGCAGACAAGAAATCCTGAAAACCTGGGAAGGATCAGATCAAATCTAATTTACAATATTTGGGTTTCATCATCACAGGCCAACTACAGTTGCCAATTCAACAGATTTCTTGTTGTGGACAACAAATTTCATGCCAAAACCACTTTAGCAATCTTGTGTGTACCAGGGCATATAAATCATTGTCAACCATCATAGAGTCTATTTAAATCCTAATTGCAACTTTTTCATTTATGTCCTTTGAACAAATCAAATCCAATTTGCCTCATTATTTCTAGCTCACAAACTCCATTCTGCAGAAAAAAATCCTAGCAAAATTTTAAAATATAACGGTTATCGCCTAGGTTTAAAACATAGTCGTTGATCCTTGGCCCTCTTGACACATCAAAAATTATATGCCTTGAAATACTTTCCACATCACTGTCAGTATCCAATCAGGAGCGAGAAAATCAGCAACACCTGACACTGAGGACCCACCTTTTTATAATTCTCATTGGATGATTTTCGTAAACTTGTGATCATTATCATTCGAGCATATTTTCATTAAGGATTCACGCCCACCATCAGATCAGCACCAACCTGCAATGTCTTTACCTTTAACCATGGCAAGCCCTTTAACCTTACATCATCTAGAGATCATGCGACTGAAGGCTCCTCAAGGTCGCTGAACACTTTCCTTAACCTGAGCTTGATCACGAGATCTAGCAACTAAAGCAAATCTCTCATTCTTTGAATCTTTGTCTTGACTAGGGTTAGTTCTTGAGATCCAATGACTAAGGTAGTTTCATAATTTCCAGATGTTTTTCTTAACTCATTAAAGATCTCGAGATTCAATGACAACCATCGATCTTGTCCGCCATCAACGATTGTCACTCATTCCGCTGAATATTTCACTTAGCCCAACTTTTATCTTGAGATTTAGCGATAGCCGTCGATCAAGACCTGTATCAATGATAGTCTCTTAATCACCAAATGCCTCATAACTTATCCATTTCATTATGAGACTTGGAGATATCACATTTCTTAAGCCGCTAGATTGCTGAAGGTTAGATACTTAATCACCAACATCGCGAGATCAAGAGATAACACAAATTTTTAATTTCTTTAAGCCTTATTGCCAGATCTTCATATCCATCAAGTCTTAACTGCCACCTTAAGAGATTGAGAGATAACCATCATTCCAGGTCACTAAAAGTTAAGACATCACTGCCAGACATTGGGAGACTTGGAGAAAACCCTTTTTTGCCAAGTCACTGAATGAAAACAACTAACTGCTCAGGTCTTGGAGATTAAGAGATAACCATTAAAACATTACCCAGCCACTTAATCTTTGGATATTTATACTTAGATTTTAGACTTCCCAAGACTTGGAGAAAGAAGGGAAACAATAACCATGTGCCCAAAATACCGGTCCCACTTGTCTGTCAGGTTTTGCACTACTTGTGTACTGGGCCCGAAATACTTTAACTTAGGAAAAATGAACATCGTCGGGAAAATAAAAAATTTGAAGACTTGGCCCCACCGAACAATAACTTAAGACACATGGAAAAACCTGACTAAGTGGCATGAAAAAAGTAACAAAGAAATAGCCTTGAGGTAGGGTTTTTGTGGACTTAGAAAATTTTTTTGAAACCCTTTGCATGACAAAACCCTATTTCTCATTCTTGAAGCAAAAATTGGCCATTTTCATTAGATTTTTTGCATGACAGGAAAATGGGCTAACATAACTGATCACCATAGATGCAAAATTGACCTTGATATCTAAAATGTCATTAATTTTCATAGTATGTTGATCTTTTTTAGACTTTATTAGATGGGTGACCTCATTAGTAGGAACTGTTCTTAAAATAGGTACATCACCAGTCGCACACAACCCTGTCAGTGCTTGAATAATCTTCTTGGTAATATTATGTGGCTTATCCAACCATAGGAATTGATCATGAACATGACTTAGCACATATCTAATCCACTTAGGTTTTATATCATCAGATATGTCAACTATATAAGTAAAACCCTTGTCTTCCAAATGTTTGTGTTCATCCTTCAATCTAGAGTCATTACGAATTTAGGTAAATGCATTGAAAATGAAATTTGAACCAAGATTCTCAATCTTAAAATGGAAAAATTATCCTATATCTTTATTCAACAACACATCATGGGGTATCGAAGAAAAATCTCCTATGAGATAATTCTCTACCACCATCAAAGGATGTAACCTAAATACTAGCCTCGGTTCCTCTATAATCTCAACCAATATAGGAGTATCCATAATGCCAAAAATAATTCACTTCACAAAACAAAGTATAGAATCTTCACAACACAGAGAAATTGTTGGAAAGTTGACTATACTATTGTATATGACTAGATATAGTGTTGTCATTATGGAAACAAAGTCATATAGAGTTTTGGAGTCAGCACACATTATCATAAGGTCAGAATATGGCTAAGTATAGAAGACTGGACAGTTAGCAGAGCACCAGAAGATCAGAGCATCAACACATGTGCGTATGACCGAGTTATGGTATGCACCCTTGAAGTTAAGCTAGTAAGTGCGTATTCATGATAAGTCTAAGAGTACATGATCAGATGAGATAGTATGATGAAGATACAGTCAGTTGAAGTGGTATAGATAGTGAACGCCAGAAAAGAATAGAGTATGCAACCGACTGTTAGTATTTTGATTAGCGGTTATAATAATGTTTTGTAAAGGTGATGCACCTATTGTAATTAAGTTGTAGACATGTAAACACCTTTTTTTGTAAACATGCTTGAGCCAATTCACTTGGAAGCGTTGTATGTAATCGATTATAGGCCGACCTAGTTAATTATTTTGTTAGTGCATATAAATATAAGATGCACCTTTGTAATAAAGGAAGGAAGTGGATAGAGAGAAAAGATAAGAAAATAAGAGACATGTGAAGTGAAGATAGAATAAGTTAGAGCTTTACAAGGGGCTAAAGCATCAATGCACAAAAGGAAATGATCAAACAAGCAGTGTCACAACACCAGTTCATCTAGCAAATATAGTGTATATCTGAGATTAGAAGGTTGTAGCCTTCACCACTTGAGCAGTGAACTCTAGGACAGTGTGTCCCCACCCCTAATAGGGTTATTGTAAAAGAATCCTAACAAGGTCCAACCTTTGACCAAGTCACTGTACTAAAAGCATTGTAAAGAACAACTCCTAACAGGGTTGCAGATCTTCTAACAAGGATCATAAAACACTAGTGCAGTTCTTAGTGGGTGTCAATTCCCACCGGGATTTTTACCTATTTGGGTTTCCCCATAACCATATTGGTGTTATGTGTTGTGATTTTTTTTCTTGTTTACATTGGTGTTCATATCAGTACTTAAGCAATCAAGTTAATATTCAAGATTTAAGAAAATCTAAAGATATAGTGAACACTGATTCACCCCCCTCTCAGTGTTCCCATTCCTAACAATTGGTATCAAAGCTCTGGTCCTCTGAAGAAAAGTTTAACCACTTGAGGAGATCAATGGTTTTAGAAGAAGAAAAGAATTTGAAGAAGAATCTTATGGCATCTCTTGAAGACCTTGACAGATTTGAGAAAGAAGTTCAAGAACTAAAATTGAAAGTCAGTGGCACACAAGTATTCATCAAGAAACTAAGACAAGATTTGAAAAATTGTACAAACAATGATTTGGGAAAAATGGTTAAGAAGCTAAATGAGGAGAACACATCTCTAAAAGATTAGATTGAAGAGTTGGATGAAAATCTAACTAACAATCAAGAAGTTTATGATGAACAGATTAAAGAGAACCTTCAACTGAATGAAGAATTGAGGCAAGAAAACATGGAAATCTTGGAGCTAAGAAACAACAAAGAAAAGTTGGAATCTGAGTTGAAAGAGGCAAAGAATCACATTGAGAAATTACACACCAGTTCTGATTTGATAGAGTCACAGTTATATGCACAGAAGCTTAAAGGAGATACCAATGTTATTGGATTCAATGAAGCACAAAATTAGATTGATGACATGCGAGCAAAGATGAAAGCACCAGAAGACACTACAGATACTAAGGAAATTGGAAATCAGACTAAAGACAATGTCGAACCATCTAAGGATGAGCGCAAGACAGTAGACCAAACTTGTTATGCATGTAACAAGCATGGACATATAGTAAGGGATTATAAAGAGGTAAGACCTTTCAATGGTTACTGTTATTCATGCAATAAATTTGGTCATAGAGCTATGAATTGTAGAACAAGTCAGAAGAACAAGACTCAACATAATCAGAGAAATCAGAATCAACCAAATGCAAGAAGTTCTCAGAGTATTACATGTCAGATATGTAATTATAATGGTCACTCAGCTAGACAGTGTAAAATGGTAACCCATATCAATGCACCGAGGAATTTAAGGCCTCCAGTTATTTGTCACTCTTGAAACAAGGCTGGACACATCTCAAATTTTTGTAGATAAAGAACGCAAAGTTAGGAAAGCCCTAAAAAGCTAACAGTATCAATATTAAATGAAGAAGGATAAGTCAAGTTTGTGAAAGCTACAGAGGATGTGAGCTTGATTTGGTCAGAGGAAAAAAAGGGTAAAGTTGATAAGCATGTATTGGAGGCATCTGCAATGGATGCACCCTCTACATCTGGATGAATGACCCTCAAGGTCATAGGGGGAGATAATTTAGCTCTAGCCCCTTGCGCAACCAGTATACTCACCCTCAGAGTATGGGCCTTTGGATTTAACATTTTGGAGACTATTTGATGCTATGTGCAAGAGTGCACTACCTGATCAATTGCAGGATGGAAGTTGGAAATTCTCAGTCGAATTCTAGTTTGCGCAACAAGCATTAATGATAGAAATTTCACTTTATAGTATATGGAGACTTTCAGATCACTCATTGCATTTGAGATAGAGCGATTGGAGACCACAGAAGTCCTAGCAGTTGGATTGTGAAGTGTTGGAGCTTGATTTACCAGCAAAGAAGTGTGATTGATCAATTGCGAAGCCCTAGTCTGATGCAATGATTCAAAAGTCTTTGAAAATTGATTTGAAGTGTTAACCAAGTAAGTCATGGCTACACCTGTTGTATTTGATGTCATGGAAAGGAAGAGATATGTTTTTAAAAGGAACCCTTTTAAGTCCACCTTAGATGGCCTAGAAGGTGCATTTTCAAGAACCCCTATGGGTGTCATGCATAATGAAGACATTCGTGTGTATACATACTGTAAGAAGGAACTAGTTGGACTTGATAGGTTTAGGTTGCACCTTGAGTCCATGATGAAACCAAACAAAACATTCCTAGATGAGTTAGCACATTTGGAAAACCATCCCATTGTTGAGTATGCTACGACATATGAGTTTTATGAATCTGAGTGGATCAAGATATTACTAAGTAGGATTCATGATGACCTATTCTGGATAGGTGAAGTGCCAGTTAGAATCATAGGAGAACTCATTCATGAAATGACAAGCCTCTCTAAGATAGGTGCCATTCTTCCAGTGGGCAAGGATGTGAGGAAATTAGTTGAACAAGCATGTAAGTCCAGAAGTGATAGGTGTGGTATGATAATTGAGCCTATTGAAGAGAAAGACATCAAATTGATGTCTATGATACTAGGTTACATGTTTCAACACACCAACAGGGTGAATAGTGTGTCCACAACCACTATTCTTGTAGCAATCAGACTTGTTAGAGAAAATGGAGATTTCAATCTATGTGAGATCTTGCGCACACAATTGATTGATAACATTAGAGGCATCAAACATGATAAGACCAAAATATTCAGGTTTGGGTCTCTAATCATTTACATGTACTTCCATATACTTGGAAAGGTCTCAGATTTGTACATAGAAAAAAGTATGCCTACAATACCTCAAATATCTCTTAAGGCATCTATTGGGAGCACATTAAAGGATTAAATAGAGCTAGAATTGAAGATATTCAGGATCAAAATGTAGATGAGGTACAAGATACCAGAAAGTATTGTTGAGAAACACAAAGACAACATTTGTTTTATGGTAGAAACTAACATAACATGTATGGAAGTAGTTGAGCCTAGAACAAAGTGGATCCATCCACTTGGTTATGAGGTAGAAGAACCAATCTTGGAAGCTTATGCACAAGTACTACTTTCAGCACCTAAGGACCCTAATGAACCTAGATGGGGAACTTATGAAGAAAAGACAAGGGAAGTTGATGTAGTTCTGAATAGTGCAGAAACTAAGAGGAAGGCCTCTAAGATTACACCTAAGATACTCAGAATTCATGGTGTAACATAGGAAGATCTTGACAAAGAAAGAGAAGCAAAGATAGCCTTGGAGATTGAGAGTGTATCCATAGTGGAAGCTAAAAATGATGATCCTAAAATGAAGAAAGTCAAGATTGAGAAGACTGATGATCCAAAGGATAAAAAGGGTAAAACAAATGTTATCCCTCCCATGCCCAAAGACACAATTGATCTAACATCACCTCTTGAGTATAAGAAAATGACTAAGAGGAAGAAGGAGACTGGTGCAAGCCACCCATCCTCACGGACAACCAAAAGTCAGAAAAAGAACACTCAAGCACCTCCATAGGTAGGTTTCAGACCTAGTCTTCAAGTGTTGAAAACAAGGATTATTGAGGAAGGAAGAATTGATCAAATAGGGAAATTATATGAGAAATACAGTGAGATTGATAAATTATAAATTCATGGAATGATAATTAAACACATACTCAAGTTCAAGAAGACAGTCTTAGAACTTAAGACAGTAATTCTGGACAATGTGTGGAACATCTTGGAATTATTGAAAAGACAAGCTATTGAGGAGGATCTAAGAATAAGAGAAAATATTCTAGATGAAAGCCTCTCTATATGTTCCCTAGAAGAGAAAACATTATTTTTAGATCTAGTGAACTAAGTCAAGAACTCTGCACATAATGGGTAAGAACTATGAGTTGGTAGCTAAATAAACTGAGAAAGCTTTTGAGAAATTTTTTCTGGATAGGCACATGTACCCACCTACTATGCCCACAACTGAAGTGCCCTCTAAGGAAGCCAAGGAGTTAGAGACCACCAATGTACTAGTAATAGGTCCTCAAGATTTGACGACTATGATGGTAACACCTACAGAGGCAGTGAAGTTTGTGCCCATGACTGAGACACAAAAAGATGACACAATCTTTATTGATAATGTAGAGATAGTAATGGCGGCCATAGACAATGACTTGGATAAATTTGAGGAAGCTTTTGTAAGCACACAAGATTTTGAAATTCTATGTGGTGACAATTCACCTAAGATACAAGAAGTGTTAATAGAGGATCTAACAGGTGAAGAAGAGGAGAAAGGAGAAGAAGAGGTGAAAAGAAGTGAACCAACAGATGAGCCATCTATTGAAATAACAATCAAAATAAAGAAAGAAGTGATAAAAAACACTCCTATCACTCCCATACCCTTAGCATCATTATTGTCAAGTTTGACACTAGACACCACAAGCTTGGACTCTTGGGGAGAAGAAGCCCTGATTAAGATCATTGTCCTTACTATGGAAAAAGTAAAAGAGAAGTAGGTGATGAGGAATCCTCTGTTTGTTGAATCAATCAACATTATGAATAGCTTGTTACCTTAAGACAAGAAAGTGTCTAAGATTCATTCAGTTGATGATGTTAGCACCATTCTTACAAACTTCAAGACAAAATTTTCTAGCTTGGAAGAATCTGCATCCCAATTTGTAGAAGAGAAATATATGAAGAGGAGATTGAGTGAACTAGTTGGAAAATTTTCACTCGACCTCAGTTCATTGAAGATAGGTTAAGCATCCTTGAAGGATTTCATAGCTAAGGGAAGGAAGATCATTGCAGACTACATGAACCAAGATAAACTAACTGCATATCTATAAAAGAAAATCCAGGAGGCAGAAACAATGATTGATAATGAAAGAAAATCAGTAAAATATCCCTCCACTGATGTGAACATGTGAAACAATGTGTACCAAGGGAAAATAGACAAAATAGAAAAGGTTGAGAAAGAGATGTCTAAGATAAGGGCAAGGCAAACACAACTCAAGAATGCTCTTGTGCCCTCTCTAGATGTACTTAATCAGAACATCAAGGAGATCAATGCCACTATGGTGACATATGATCAATGTTTGAGTATAGAATTGGAAAAGATGGAGAAGCTAACATATGCCTTATGCACCCATCTATAGACTTTCAATGCACTGATAGCATTTTGGAAACAAGAGATCTAGAACTTGCAGATTGCTTATCTGGATGTACTTTCTTTGTAAGTACTTGTAGATACACTTTTTTGAGCACCTTTGTCATTAATGTCAAAGGGGGAGTATTGTATGTAGAATATGGAGTATTATATATAATGTAAAGAAGAAGTATAATACATAGTATAAGGGAGAAATAAGTTAGAGTATATATTAAAGAATTTTGTATAAGGGTACAATTAGTAACTTCGCCATATTCCTTTGTTGCCATTAATGAAAAAGGGGGAGATTGTTGGCAAGTTGACTATACTATTGTATATGACTAGATATAGTGTTGTCATTATGGAAAAAAATTCATATAGAGTTTTCGAGTCAATGCACATTATCATAAGGTTAGAATATGGCTAAGTATAGAAGACTGGACAGTTAGCAGAGCACTAGAAGGTCAGAGCATCAGCGCACATGCGTATGATCAAGTTATGGTATGTGCCCTTGAAGTTAAGCTGGTAAGTGTGTATTCATGCTAAGTCTAAGAGAGGATGATAAGATGAGACAATATGATGAAGATACAGTCAGTTGAAGTGGTATAGACAGTGAACACCAGAACATAACAAAGTATGTAGCCGACTGTTAGTATTTTGATTAGCAGTTATAATAATATTTTGTAAAGGATATGCACCTATTGTAATTAGGTTGTAGACATGTAAACATCTTTGTTTGTAAACACGCTTGAGCCAATTCACTTGGAAGCATTGTATGTAATCAGTTATAGGCTGACCTAGTTAATTGTTTTGTTAGTGCATATAAATATAAGATGTACCTTTGTAATAAAGGAAGGAAGTGGATAGAGACACAAGATAGGAAGAGAAGAGACATGCAAAGTGAAGATATAATAAGTTAGAGATTTACAAGGGGCTAAAGCATCAGTGCACAAAAGGAACTAATCAGACAAGCAGTGTCACAACACTAGTTCATCCAGAAGATATAGTGTGTATCTGAAATCAGAAGGTTGTAGCCTTCACCACTTGAGCAGTGAGCTCTACGATAGTGTGTCCCCACCCCTAACAGGGTTATTGTAAAAGTCTCCTAACAAGGTCTGACCTTTGACTAGGTCACTGTACTAAAATAATTGTAAAGAACAACTCCTAACAGGGTTGCAGATCTTCTAACAAGGATCATAAAACACTAGTGCAGTTCTTAGTGCGTGTCAATTCCCACTGGGGTTTTTACCTATTTGGGTTTCCCCGTAACCATATTGGTGTTATGTGTTGTGATTTTTTATCTTGTTTACATTGATGTTCATATCAGTACTTAAGCAATCAAGTTAAGATTCAAGAGTTAAGACAATCTAAAGATATAGTGAACACTGATTCACCCCCCCCTCTCAGTGTTCCCATTCCTAACAGAAATATCATTTTTGTCCGTCGATAAGGGTTCTTCAAACACCACTTCAATTCTAGCACAAGATCACAACTATCAATCCATAAACACTTCAAATCACCTTATTATCATTTGTAAGTGCACTACTTAGCTCATAGAATGCATTGTGACAAATGAAATTTTGTTTTTCCCTTTTAACATTTCATTTCAAAGTAATAGATGCAACAGTCAAATAGTACTTTTAATTGGTTGCAATGGTTAGAACATAAAAAAGGTTACTATGACATAAAAATTATTATGTGGTCGATTAGAATAATATGTAATACAAGGTTCTTCATTAGATTCTTTCATAACATCAATAGGCATCTAAATATGTTGATAAATCTTAACGTGCACACAACTTAGGGCATAGGATATAGATCTTACTTGATTTTATCCCCCTAAGCCAATAGTGACTTAGTTTGATGATGAACCATCCACACCCGATGGTGATGTGTATGTCTTACTCTCTTCCTTAACATCTTCTCTCTTCTTCCAGATCTTATTCATCTCTTTCCTAGTCTCTTGGACACATTAACAATTTGTTTTCCCTTTTGATCCTCTGACCGCTTTACGGGTGGGTTTCTCATTCTACAATTCCTTTCTAGATGAAAAATCTTGTGACAATGAACAAATGCCATATTGGTTTTCCTCCATGGTCCAAAATTACCTCCATTTGTCCTCATTCTACAATTCACATCCATGTGTCCATAGTTCCCACAAATCGAGCATGTGAAATTGAATTGCCTCCCTTTGGTAAGGACTTTCCCGGTTCACAAGTGACCTTGAATTATTCACTCTTGACCTACATTTGTGATATTTGTGGCCATATTTTTTTCATGTATAAAAATATCCATCAAATTTGCTATTACTAGATCTACTGTTAGGCCTGGATCTATAATCATATTCAGTGTGTCCATACTTATTGCAATTATAATAATACCCATCAAAAGTGTTAGGCATATTAACCAACCTTCTTCTACAAACATTAGTAGTATGACCAACCTTACCACAATTGTAATAAATAAGTTTGTATGGTTTCTTGCCATAATTTCTTGGACTTACCTTTGGATCTTGATAGAGATTCTTCATTCCAGATGATTCACCAACTTCAAAATTACCCTAACCAGTATATCCAAGACTAGTTGGTTCCTTGGTTCTTCTTTGACTCCTCAACTGTTCATCAAGCTTCTTAGAACTTTCTTTATTCTTCATTAGTTTCTCATTGGCTTCTTTCTCAATTTTCAATTCATTCCTCAACTTCTCATTCTATTTCCTTAGTCTTTCATTTTCACTTAGGATCTGTTGGTTTTATTCAATTATATCATGAATCATTTCATTCATAATGGAATTCTCTTGTACAGTTATGAACAAATTTTCCTCTTTTTCCTTTAGGGCATCCTCAACAACCTTTTTTTTCTTATTTTACAACTTTTTTTGCATGATATGCAGTTCTTCTTGCTTCCATCTCTTCACATATTCTAATTGTTTCACCTTCAAGCTCTTTCCTTAGGTTTTCTTTGTCTTTGGTTAGCTTCCCATTTGCCTTCATCAGATCTGCAATAGCTTCCTCATATTCTTCAGATCCATGTTCTAATAGGTGTTTGATGTTGTCCTGGCTTTCATTCAATTTCTCACAAAGTTTTTTCCTCTTAGGAATGGACATCTTTAGTTGATCTTTGAGTTTATTGATTACCTTCTCTACTTCCTAAAGTTTCCTTTTGTACTTATAACTCTCCATGCCTTTCTTAGGGATCTCACCCAAGTTGTTAAGCTTATTCAAGGGAACTTGGCTCTAATACGAATTGTTAGTATATAGAGGCACTGAGAGGGGGGTGAATAAGTGAAAATAAGTAATGAAACAATTTAACTAATAAAATTATTATGCTTTAAAACAACTTCCATACAACCAAACATGCAAGTGTAACTATGCAATAGAAGTAAAATAATTTAAGCATCCACAAAAGAATAACACATAACACCACTATTTTTTTCATGGAAACCCTTGTAAGAGGGAGAAAACCATGGCAGGGATGACACCCAAAAATATCTTCAATGTAGTAAAAAGAGTTACCCTATTATGAGCTTACAATACCCTATTAGGGGATCGTCTAGTTAAGAGTGACTAGTACCTTGTTAGAAGTACAATCAGATATGTTAGGATCTACCTTGCTAGAGGATTTTGAACTCCTTCTCAAAAGTCACCTTGTTAAAGAATTTATACAATGAGACCTTTTAAATTCCACCGTATTAAGGGATTTAACCTACTAACCTATTAGAGTTAGTGTTGAGAAATGAACTCAAATAACTAATCTAGAAATGGTACTACTTTCTTGACAGATCAAATACAAACTTTAAATCATGGTGCAACTTTCTATCTCTGTCTTTGATTACAACCACCAATAGGGTATATGCAAAAAGATGGGGGACCAAAAAAGTGCCACTTTCCTTTTTGGTCCCCCAACGGCCATAATGCGTACACACTAAAGCATGTGTGCCCTATAGGGCCCACATGCTATGGATTGGGTTGCCCAAGCCTCATGCTTGGGCAATTCAAAACATAGTGTGTGTTCCCTATAGGGTGCACACGCTTTGAAAAAAGCTATAAACTTTTATGGTTGCCTTTCAAAGGCCAATTTTCATGCCACAAACCCGCGTTTGCAGTGAAAGAGGGCTTCCCAAAGTGCATGCGCAAACACATTTTTCCGGTTCAATTCATCAAATTTGATAAAGAACGGCTCCATGATGTCGTCAACTTCAACCAGAAGAAGAAGTAAGTGTTTTTACAGCCCATGCCTCTTATTTGTATTGAAATTTCAGTTTTGAAGAAATTTGTTTTGTTAAAATTTATTTTCTTAGATTTGAAGTGTAATTAAGATTTTAAAAATGATTTTGTTTTAATTTCTAGGAAGAAATGATCTCCCTAAACAAAACCCTCAACCAAACCCTCCATCTTCTCCTCATGAACAAATGAATGAAGAAATGAATGAATAAAATAACCAAGAAAATGAACCTCAACCACCTCCACCAATCAAGAAACCTCCTCCTGGAACACACAAAAATTTGATGAACCAAATTGAAAGAGGGAAAAAAGAATTAGAATCTTTAATTAGGAGGTTAAAAGATTCTATTGCTACAAATCTTGGAAGGGAAAGAGTTGAAAAATCATTGGAATCAATCTTGACCCACATAGGCTTAGTTAGTGGGCAACTTAATTTATGGCATGATAAAAGGGAAGAACAAAAACAATATTATGCAAATAACTTTTCATATAAGGACATAAAAAAGAAAAAAATCACAAAAGATGACATTTGCAAACTCTTTAAAAAACCAAGGGACACTGATACTCTTAGAACTACAACAAGGAGGTTCCCAATTCATTGGTGCTTTAATGAAGACATAAAAAATAGATTTTGGGAGAGATGGTGGATGACCTTTGATTCCTGTCCCTGTAACAATCATGAGGTTCCTATATATTTCTTGAGGAAACTCTATTGAGAGTTTGTACTCAAGGAGGTGCCAATTTTTTTTGACTTTCTAGATTCTTAGGGTAGAGGAGGGGGATCATCATTTGATAGAGTGGGGGCACATCGTGACCCTAACGCACCTAGGGTTCCTATTGGGAAGTCACAGATGGATCATGTTAGTATTCATTCCGTTGTGAAGGAACATGTAAAGGTGGATACACTAGGCACAATTAGTGCTCTGACAGAGACTCTCATTCAATGTGCCACTCCTTTAGTTGAGGGTCACCATGGTCAATCTTCGAGGGGGCATATTTTTCGATCATGTGGATCCTTGTGCACATTTGGTATTGCTCAAAAAGAGGAAGAGGATAATGGAATGATGACTGATGATTTTCTAAATATGACATTTGGCATTTACACACAAGTAAATATTTTCAAGTTCATTAAATTTATTTGATCATATTTCATTTTTAAAAGAATAACTAATTAATTTAGTATATATTGATTATGATCAAAATTTAGGGCGAGAGTGTCGGTGGTGGTGGCACTCGCAATGATCCTCCAGTCCCCTTCTACACATCATCATCAACTCCACAAGTATGTATCGAATAAAGCATTTTAATTAATATATTTGATTATTATGTAATTATATGAATGAGTGTATCATAACTTATTGTGCATGTGCATTAGTTCATTGGTGGACCATCGACATTCACAATAGACAGCGAAGGGCATCGTGCCACTTTCCTTGAGGTATCTTTATTTGCATGTTAATTTGATTTACTTGATTATATTTAATTAATAAATGAATGAATAACTAAATTACTAGATAAATTATGATCAAAATCCAGATGCAAAGTGGTCATTGCGGTGATCACATTCTTTCACCTAGCTTTGTGACATCATCATTGAGTCTAGAGGTATATATGTAATAATGCATTATAATTAACATGTCAGTAGTACATTCATATATGAATGGTTGTCTTATAAATTTCCCTGTACATATGCACTAGTTGAATGTTGGAGCTTCGACATCGACATTGCACACCGAAGGACGTGGTGGAACCTTCATGAAGGTATCATTTATTCATTAGTAGGGTTGTAAAAAATATATGTAATCTTGATAACTACATAATACTTTTATTGTTTCATTTTTAGTTATTGACATCAGAGACTCCTTCATTTCGTGAAACTTTGGATCATGGAGTAGCTGCAACAGTAGCTAATTCTAAAGCACTGATTGAGGTATGAAAGAGATCACTTAATTTTAATTGTTATTCTAATAGTTTGTATTGAATTTTATAATGATATTCATGTATGTATTTTAATTATTATTTTGATCATTGTTGTAGGGACTTATTACTCTAGATTGTTAGCATGCACCTTCGGTAGATGTACATAGTGACTATTTGCTAGCGGTAAGTGAATATTCTATTTTATGTCATTATATAGTTCAATTTTGATGTATACTTTTTTTCTTCCCCTGGTAGGAAAGGACTAGATTAGGGATATAGATTGTATGCCTATATGGCATTAGTGGACATATTTTTTTGTATATTGTATAAGTGACATGTTGTACATCCATTTGGCTTTGAGGAAGCCAGTTTAACTATATTGGATATATTCAATGTATGGCATTATTGGACATATATATTTGCCTTCATGCCCTACGAATATTTTTTTTGATGTTTTAGGTATGCAATTCATGTGTCTCGTGTATTGATGTATAGTAATTTATGTTTATGTGGATGTCTTATGCTTTGTAAATTTCCCATGCCTTATAGTTATGCTTGTATGTTTATCGATGTATATTGCTACTATATGATTTATATTTTATTAAAATATGAATGTGATGCAGAGGTGGTGTGTAAGACACCCCGAACCCATACCCTTATAGAAATACAAGAACAATCAGTAACAAGTGAGAAAATCTTCTCACATCAAACATCCTTCATAAGGATCCATTGTCTAGGCTTCACCCAATGCACTTGCATTGGTTGGCTCTAAACTATCAAACTGTCATTCTAGGACTACTCCTAGAAACCTTCACCAGGCATAAAATGGCATTTTTCTCGACATCTTCCCAAAATAATTCAAAAAATAATCAATGATTTGGATACCCTTTTTGAAGTTTTAAAACATATCCCACATGAAATCCAACTTGTTTTGAGACAAACAACTTTAAAATTGTTGATTTTGTTTTGCTAGAGAGGCCTAATTCACCCATTTAACAAACGAACCCTATCATGGGTAATCTCCCAAACCTTTCCCTCTTCAACAGTCTAATGAAATGGATCTAATTAGAAGAATATGCCATCAATTTGACTCTATGACACTTTTGGATATGAAAGCCCCAAATTAGTTTTAAAAACCCCTATAAACTAGGGCTCTCTCAATGTATGACCTCCCAACACCATACCAACAAAATGAAAGTTGTTCCACCATTCTTATACCATCCTTAGATGGATTCAATCATAAAATGACCACCTCCAAGGGCTTGATTCTCCACTGCTATACCTATGGCTTCATTTCAATGACCCTTGGTCACTCCTCAACCCAACAACTCCAATCAATGCCCACCTACAAACTCCTCATTCCTACATTCAAATTTTTATAATTCTATAATAAAATGATTGGATCCATCCCTAAGTGATATTAGTTACATCAATATGTGCACCAAGTGCATTATTACAAGTGTTCAATCCTTCATGGATCAAATCATTACATAAAATGGCTTAATAGCAATGTTACAACATTGCAAATAACTTATAGGTCTTGTATCTTCTTCAAACTAATTAGTGACCCAAGTGACCCTCCTACCTTCATTAGGGTTCCCTGCACCAATTCTTCCATACAAACCACACCATTAGCCCTTTAGCCTTCACTAGTCACAAAATTGCCTTTGTCTCCCAATCTTCTCAAACAAATCTAGAAACCAATTAGTGTTTTAGATACCCTTTTGGATTCCCTAAATCCTCATCAAGTCTCAAGGTAGACTCTTTTGGACCATATACTAGATCCAATACCCTAGCACCCACCAGCTAGTTGTAATTCCATCCCCATTACAAAGAAACTCATAAAGATATTCACTCCCCTTCCTCCCAACCAAGAAAAAATATTTTCTAAGGTCTAAAAACAAAATATTTTCAAATTTTTAAAGTCTCAACACTTACTGAATCTTCTAGCCACCAAACCCTTGTTCCTAGGGTCACACAACAAGGGTCTGTTTAAAAAGAAGTTTACAATCTCTTCTAGGTTAGTCTAGTTGATCTAACACATCAAAATTGATCCCCACATCAACAATCCAACACAAAATATATCCACTCTTCAGGGTATTCATCCACCATAATGAGTGGTGTAAGAGAGGGCACTTGCTCACACATCAATCTCCTTCATTAAGTGATCTTCAAAAAACATCAACTTACATCCCTGCTTGAACAAACTACAAAACAAGGATATAATAAATTTTTGCACTCTCCCACCAGTCACAGTGGCCACAAGGGTGGGAGAGTCACTTCAACTTCTAAATGCTAGTTGTACCCTTCTAAACCGGTCACAGTCCAAAACAAAAAACTAGTCAATTACTTTGCCTTAAGAACAATAAGAATACTGAAACTAATGGATGGAATATGTAAATGAAAACCAAATCAATGCATTACATCACTATCCAATCAATATCACACTTCCATAAGCATTTGAATTCCAAGATGCTACCTCGCACGAGCTCTAACATATGACCCCCTAAAGATCGTCGATTTCATGCTGAGTGCACCTTGAGGGACACTTCGGCCCGGAGTAGTCGACAACATTCGAGCAAATCTGTGTGCCAAACGAGGTTTCCAGTAGAATTTACCTAGCCATTCAGAGCTGTTGTAATAGATGGTTAAATACTACGATGGACAGTTTGAAAGATACGCAATGTTGCTCATTTCAATTGAGGAACACTGTGAGTTTTGACATCAACTGAGAATGGGTTTCCAAATATAAATGAACTTGAATGTTTGACAAAAAAGATAGTTTATTGTAGACCTCGACAACATGGTCTTGTAGCACATGATGGTTCGATGCTACCTCACACGAGCTTTGAGATATGACCCAATAAAGATCATCGATTTCATGCTGAAGGGACCTTGAGGGACACTTCGGCCCAGAGTGGTCAACAATGTTCGAGTGACTTTGTGTGCCAAATGAGGTTGCCACTAGGGTTTACTCATCCATTTGGAGCTTTTTGAACATATGGTTTGATGCTATGATTGACGGTTTCAAAGATACTCAATGTTGCTCATTTTAACTGAGGAACACTTTGAGTTTTGACATCAACCAAGAATGTGTTTCCAAATATAAACAAACTTGAATCTCTAAAAAATGAGATAGGTTATTGTAGGCCTCAGCAACACAGTCCCGTAGCACCTGACGATTTGATGCTACCTTGCATGAGCTCTGAGATATGACCCTGTAAACATCGCTAGTTTTATGCTGAAGGGACCTTGAGGGACACTTAGGCCTAGAGTGGTCAACAATGTTTGAGTGACTTTGTATGCCAAATGAGGTTGCCACTAGTGTTTACCCAGCTATTTGGAGCTGTTGGAAAAGACGGTTCGATGCTACGACCGATGGTTTGAAAGATACACAATGTTTCTCATTTCAACTGAGGAACACTTTGAGTTTTGACATCAACCGAGAATGTGGTTCCAAACATAAACAAACTTGAATCTTTGAAAACCGAGATAGGTTATTCTAGGCCTCGGCAACATGGTCCCGTAGCACCTGAAAGCTGTAAAGATCGTCGATTTTATGTTGAGTGCACCTTGAGGGACACTTCAGCTCGGAGTGGTCGGCAATGTTCAAGTGACTCTATGTGCCAAATGAGGTTTCTAGTAGCATTTACCCAACCATTTAGAGCTCTTGGACCAGATGGTTTGATGCTACGACTGATGGTTTGAAAGATACACAATTTTTCTCATTCCAACTGAGGAACACTTTGAGTTTTAACATCAACCGAGAATATGGTGCCAAATATAAACAAACTTGGATCTATGAAAACTAAGATAGGTTATTGTAGGCCTCAACAACATGGTCCTGTAGCACCTAATGGTTCAAATCTACCTTGCACGAGCTCCGAGATATGATCCCATAAAGATCACCAATTTCATGTTGATTGAGTGCACCTTGAGGGACACTTCAGCCCGGAGTGGTTGGTTGTATTTGAGCAACTATGTGTGCCAAATGAGGTTGCCAATAGCGTTTACCCAGACATTCAGAGCTATTGGACCAGACAGTTCGATGTTACGACTGACAGTTTGAAAGATATGCAATGTTCATTTCAATTGAGGAACACTTCAAGTTTTGACATCAACTGAGAATATGGTGCCAAATATAAATGAACTTGGATCTCTAAAAACTGAGATAGGTTATTGTAGGCCTTGGCAACATGGTCCGGTAGCACTTGATGGTTTAATGCTAACTTGTACAAGCTTTGAGATATGACCTCATAAAGATCATCAAATTCATGTTGAGTGCACCTTGAGGGACACTTTAGCCTAGAGTGGTTGGCAGCGTTTGAGTGACTCTGTGTGCCAAAAGAGGTTGCCACTAGAATTTACCCATCCAGTCAAAGATGTTGGACCAGACGGTTTGAAAGATACACAATATTGTTTATTTCAACTGAGGAACACTTTGAGTTTTGACATCAATCGAGAATTCAGTGCCAAATATAAGTGAACTTGGATATTTGAAAATTGAAATAGCACTACAACATTTGGTGTCAAATTTTGACACCAATTTGCGATGCCACTACAATTTGTGTATGCTTTTTGTGTTTTTTTTTGCAAGTGCCCCTGATGGTGTCGTAATAGCGATGCTACTGTCATAATTGCGACACCCATTTGGTTATAAACTAAAAAAAAGAAAAAGGAAGTGTCATTTATAATTTGTGAATTCGAAGAGCTATCGCGAAGACGACACTGCATTTCTGCATGGCGCTAAGAGGGCATCCGAGTTTGGTGTGCATGAGCAAAGAGGCCGGCACTGTTTGGGAAGATAGCACTAGCACTTAAGGTAGGGATTCGAGCTTTGTCTTCTCATTAACTCAATTTTGGTGGCATTTTTTATCTGATAGCATTGTTAATAGTGACATTGTTTACATCTTAATTAGCATTTGGAATGCTCGATGACCCATGAGCTTTGAGAGCTTGGGCATCATCTCTATTACCTTCAAGGCATTGTGTGAAGTGTTTGATCTCTCTCTATCTATTTTGCTATTGATATTCACTATGTGGTACTCCCCGTTTGTGATCATTTCATGAAGAAATGTCTTGATGGCTCGTGGGCTGCAAGCTAGGGCATCATACATTGTTTATGAGCTCACTGTTTAATACTTGCATTGTTTACATCTTATCATTTGGAATGCCTAATGACCCACAAGATTTGAGAGCTAGGGTATCGCTTCTATTACCTTCAAGACATTGTGTGAAGTGTTTGATCTCTCTTTATTTGTTTTGCTATTGATATTCACTATGTGGTACTCCCCGCTTATGATCATTTCATGAGGAAATGTCTTGATGGCTCGCGGGCTGCAAGCTAGGGCATCATATATTGTTCATGAGATCACTGTTTAATACTGGCATTGTTTACATCTTTTCATTCGGAATGCTTGACGACTTGTGAGCTTTGAGAGCTAGGGCATCGTTGCTATTACCTCCAAGGTGTGTGTGTGAATTTTGTATCTAGTTGTAGACATAACACTTCAGTAAAACATTAGAGGTTAGTTGAAATCGAAATCGTGCAATAAATGAAAACTAAACTAACCAGGTGATTTACTACCTTCTAGTAGATGCGAGTATGTATTCTCAGATTATACCGAGACCAGTGACCTTGACGACACCTAAACGAAGGATTTGAATGCAATATCTAGATATGGAATGAATGCAATTAATCTATTTTTTTAGTTTTTATGTGCAATAATAATAATGAAAACTTGATATGGATCTATGCTAATATGAAAATTGATATGCTAAAATGATTTAACAATGATATTCTAAATGATATGGATACTATGCAAAAATAATGAAAATCTCACAACAACTCGAATTCTCAAGATCGATTCTTCAGTCTCCAATTTGGCAGTGTGAGTGTGCAATTCGTGGATGGATGGATTGATAAGCTGAAGCCTTAATTTATAGAAATATAGGGCTTTGATGATGCATGAAAGAAAGCCATAAATCACTCAAATAACTCAGGTTGATTTTTGAGTTATTTTTAAATAAAGGATAATTAACTCACAAAAACATGCAAAAGCAGAGTTCAACTCAAAATAGAGTTTAGATTTAATTGATAATTGATAGTTGTCTGCTTTTCTTGAATGTGCATGATTTATTTATGAATTGATTTAATAATAAAGTGATTTATTTCCAACTTAACTGATTTTGAAAAATAAAACAATTGATTTATGGGTTAATCAATTATATTTTCAAACTTTTATTCAAAAACAATATTATTAAAAATTGACAACTTGCTTTAATTAATTAAATAAGAATTTAATCAATTATTCATAGGATTTTGGATTTATTGTCAAAATTAAATAATACAATTTAGGAATAAATATAATTAACTTCAATTAAATAATTAAGTGGCTGTATTAAATCTAATTAATTAAATATTGAGAATATTTAATTAATCAAACTTTAGGATAAATAGGATTTATCACCAAATAATCATTAAATTAAAGATAATTAGGATAATTAGGAATATTACTAGGAATATTTCCCGATGCAGAATTTGAGATAATCAATTAGGATTCGATAATGTTTGGATGTGCCTTTGGTTAGGACTTTAATGTCGATTTTGTTCGATATGTCGATGTAGGAGGTTAATGAACCTATAGCCCATTTTTGGGGTATTACATTTTGCCCCTCTTTGAATTGGTGTGCGAAGCGCAGTTATTCAAAGACAGTTTGTGTATGATATTGAAACTGATGTTTGAAATTGATATTGATATGAAATAGAAGCTGATTGAAAGATTTGATATGAAGATAATAGGTCCTGAATGACCAAAGATAATGTTAACTATAACAGTAATGAACTAATGATTGCGAAAAAGTGTCAAAACGCCTGATTCCTAACCTTATGATTGCAAAGAAGTGAGTGACCGATTCCAGACCTGATTGTCCTTATATTGAATCACATTGGTATCACATCTGAACCCTTCAGTTTTCAAAGAACCAAGGAAATAACATAATTGAACCGATAGTTGCAAAAATTGAGACAATTTACAAGATTAGGAGAATACCAGATTGATATGGATCTTGATGAATCTAATATGCCCTGAGCGATGATTGATTTGCCCCAAGCGATGAGGTCTTTTAATGAATCAATAACTAGACGTAGTTATTGTCTTGATTATAGAGGAAAGATATGGTTTCAGAAAAAGATATGATTACAGACTTTGAATGATGTGCAATACCATGCCCCCTTCAGGATTAAAATTGAAATCTGACAAGAAAAGCCAGCATTGATATGGTTCAGAAGCATGTTAATTGATTTGAGAAGTGGTTATACACGTTCGAGAATGCATTCTACATCGTTGAGAGGTCTGAAAGACCAAGTTTGACTAGGTTTGACCATGAGTTGACCATGGTTGACCAAGTTGGAATTTTGATAGTTTGATGGAAGATAATCAGTTAAGTTGAATTCTAGATTTCTGTGATGATTGAAGGTCGATTATGCAAGCAATAAACTGTCCTAGGTCCAAAAATTTTAAATCATGATTTTGACATAGTAAATGATCTCAAATTTGAATTTTGATCCTAAAAATGGATTCAGAATGTCGAAATTAGCCAGGGGTGCAAAATTCATGAAAAATAGAGCACTTTTGAAAATTAGGTCAAAAGCTATATAAAGGCCGGAAGGGTCATTTTCAATTCATTTCAACTTTTTGACTTTAGAAATCTTTGTGGAGCCCTCTGAGCAAAATGGCAAATAGAGCAGTGGAATCGAAGGTACCTATGAGTTTGCACTGATTTGAGCACAACTAGAGACACCAGAGACCCCGCCAGTATGGACATCCGGTAGGTGGACCTCTGTGCTTTGCTAAAATGTCAATTTTTCCATGTTTTAGAAGATTTTAGAAATTTTCATACGTCTTTTCCATTTTTGAATTTTGCATGCACGAAAACTCGTATGACTCCCCAGTGGGACTCGTATGACTTTTCAAGAGTAGCTAGATTGTCTTCTGATAAGCCCCTATGACTCGTATCAGAGGGACCCATGAGTCGTACGACATTCTGTCAGGTCCCTCATAACTCATACGAGGAGGAATACATTGCCGTGCTACTATGGTTTGTCGTTTGGTATGGTACGGAAAGTTGTACAACTTTTCATGCCAGTCTGAGTTGTCGTATGGAAAACAGTGAGCACAAAACTCAGTATTAAGTCCAATTTTTGAATTTTTTGATTCCTTAGCCTGATTCCTGACCTATTAACCTACCTTCTAAAACACTAAGATGCCCCATTTATGTCCTTGTAACATATTTTGTGACCATATTACTGATAGGATTCCCTGTTTCTATGTTGTGTAGGTCGTATATCCAAATGTACATGTTCAGATCTCTCATCCTGCTACTCAGAGATTATGTGTCTCCTTGCCAGACCCTATGAGAGTTCACCTTGCTACTTGTGGTTTCGAGCACTTGATACATTTACCCGAGATTAGGGTAAATCATGGGCTTTTCACTGCATTGATTGAGAGGTTTCACTTAGAGACCCAGACTTTCCATTTACTGATGGGGGAGCTTATTGTTACTCCTAAGGATGTGTACCAGATACTACAGATTCCTTTCCATGCTGCTAGGAGACCAAAGTATGTGAGTTCGGGGAACTCATGTGTTTTAGATTTTAGACGTCTCTTCAGAGATGATACCCAGATGTCGGCCTCCATTTCCTAGGAGACCCTAGTTCAGAGATATGGATAGACACAGTGATTAGAGTGTATTATTGCTAGTATGATTGGTGGTATCATTATGTCTGACCATCAGCAGAATGGTCTTTTGATGGGCTGGGCCCCTATGGTAGCACGGTTGATGGCCACTCCTGCTGAGTTAACGTGGGGTCAGTGTTTATTAGCACATATGTTCTCAGAGATGCACGAGGTGGTGTCTCAGGAGAGCAAATCTTTTTTCTCAGGAGCTCTTGTTCTATAGATATGGGTGAGGGAGCATATCCCTGTGTTGAGACCTGTTTGTACTTCGCAGAGGCAGCCTCAGGAGCTTGTCATATATAGATATGCCAGATATTTTATACAGGGATGGATGGGCCATGTAGAGTATTGGAGGTGATGCCTCGATGACATGACTTTTGTTCACTGGAGACCTTATGTAGCCATTGAGCCTTGGACTACTGCTTGAGAGCAATTTAGCTATTTCTTACAAAGCCGTGTACTGATTGGGAGGTCCTCCTCCACCATAGAGAGATTTTTGATATATATGAGATCGATATTTTGGTTGTGACTTCATGTGTACTTGTCATGTTTTGATTTATGATGATATCATGTTATGCTTATGCTATGGATAGAGAAGAATGTATGTATGGATAAATGCAATGCAATGATTTCTTTCATATGTATGGATGTTATGTAAATGGATTTGATTATAGAAATATGTATGTATGATTTATGCATATGCACATGGATGAATTATAATGCAATAAATGATTATGATATGTAAATGCAATGATTCACATGATATGTTTTGCAGGTATTGATGAAGACAAGTACTTAGTCTTATGTCAAAAAGGATGTTTAACCCAGGATAGTAACTGCTTGCGATTCGATTGAAGAGACCTTCAAGTTAGGTTTCAGCTCTCATTAGATTTGAAGAGATATTTGAAGAATTGTTTAAACTTTGAAGTTCGTTGAGTCATTGTGAGATCATGCAAACATGCAAAATGCAAAGAGACATGCAAAATGAAATGCAACCTAAGACCTAGGACCTAGTCACTGATCATGTATCGGTTATTCTCATCATTGAATTTTTAGGTAACCGGATAAATCAATACAATGTCCACTAGTTATGAAACCATAGACATATGAATATCGATTTGTATGCGCAAGAATCAATACAGCACCCACTGATTAGGAAACCATGGATATATGAATATTGATTTTGTTTTCGGAATGTCGGATTAGATATAAGCATCAAGGCACAAATGCCAGGATGACCTGAATATCATGTCCATTTTGATATAGCAATTTGTATAAGCATCAAAACATAAACATTATGATGACTAGAATACGCCTTGCGGTGCAAACACATCAAACAGTTAAGAGATCATTCTAAATCCAATGTGAATTACCCGTAGTGACCCTTTATCATTCACATCCTTAGGTAAGATTGTGTTTCACAGTAGGAGAAAGAACTCACTCAAAAAGACAATAGTTAGATCAAAATTCCTTGAATTTTTTGGGTATCAATGGTCGAGGTACGCATGGCCATCCAATTCAAGATAGAGGCTCTTACAGTCGGACACCATTTCAATCCAGAATTTCCAAAGTTGTTAGATTTTCACATGCAAGAAGAAAAAAAAGAAAAGATTATGCCCCCAGTCATCACTCCCTAAATCCTATAAAGGACATCATCGAAGAGCTTGGAGGGACACAATATGAAAAAATATCAATGTGAATCAGTAAGCATACAAGGAGACAAAAGCATGTAAAAAGCATAGATTGTTTTCAGTTTTTGTTTGATTGCATTGTTATAGATGTAAAATCCTTTTTGGAGATGAGACTGACTGACTGACTCGGATGAAGCTTCAAAGGACTCTGACTGGATATGATATGTCTAAGATACATTGGAGGCCATAGGATATGACTTTTATTGCCCCCAAGTGTTAAGCATTGATAGGATATAGACGCTTGAACCGATTGGTGTACAGACCGACTTATTGAAAACAAGAATGCATAAACAAACTGGGAGATATGTACAAACTAAAGCAAGACTGAAAGCTGGGAAAGACCAAGATTACGTTGATAGATGGAGCATTTTGAAACAAGTGGTGCCTATTTGCCAGGTTTTCACCATCTTGGTAGAGATTCTATTTTTTCTACCACGGCGCCTGTTTCCAGGTTTTCACCAAGGCACTTTTTCTTTTTCTCATTTTTTTGTATTTTTCATTTTTTCAATTTTTTGTACTTTTGATATTTTCATTTTTTTTTTGTGAATCATCAAGGCGCCTATTGCTAGGTTTTCACCAAGATGTTCATTTTTTCAGGACTTTTTTAGATTTTTATAATTTTTTCAGGACATTTACCATAGACTGAATGCCTTAGGCATAGAATTTCTTCAGATGGAGAACATTGATTGGTTCTTGGAGCTGTTCTTCTTGAGTCATTTAGAGTTGATAGGCACCAGAGCCAAAAGTAGAAATGATTACAAAGGGACCTAGCTAGTTGGGTTCAAACTTCCCCTTGCGTTCTCGATGTGATTAGTTTTAGGATTCTCTCTCAAGACTAGATCACCAACCTGAAATTCTCTATGTCTGACTTTCTTGTTGTAGCCTCTAGACATTCTTTTATGATATACTCTGAGATGATCATACACTACTTGTCTATGCTCATCTAGTAATTCAAGTTCTTGTAACCTAGACACTCTGTAGTCATCATTAGTTACTAGAACATGCATTCTGATTCTTAGTGATAGGATTTCAACCTCAATAGGTAGTACTGCTTCAGACCCATAAACTAAAGCGAAATGTGTAGCCCCAGTAGGTGTTCTGATACTTGTTCTGTAGGCCCAGAGAGCTGGATTGATCATGAGATTCCAGTCTCTTCCTATTTTATTAACTGTACGATGCAAGATTTTCAATAGATTCTAATTAGAAGCCTCTACTTGTCCATTCCCTTGAGGATAGTAGATAGAAGACCAATGTTGTGTGATCTTGAATTTGGCACATAGATCATCTAGGTCTTTGTTCTTGAATTGTCCACCATTATCTGTGACTATGGAATGAGGTATCCCATATCTACATATGATATAGTTCAATATGAACATAGATATTTTCTTGTCGGTTGCTTGTGTCAAAGGGATCGCTTCTACCCATTTTGTAAAATAATCTGTAGCTGTGATTATATGGGTGTGTCCATTAGAAGAATGAGGATGTATAGCTCCTATAAGATCAAATGCTCATTGGTGAAAAGGCCATTGTGTAGTAAAGGGAATTAAATCTCTCCCTAGAGCATGAATTAAGTTTCCATGCAGGGTGAATCCACAATAGTGGGTTACACATTTTTGCCTGAAGGACACTAAACTCTACATTTTGAAAAAAAATTTCAAATTCGAATGCATATTATCGTTAAATCATTTGAAATCAGAAGATGAAGTAAATTAGAGTCTTTTAGGATTTTCTATCTAGATTATAAATATATTTTTTATTTTTATGTTTGAGTTAATTTGAATGGTTTTTCTTTCTCCCACGAAAACTGGTATGTTGCTGAAAATGTCATTTTCAAAGAGTTACATTGTTTTCATAGAGCATAACTTTTTTTCTAAAATAGATATCAATGTGATTCTTTTGAATTTATTTTTGTAACATCCATACGGAGGGAATGCAATTGGTTTTATGACATTACCATGATTATTGCATATTTTATGAATGTTTGAAGTTGACTAAACCATAATTTTGACATACCTTGACTACATAGCTTGTAACTTGTCATGTATTTGTCCAATTTCATTTTTATTTATTTTTATAGAAAGATAACTTCAATACCTAGGGCATGGATATTTTTTACAAATTTTTTTCTCTCATTTACTATTTTTCCATAAGCGTCAAACATTGAGTAAGACATACGGTGAAATATCTATGTTTAGTAAAACTAAAAATAAAAAATCATAATAAACTTAATATATAGTAACATTATAATCATTGGAAAGATTTTTCTTAGTAGTACCTTACTACATAGATACATTTTTCAAATGGATTCATTTGATTTTCCAAAAGATGAAGTTGAAGTGATTTTTTGTCAGCATTTTAATAGGCGCAAAGAAGACTCCATTGTAGGTATGAATAAGGAGTATAGATGTTATATCAATGTTTTTTTTATCTAAGAGGCTTTGAGCTAACCATTTGTAATTTTTTACTTCAAATGGAACCTCTCAAGGCTTAAATCATCATATTTTATTAAAAATGTGTTATTTCAACAAAAATTAGCATGTCTAAAAAAGTGTAACCCACTATTGTGGGGTCACCTTGCACTTGACACTTTTGACAATTCTTAGCAAATTTGATAACCTCTTTCTCCATCTCAGGCCAATAGTACCCAGCCCTAATAAGTTTTTGAGCTAATGGTAAACCATTTGAGTGTGACCCACAAATACCATCATGGACTTCCTCTAATGCACGTTGAGACTCTTCCCATTCTAAACATCTAAGTAGCGTACCATCTAGACCTCGTTTGTACAGATCGTGACCAATGATGACATATTGGGAGGCATTATGGATAAGGTATCTCTTTTCATGGCGGTTGTAGGTATCGGGAATGATTTGGTCTTGGAGATAGGAAAATAGGTTTTTGTATCTGGATGAATCATGACCAACAACAGTGCAGATCATGCGAGTTTCGGGGGAATCATATGCAGGATAAGATAGTGCTTCCACCAAGAACTCATAGCGTAGCTCATGTTCAGGCTACTGTAGTAAAGTAGATAGCATTGCCATTGCATCGGCAACCTTATTCTCTGTTCTAAGAATTTTTTCAAATGTGATAGATAGGAAATACTTCTTTAGATCATCTACCATTCTCTTGTAAGGAATGAGCTTTTCATCTTTAGTTTGGTATACATCATTGACTTGATGGATAACAAGTTGCGAGTCTCCATGAATGTGTAGTTCTGTTACCCTCCACTCAATTGCTATTTTCATACCATTCAAAAGGGCTTCATATTTTGCAATATTGTTTGTGCAAGGGAACTTTAATTTGAATGCTTTTGGGATTGAGTATCCTTGAGGAGTCATGAAAAATATGCTTGCTCCCGATCCATTCTATGTATAGGAGCCATCAAAGAATAACTGCCATTCTCTAGAAGAAAGAGTCATGATAGAGGAATCTGGAAATTCCATTTGCATTGGTGTATCATCAATCATAGGTGCATCTTCTAATTGATCAACAATAACCTATCCTTTGATAGCCTTTCTTTCCACATATTCAATGTCAAATTCACTTAAGAGCATAACCCATTTAGCTAATCTTCCTGTGAGGGCAGCTTTTCTTAGTAGGTACTTGAGTGGATCAATTTTAGCTACCAATTGTGTGGTATGAGCTAACATGTAGTGTCTCAATTTCTGTGATGCAAAGATCACAGCTAGACAAGCTTTCTCAATCATTGAATAGTTCTTCTCATATGCAACCAATGTTCTACTGATATAGTATATAGCTCTTTCCTTTTTGTTCTGATCATGTTGGTGCAAGCAATGCCCCTAGTGATGTATCTGTAGTGGAGACATATAAGATCAAAGGCTTCCCATGAATAGGAGGCATCAAGATAGGAGGATTTGATAGATACTTCTTGATATGGTTAAAGTTGTTCTCACATTCTTCATTCCATGCAAAGGTCACACCTTTATGTAATGTTTTTGTAAAAGGTTGTGATATATCTGCTAGCTATGATATGAATCTTTTTATAGATTGAAATCTTCCTTGCAATGTCCTCATTTGACTAATATTCTTTGGAGGTTGCATTTCCATTATAGCCTTCACTTTAGCTGGATCAACTTCAATGCCCTTCTTTGAAACTATGTATCCTAAGAGCTTTCCAGAAGTGACACCAAAAGCACACTTCTTAGGATTTTATCTGAGACTAAATTTCTCCATTTTGTTTAGTATCTTGCTCAAGTCATCTAGACGTGTAGCCCTAAGCATAGATTTTGCTAAAGTATCATCAACATAATCCTCCATAGTCATATGCATCATGTTGTGAAAAATAGATGTCATGGCTCTTTGATATGTAGCACTAGCATTTTTAAGCCCAAATGGCATGACATTCCAACAGAAGGTGCCCCATGCACATGTAAAAGTAGTTTTCTCTTGATCCTCTGGAGCAATTTTTATTTGATTATATCCAAAAAAACCATCCGTTAGAGTACATCTCAAAGCCCGTAGTCATGTCCACTATCATATCAATGTTAGGTAGCGGAAAATCATCCTTAGGGCATGCTCTATTCACATCTCTAAAGTTTGTGCACACTCTGATTGATTTATCTGATTTTGAAATAGGTACAATATTAGAGATGCACTCGGCATATTCAATAACTCGGATGAATCTGGCTTTTAGGAGCTTCTCTAATTTAGCTTTTACCAAGAGTGCAACATGAGGATGCATCTTTCTCAATGTTTGCTTAACAGGTTTGACATTTGGAGCTATAGATAAATGATGCATTATAAGATTAGGATCCAATACTGGCATATCTAAATATTTTCATGCAAAGTTGATCTTCTTCTCTGTTAGGAATGTTGTAAATTTTTTCTTCTCTTCTTCTGATAAAGATTGTGCTACATGGATCAATTGTGGCTCTTCTACTGTTCCCAAGTTGATAGGTTGAGTGGGCTCAATTAGAACTGGAGATCTATCCTGTAAATGACTCAGAAGGACATCAAATATCTCATCCTTAGGCACCTCAGAGAGGTTTTCACCTTTGGATACGTCTTTTATTTTTACTTTTGTAGGTTCTGAGACTGCCACAAAGTGGTTTTCACCCTCAGAACTCTTTTTCTTTTTCTTTTTATTCTTATTTTTCTGACTAAGATACTTGATGTCTGACTCTGTCATGCTCACGCTCAGTTCACTGATGGAAGTACTCATAGGCTCAACTGCATTGAGGTAGCAAGAAAGGGCATAGTTATTTGGGAAGGTATAAATACCATGGCTCGGATTTGTGGAGGTTTGATCAATAAGTTCTAGATATTGGATAGTCAAAGTGGGGAAAGATTGGGAGATAGTGTTTATGGATATGGATCTGTCATCATTGGTCCTAACCCGATGCTCGAGTTCAAAGGTGATATTACAACTTAAGACATTCAATTCGTGAATAGGTTCAATGTCATTGCGGGAGTCCAATTCAGTGATAGGTGGATCAGACTCGATAGATTCCTCATTTCGCTCTAGACTTACGTTGGGATTAGGTGCATATTGGTGAATAGCATCAACATGTTTCTCTGTAATAAGCTCATCTTCTTCTGGAATGGCTCCCCATTCATAGTCATTAGATTCTTCATCTATGCCTCTAGGAAATCTAAGAACATGAGTAAAGTCAGGATGAATACCCCAAGAAGGGTTACGCTTAGATTCTGATTTGAATTCATACTCATGGGAATCTGTCTCAGAATCACTACCACCTTCCTCTTCTTGATTGTTTTCAAGATTAGCTGGTTCTTGTGTTGCAACTATCTCTTGATTGATAGTAGGTTCTTGTGTTTCTACTACATTAATTCTTTTGATTGGATCATCTTTATCATCAAGAAGGTCTTTGATCTCCTTAGGTAATTTTTCATAGGGGATGAGTTCTGAGCTGTCTGAATCACTATCTGATGGTTCAACTTCCTCCATCTTAAGAAGAGGTTCATCTTGTGCGATCTACTCTATGACATGAGAACAATTACCTTTGAGGTGAAAGGGTTTCTTTTTAAATCCTAAGCCAACTTTGTCTTTATTTTCTCTACCAGTATGTGGGAGAGGTGCCTCAAGACCTTTTCCTCTAACTCCTAGAGGTCCTTTACCTGAATATCCCATCTTAACTATTAATTTATCTCCTAGGCCATATGACTTAAAAGAATCTTTGGATACAGTAGAATCACTAGTTTGGACAACTTGAGATTCAGGTTCGTCTGTGTAAATCCATGCAAGCACAGCTTCATCCTCTTCAAATTCTTGCTTGGAGACTTGTTCTGCTACAAAATTCTTTTTATATGCCTCAAGAGGTTCTTTAGATTCTAGTTTGGATTGTTTCAAAGATTGTCCATAAGACTAGCTCCACAGTATATTCTCCCATACTATTTTCTTTGATATTAACCTCTTTTGCAAGATTTTCTATTTTAGATATGGATGCTTCTTTAGTTGGTTCAGTGGAAGATTCTTTGTTATTAGGCACAAGCTTATCTACACTTTCCTTCAATGTATTGCAAGTGGTGGATATGTTTGTTGGAATAGTGACCTCTACTCCTTCATAAGTAAATTTCAAGCATTGGTGAAATGTAGAAGGAATAGCTTTCATCTCATGTATCCATGGTCTCCCTAGAAGAATGTTGTAAGCCAAAGGTAGATCAAGAACTTGACATATAGTATCTCTGATAACTGGACCTGCTCTGATAGGTAAGACAATGGTTCCTTTAGAAGATCTTTATTGTTCATCATAGGCTTTGATAGTTATTTTCTTTCTAGGATCAATAGCCAATTCTGAAAATCCCAATTGTGTGATCAAGCTATAAGAACAAATGTTTAGGCCAATGCCTCCATCTATCAACACATGTTTGACTCTATGGTTCTGGATCAAGACTTCTATATGCAAGGGCTGGTTATGTGGGTGAGTCAAGGAGTTGTCATCTTCCTCTGAAAAGGATATATACTACGGGGACATAAGATGTCCAACCATAGTTTGGAACCTGTCTAAATCAAGGTCATTAGGAACATTGGATCCGAGCAAAGCTTTATCTAGAATGGCTCTATGAGATGGAGATATTCGAAGCAACTCAAACATGGAGATTTTCACATTAGTGTGTTGGAGTTGTTGAAAAATGATATAAGATGTTGGCCTTGTATCTTTAGGATTGGAAGATTTAGAAACAACCTTCCATTTGGAAGCGGAAGAAAGATTGAAGGGCATCTTAGGGACTTTTGATGAATCTGGGATTTGTCTGTTCAGATGTGCCCGAGCTTGTGATCGAGTAACTGCATTAGCTGAAGTATGATCTCTATATCTTCATACAATTGTGATGACATTGCAATGTTCAGAGAGACAAGGTTCAACCATATTGATAACAACATTATTTCCAGGGTAAGCATAATTGACCTTTGCCCCCATATTAGGTTGAGAAGATGAGACTTCTTGACCATGTTTTAGAAATGGTTCTATGAATGCTGTATGATCATTATTGTTCTTATGATTATCAATGGTGATATCTCCCTTATCAATTAGATCTTGAATAGTATGTTTCAAGCGTAAGCAGTTATTAGTTTTGTGACCTTTACCCTGATGGAAATCACAGAATTCATTCTCTCTCCACCATTTTGGTTTAGGCTCAGAATTAGGTGGTCGAATCTCAGGAAAAGAGATGATGTTATTGGCCAGCAGAGTTCCCATAGCTGATTCTAAAGATTCTCCAAGAGCAGTGAACGTTTATTTATTATCAGCGGACCACTTTTTATACTTTGGCTTCTTTTGAGATGATTCGAGCACCTTTTGTTCTGAAGCTTTTATGGCTTGGGTACCAATAGTTAGATTGAAAGATGGTGCCTTTGATGGAGCATGGATAGTATCAACAACACCATCTATGAAAATGCCCTTGTGTTGTTCCAATTTTTATTCTTGTCTTTAGAACTGGATCCTGATTCGTACTTGTCTTTTTGAAGTGTGATTTCTCCTTTTTTCACAAGTACTTTTTCAATCTTGATTGCATTGTCAACCATTTTATCAAAAGATGTATGGTCTTGCATTTGTAAAGGATAATTGATCTCTAGGACAAGATTATTGATGAAGATTTCCAGTTTTTCAGTTTCTGGAATAGGTCTAGCATATAGAGAGAATTTCTTCCTCCATGTCTTGAGAAATGTTAGGAATGGTTCTCCTGGATATTGCTTGAGATTACAGATATCAATCATGGTGACTGGATGTTGAATGTTGTAGGAGTATTGCTGATAGAACAATTTGACCAACTCCTCAAAAGTTTTGATAGTAGAAGGCAATCTAGAGAACCAATGAATGGCTGCTCCCCCTAGAGATCGAGTCAAGAGATGCATCATATAGGTTGGTTCGTGCATGAACTCCATAGATTGTGTACATAATTCTCTGACATGATCTTGGGGATCTGAGTGTCCATCATACTTATCATACTTAGGCATCTCCACTCTTTTTGGGAATGGTGGCATGTACAAGTCTTTGTCAAATGGAAAAGGACATAGGGCCTCCATGGAGAACTCCTTGGGTTCCTTTTCTTTTTCAAGGTTATTAAGCTTGACTTGCATGGCATGCATCTGTTTCATCATAGCTGTGAGTGGAGTTTCTTCCTCATGTGTATTGATATCTTCAACATTAAAGTTGGGAGGAAGTTTAGCTCCTTGATGAGCCAATTGTAAGAAGTATGCCTCTCTGTCTTCTTTCAAGAAATGCTTCATCATTCATTTGAAGTTATCATCATTTTGATATTGAGCAATTGTTAGGTGTGGGTTCCTGATCTGCACCATGTTGAGAGTGAGATCTTTGAGAGCCCAAGTTTGTCCCTGCTTGAGACATGGTAGGAGTTCTACCTGGGATAGATTAATGTGGAGTTTGTTGGGTACCTCCGTGAGTTGATGAAGGAGGAATGTAACCAATTTTTAATTGAAGGTTACCAGCATCATCATCTTCATAAAGACCAGAATTGAAGAGTTGCTCAAAAGTTGGACCTATGTGAGTCAAAGGTAAAGTATGAGATATTTGCCCAGATTTCTTGTGAGAGGAAGCTCTAGTTTCCACCATTAACCTTGGGTGAATCGAAAGAATATGATGAAGACAACTGAAGAATGAATTGAATAAAGATGATCAGATGACGCAACCTTGTCAAGGTTTGATTGATTGAAGCATAGATTAGATGTAGATGAGGGATACTATGCCCTGGATGTACGGGTAGATTCCCAAAAGATAGCGGACACGAGTTCACAACACTTAGCCATTTTGATGATTCATTGAAGATTGATAGTTATGACAAGGTTTTGACACAAGATGATAAAGACTCAAATCGATTAAATAGAAGGCTAAATCAGATTCAAAAGGCCACTTTAGGAAAATGATTATATTCTCAGTATTTTTTGTTGTATTCCTGACACAGTGATTTGTTTGACATATTCTGGAAATGGGCTGGAAAATCGGGGTCTCTGATAGTTCTGACAACTTTCTGATAACTTTTCAAAATTTCCCAAATGACTTTCTATAGGGTCGTACGATAGTGGGTATAGCATGAAATGACAATTGAAAAACTCGTACGATAGTTGTTAAACTCGCATGACAGTTGATTGCAGGAATTTTGACTTTTGAAAAATGACTGACAACAAAACTTGTATGACAATATACCTGATACCATATGACAATCTAGGGGTTCTGAGATGACAATAGCCAAAAGTCGTATGACTTTTTGACTTTACAAAATGACTATTGACTCTAGAAAGGTGTTTTATTTCAATTTTTGCAAATTTTAGGTTTTTAGTTTTAGATTGTTTGCAAATTTCAATGTCCAGATTTGAGGATTGTAACAGATTTGTTCATTTTTAGTAACTAGATAGATATGCAAGCACGCAAAACAAAAAGCAAGTGATTTCAAGTATGTTTGAAAACAATGAACAAGGGCAAAAGCAACCTTGTGCATGAACAATCAAGTGACTTATTTGTGCTAATCCTTAGAAGTGCTAATTGTGTATGTTCTAAAAAGTTTTGCATTAATGCACATATTCTTAGAAAATGAAAATTTGGCCTCGCTAGGGTTTTTAGTAATGGTTTGACTCTGCAAGTTTATGATCCAAGAGGGAAAACTCCAATCCAGGTGCATTGGGGTTTTGACATAGTCTGAGAACTTAATCTTTAGGATCTGCTAGGGAGATCTGACAGCCCAACAAGAGATCACACCTGTGGAGATTTCTTCCAATAGGACATTTATATAGCAGTTGTCACTACCACGATGAAAATGGATATTACGGCTTGAGGTTCCGTTAATGTGGTTGACCCAATTAAGGGAATGTCCACTATAGTTAACCCTCTCTAAAGGTGACTCACAAGATATGCCACATGGAGACTGGTTCTAGATTCAAGGATTTGGGTTTCTGGTACTATCCAAAAAGGAAGTAGAGCATAATCCCTTAGACTTTTCACTTTTAAACCAAACAAAGCAGACAGATTAATCCAACATGCTAAGACCAAGATTATCTCACAAAGATCTATGACGTTAACCCCTTATGATCTATCAACTTGTCCGGAGAGAGAATGCCTCGATCAAAATTTGAAGACACACAGATCTAGTGGAACGTGAGACTCCCTCAGTATCCTCCCTACCTACAAGGGTTCCTTCATTGAGAAGAGTTTCACTGGAAACTCACTCTCTCAAGAGCCACAAATAGTGTTCATAGGGCCTATTTACTATGTATAACAAAGATGCTGAAAGCAAATCTATGTTCATTTTTAGAGCCCAAATGAAATGTGTGATATGGAAAAGGAAGGCACTCAAGCTAGACACGCAAGATGTTCGTTTTAATCCAAATCTAAATGTTATCAGCTGAGAAGGTTACCTGAATTCCTCACAACGTGCTTAGTAGATTCTTACCTATTTTTAGCAATTCTTGCACTTTTTCCAACCAAAAATCAGTGAAAATCAATCAAAAATAGAGAATTTCAATTGTTAGGGTTAGTTGTTAGTCGAAATCTAAAAACCAAATTTGACAAACTGCCTAAAAAAATGAAATGACAATTGAACCCTAGCACTGAAACTTGTACAATAGTGGGTTACCTTCCCAACGACAGTCCAGAAACTTGTACGACAATGGGTATCAGATTACACGACAATTGAGCTTCCAAACGAAAGTGGGTTTCTGCTTGTGCGATACTCGATCAAATCAACTGTCGTATGACAGTGGGTATCTCCTGGTATGAGTTTCTAACAAATCTCATACGAAAATTGTACGGACAAAGAATAAAAATTGTAGCTGGGAACAAAAAAAGATAAGAAAATGATAGAAATTGATAAAATTTGAAGGGAAACCCGTTTCAGGGCCCCACGGTGGGTGCCAAAAATGTGTGTGAATTTTGTACCTTGCTGTAGACACAACACTTCAGTAAAATATTAGAGGTTAGTTGAAATTGAAATTGTGCAATAAATGAAAACTAAACTAACCAGACGATTTACTGCCTTCTAGTAGATGCGAGTATGTATTCTTAGATTATACCGAGACCAATGACCTTGACGACACCTAAACGAAAGATTTGAATGCAATATCTAGATATGGAATGAATGCAATTAATCTATTTTTTTGGTTTTTCTATGCAATAATAATAATGAAAACTTGATATGGATCTATGCTAATATGAAAATTGATATGCTAAAATGATCTAACAATGATATTCTAAATGATATGGATACTATGCAAAAATAATGAAAATCTCACAACAACTCGAATTCTCAAGATCGATTCTTCAGTCTCCAATTCGGCAGTGTGAGTGTGCAATTCATGGATGGATGGATTGATAAGCTGAAGCCTTAATTTATAGAAATATAGGGCTTTGATGATGCATGAAAGAAAGCCATAAATCACTCAAATAACTCAGGTTGATTTTTGAGTTATTTTTAAATAAAGGATAATTAACTCACAAAAACATGCAAAAGCAGAGTTCAACTCAAAATAGAGTTTAGATTTAATTGATAATTGATAGTTGTCTGCTTTTCTTGAATGTGCATGATTTATTTATGAATTGATTTAATAATAAAGTGATTTATTTCCAACTTAACTGATTTTGAAAAATAAAATAATTGATTTATGGGTTAATCAATTATATTTTCAAACTTTTATTCAAAAACAATATTATTAAAAATTGACAACTTGCTTTAATTAATTAAATAAGAATTTAATCAATTATTCATAGGATTTTGGATTTATTGTCAAAATTAAATAATACAATTTAGGAATAAATATAATTAACTTCAATTAAATAATTAAGTGGCTGTATTAAATCTAATTAATTAAATATTGAGAATATTTAATTAATAAAACTTTAGGATAAATAGGATTTATCACCAAATAATCATTAAATCAAAGATAATTAGGATAATTAGGAATATTACTAGGAATATTCCCTGATGCAGAATTTGAGATAATCAATTAGGATTCGATAATGTTCGGATGTGCCTTTGGTTAGGACTTTAATGTCGATTTTGTTTGATATGTCGATGTAGGAGGTTAATGAGCCTATAGCCCATTTTTGGGGTATTACACAAGGCATTGTGTGAAGTGTTTGATCTCTCTCTATTTGTTTTGTTGTTGATATTCACTATGTGGTACTCCCTGTTTATGATCATTTCATGAGGAAATATCTTGATGGCTCGCGGGCTGCAAGCTAGGGCATCATACATTGTTCATGAGCTCACTATTTAATACTGTCATTGTTTACATCTTTTCATTTGGAATGCTCGATGACCCGTGAGCTTTGAGAGATAGGGCATCGTTTCTATTACCTTCAAGGCATTGTGTGAAGTGTTTGATCTCTCTTTATTTGTTTTGCTGTTGATATTCACTATGTGGTACTCCCTTTTTATGAACATTTCATGAGGAAATTTCTTGATGGCTCGCGGGTTGCAAGCTAGGGCATCATACATTGTTCATGAGCTCATTGTTTAATAATGACATTGTTTACATCTTTTCATTTGGAATGCTCGATGACCTGCGAGCTTTGAGATCTAGGGCATCATTTCTATTACCTTCAAGGCATTGTGTGAAATGTTTGATCCCTCTTTATTTGTTTTTTTGTTGATATTCATTATGTGGTGTTTCCTGTTTATGATCATTTCATGAGGAAATGTTTTGATGGCTCGTGGGCTGCAAGCTAGAGCATCATACATTGTTTATGAGCTCACTGTTTAATACTGACATTGTTTACATCTTTTCATTTGGAATGCTTGATGACCTGCGGGCTTTGAGAGCTAGGGCATCGTTGCTATTACCTTCAAGGCATTGTGTGAAGTGTTTGATCTCTCTCTATTTGTTTTGATGTTGATATTCACTATGTGATACTCCCTGTTTATGATCATTTCATAAGGAAATGTCTTAATGGCTTGCGAGCTGCAAGCTAGTGCATCATACATTGTTTATGAGCTCACTGTTTAATACTGACATTATTTATATCTTTTCATTTGGAATGCTTGATGACCCGTGAGCTTTGAGAACTAGGGCATTGTTGCTATTACCTTCAAGGCATTGTGTGAAGTGTTTGATCTCTCTCTATTTGTTTTGTTGTTGATATTCACTATATGGTACTCCTTGTTTATGATCATTTCATGAGGAAATATCTTGATGGCTCACAGGCTGCAAGCTAGGGCATCATACATTGTTCATGAGCTCACTGTTTAATACTGACATTGTTTACATCTTTTCATTTGGAATGCTCGATGACCTGCGAGCTTTGAGAGCTAGGGCATCATTTCTATTACCTTCAAGGCATTGTGTGAAGTGTTTGATCTCTCTTTATTTGTTTTGCTATTGATATTCACTATGTGGCACTCCCTTTTTATGATCATTTCATGAGGAAATGTCTTGATGGCTCACGGGCTGCAAGCTAGGTCATCATACATTGTCCATGAGATCACTGTTTAATAATGACATTGTTTACATCTATTCATTTGGAATGCTCGATGACCCGCGAGCTTTGTGAGCTAGGGAATCATTTCTATTACCTTCAAGGCATTGTGTGAAGTGCTTACTCTCTCTTTATTTGTTTTGCTATTGATATTCACTAAGTGGTACTCCCTGTTTATGATCATTTCATGAGGAAATGTCTTGATGGCTCGCGGGCTGCAAGCTAGGGCATCATACATTGTTTATGAGCTCACTGTTTAATACTGGCATTATTTACATCTTTTCATTTGGAATGCTTGATGACCCGTGAGCTTTGAGAGCTAGGGAATCATTGCTATTATCTTCAAGGCATTGTGTGAAGTGTTTGATCTCTCTCCATTTGTTTTACTATTGATATTCACTATGTGGTACTCCCTGTTTATGATCATTTCATGAGGAAATGTCTTGATGGCTCGCAGGCTGCAAGATAGGGCATCATACATTATTCATGAGCTCAATGTTTAATACTGGCATTGTTTACATCTTTTCATTTGGAAGGTAGGCATTCAAGCTTTGTCTCCTCATCAAATCAATTTCAGTGGCATTGTTTACATCTTAGGATTTGGAATGCTCGATGACCCGCGAGCTTTGAGAGCTAGGGCATCATTTCTATTACCTTCAAGGCATTGTGTGAAGTGTTTGATCTCTCTTTATTTGTTTTGGTGTTGATATTCACTATTTGGTACTCCATGTTTATGATTATTTCATGAGGAAATGTCTTGATGGCTCGCAAGCTACAACTAGGGCATCATACATTGTTCATGAGGTCACTGTTTAATACTGCCATTGTTCATGAGCTCACTATTTAATATATGGCCAGGCCATGTAAATGGTACCAGACCAACCCAATTAGCCCAACAAAATGTGTCATGTTTATCTTTGTCAAATACACTCGTTCACCATTTTGTTCTTGTTCTTCACACAAATATTGCATCAAAAGTAATTGTAAACAATGATTCAAAGAAAAAAGAAACAACTACAATAGATCAGACTCCAAAAGAATACAGTCAACTACAATAGCTCATAGTCTCAATGAAATAAACAATGTATAAAACAATATATGGTGCACAATAGCAGCAAGCATGCAATGACATCAATAATATTGCATGATGCCCGAGCTCAAATTCAAAACAGTAAGTGTATTAATGTATGATCTAATAGAAGCAACCTCATTGATCATTACCTTTCACTCCTCCATCATTATAGAAGAGATAACTACCTACAACTAGGGCATCATGCATTGTTTATGAGCTCACTGTTTGAGCACATCATGTCCCTATTTGATTGGCCAGTGCTCAAATAGTGAGCTCATAAATAATGCATGATGCCCTAGCTTGCAGCCTGCAAGCCATCAAGACATTTCCTCATGAAATGATCATAAATGGGGAGAACCACATAGTGAATATAAACAACAAAACAAATAAAGAGAGATCAAACACTTCACACAATATATGTTGCTTTATAAGATTTTATTAAGACTAAATATATTGTTTTATGAGCTCACTGTTTGAGCACCTCATGTCCCTATTTTTTTGGTCAGTGCTTTGTTTGTTATATTGATGCTATTAAATCAAATAGGGACATCAGTAATAAAATAAAACACTATATGATACTCCCTGTTTATGATCATTTCATGAAGAAATGTCTTGGTGGCTCTTGGGCTGCTGCAAGCTAGGGCATAATACATTGTTCATGAGCTCACTGTTTAATACTGACATTGTTTACATCTTTTCATTTGGAATTCTTGTTGACCTATGAGCTTTGAGAGCTAGGGCATCATTTCTATTACCTTCAAGGCATTGTGTGAAGTGTTTTATCTCTCTTTATTTTGTGAAGTGTTTGATCTCTCTTTATTTGTTTAATGGCATCTAATGTTGTCATATGCATCTAATGCTACTATTTAATGGCATCTAATGCATCTAATGCTACTGTTTAATGGCATCTAATGAATTGATTGTCGTATAATGGCTTGATCCTCTAATTTATAACTTCCTCTAAGTCTGTTCAACCAACTTTGGTGGTTGGAAAATTATATTAAGACTAATTAAACATAAAAACCCCTTTTCCCTCCTTTTACAAGTGACCGTTGTTATTCAAAAATTTGAATTAACAACATTGCATTAAACATAAAAACCCCTTTTCCCTCCTTTTATCATCATGATGAAGTAATAAGGCATTAAATGTCTTACTTATCTCCCTATTCATTAAATGTTTTAATTTTTATAGTGAATTTATGATTTATAATTCAGTTGTAGCAGCTCAATGTGTTTGAACTCAAGAATACCCCTTACTTGGTTTCCTACAAAGCTTTTTGTGAAATCTGTCAGAAAATGAGAAGCTATGAGAAGGTGACATGAAGCTAATGAAAGGAGGCATCTCCAATTTGTTTTACAGATATACACATTAAGGATCATGTCAGATAATACAAGGGAATTCGATCAAAATCGAGAGACAATTGCTAGATTGTTGTCTAACTTTCAAGGAGAAGCCGATGACAAATGTTATTGTCCATGCAAGAGTTGTAACAGCTTAAAGACAAGAAGAATCAAAATCAAAATAGCAAAGAGACATTGCAGGGAGAATGGTCACATGGAAGGGGGGTTTGATTATAATCCAATGGTAAGCTATTTGTTATATTGTTTTCACAATTAATATACATATGAACCATGGAAGGAGGTTTGATTATCATCATTTTTATATAGGTCGATCTCCCCAGTGTGAATATAGAGGAACATGGAGGTGTGAGTATTGAAGTTGAAGATCATGATCCCATGGAAGATGATGATCATGCGTTAGAAAACATATTTGAAGATGATGGTATGAATGCATTGATCGTTGACACATTTGGTACTGGTGTTGTTGGTGCTACTGTTGCTACTGATGATGAGGATGACATTGACAATGTCCATGATATACCTCTACTTGAGAAGGCTGACACGACCCTTTACGAAGGCTCCCAATCTACTCTTCTCTCTGCTGTATTGTTGTTGGTGAATTTGAAGGTTATGAATGGTTTATCCAACATAGCAATGTCACGTATGCTAAGGTTTTTCATTTATGTCATTATAGTCTATAAAAGGTGAAACATGTACCATTAAGATTGTCTATAGTAATGACTTTTTGTTACCAACATCAAATTTTCTCCCTCGCTCGTACCGAGAATTATGTGCCACTATGAAACATATTGGAATGGAGTATCAAACAATAGATGCTTGTCCTAAAGATCATATTATTTATTATAAAGAACACAAAAATGCAACAGAATGCCCTTAATGCCATACAAGCAGATATCAAGATGATCAAGTGACAAAAAAGGTGCCTCGCAAGGTTCTTCATCACAATTTATGGATTACCATGCATGCGGAAAGAGTCAAGATGACATTAGTCAAACGTCTATGGATGGTTCATCATTTATAGACATAGAGGAAAAGTGGCCACACTTTAAAGAGGAACGTCAAAATCTCAGGCTTTCTCTGGCAGCAGACGGTGTCAATCTGCATGGAGAGATGAGATCCGTTTGCTCGGTGTGGCCTATTTTTGTTATAAACAATAACCTTCCTCCATGGATGTCAATAAAGAGGGATCACATTATGTTGGCAATGATTTTTCTAGGTATCTTATTATTTTATATTTATCTACATGTAATTATAAGTCTTGGAGTGAAATGGCCACAATAATTATCTAATGTTGTTGTTAATTCAACTAGGTAAGTACCAAGTGAAAGATATGAATGTATATATTGCATCTCTTATCGATGAGTTGTTGGTGTTATGGAATGGTTTCACTATGTATGACATCTCCCGACCAATTGGACAAAGAGAATTTCAATTCCATGCAATGCTTGATTGGACAATTCATGATGCTCTAGGGTTGACACATTTCTATGGAATGTTATGGTGAATTCTAGTTGTACGAGATAATTCAAATTTAAAAATATACATATTTAATCCAATTTTATTGTTATCTTGTAGGTCTTCAAACAAAGGGAAAATTTGCATGTCCAATGTGTGGTCCAAAGATGAAATCCTGTCATTCCAAAAATTTAAAAAATAGGTATTTGATGAGTATAGGCAGTTCCTCCCCAGAAATCATAAGTATCGAAGTGCAGAAAGTCATCTTTCCAATGGAAAAGAAGAGACTACATCAAAGCCCCAAAGAATGACACCTCACCTATGGTAGTTGGAATATAATAGAATTCAAGGTAATATCATTCCACGTAATGGTCGATGTTTGAAAATTATATATTTTGATTGTGTTTTGTTGGCTGATTATGTAGTTGATGATCTTGAAGGTCGTGAAGGCATCTTGGACCAGCTTCCAAAGGGACTAAAATGTTATCCCAGAGAATCTAGTAGGCTGCCCTACTATGAGCATCTACAAATTGTGTATTTGTTTGATACTATGCATATTAGAAAGAATGTAATAGAGACGTTGTAGAAAATATTGGACGGAAGGCGTGACAAAGAAAAACTTGGCAAAATTTGTAGTGACATTCATGATTCCAATCATGCAATGAAAAATATCATTGAATCAAATAGCAATGTAGACCAGATTAATGTAAGTGCTCTTCCTTGGTTATTAACAGAGCAACAAAGTAATGTCATAAAAGAAGTGATTCGAAAAATTCAATTTCCTATAGGATTTGCTGCGGATATAAGCAATCTCATATCAAAGAAAAATGATTTTGGTTCAAGGATGAAAATAGATAATTGACATACCTTCATCAAGGTAAGTCATAGTCTTTTGTATTTACAATATATTTGTGTAATTGCATTCAATTTTCATTGTATGAAATGATCAGTTGACAATTGTTGCAGTATTTGCTACCCCTATCTCTCCCAGAGAACTTCGACAATAATATCAAACAAGTGATATATAATCTTGGAAAATACATGAGGTAAGCAGTGATATTTGTTCAATATATCAAACAATAATATCAAACAAGTAATATATTGTAAAGTCTCGTATTTATATATTTATGTCTTGAATCCCCTGTAGGTGGTTGCCATCTAAAGAAATTCATAAAGAAGATATAAAATATTGGAAGAAAAGAATTTGTTGATTAATGTGTGAAATGAAAAAGTGTTTACCTTCGGCTTTTTTCAATGCATAAGAACACTACCTCATACACCAAGTTGAGGAGATTGAATTGTGTGGACCTGTACATGCTACGTCAATGTGGATGGTTGAGAGACACTTGAAATTTTTGAAGGGTTTGGTATGACAAAGAGCATGTCTTGAGGGTTCTATGGTTGAGGGATATATGGTATACCAGATGATGGTGTACGTTACTCAATATCTTCCTAATCTTGCAGCAAAGACCCATATAGATTGCATTTGTGATCTCGACTCAATTAAAAACTTTGAAGGGGAGTACTTGGTCGGAAACGATAGATTTAGGAAACTAAAAGGTAATAAATTATGAGATGTTATTGTAGTAAACTAATTCTTAATCTTCAAAATAAATCTGTTGTAAGTCATCTATTTACTTTTGTACAGCTACTAAAGAATGGGATGCAATACATTTGTTTATTGTAAACAATCAAGATTGGATGACGGCATGGATTGAACGATGTCAACATGATGGTCATAGATTAGCATGGGAATCCATGTCTTCATTGGTTATACAAGCTCATCACAATGGAGATCCCAATGTTACACAAAAGGAAATAGATTTAGCATATGGTTTAAGAGATCACCAGGTACTTATAAATTTGTTAATTAATCAATCATATGTTTTTCAACTCATGATGCAATAATTTATACATGTTTGACATTATTGTAGGTGAAACACCACAAGGCTATGTTTTGCAATGGTTATAAATTTCACATCAAAAAATTGGATGACACGAAGAGAACTTGTGATTCTGGGATAAGTGCAGTGTTACAAGTGACTAATATTTCATCTAGAAATGACTTACATCCTCGAGAGTCACAAAATTGATACTGTGGTATTTTGGTTGATATACTTGACTGCAACTTCAATTCCTTCAAATTAGTTCTCCTCGTTGTGAAATGGTATAGACTACGACTCAATAAAAATGATCCTGATAGAACTGTTATTGAACATGACAATGGATTTTCAATGATTAATACAAGGTTGTTTGAGCCAGTTGGAGAAGAGCCCTATGTTCTTCCAAGCCAATGTGAGTAGATATTTTACTCAAAGGTTCCACATAAACCAGGTTGGTCATTTGTTGTTAGACATGATCTAAGAGGAAGACCGATAAAGTATAATGCGATGGAAGAAGATACCGAGGAAGATGAAGAAGTGGAAGATGATGTAGAACCAGATCACGATTGAGAGCTAGTCGAAGAAGAAGATGATGATGATGTTGCTACTGATGACGATGATGCTGCTACTGATGAGGATGATGCTGCTACTGACGACGATGACGATGATGATGATGATGATGATGATGATGATGAGGATGAGGATGAGGATGAGGATGATGAGGATGACGATGATGATGATGATGATGCTGATGGTGATAATGACAATGAAGACAATAGTGGTGGTGATGATGTCGTCGATGATGATGATCTTGATGATGAGATGGATGAAGAAGAATATCAATGATATGAATGAAATGTACAATTATGCCAGATGTTTGGCATGTTCTAATGATTGTTTTATATGTACTACTCTTATTCACCTTTTTTTATATGTCCTACTTATATATCTTTATCTTTTGTTAAGATAAATTTTATTCTAAAAGAGTGTATTTAATCTCTATATGCTTAAACAACCTCACTAGTTAAGACTGTTCTCATTTGTAGTGGGCATGACAAGAATCAAATCACTTGAAAGATACTAATATTTAGACATGCAAAAATTAGTGACGTGATTAAGCAAATTACCTTTCTTTACAACTGCATGGTTGTCTTTGGTTTGTCATTTTGTTTTGAATGTCTAGTGATTTAAACCAAAGACTTCGACTTAGCCAAAAAATGTGCAAGTCTACATTAGTATGTTTCTTTTAATTGTAACTATAATTAGTATGAATGAACAAAATAATGACAATGCAATATTTGTGATAATGCAATATTTGTTGAAATAGCGTCGATGACTTCGGTCAATGTGCCTATGTGTCAATGTGGTGTTGGCCCATGCATGTTGAAGATGTCATGCACAACAAGTAATCCTAGGCATCAATTTTGTGTTTGCCCAAATAGGAAAAAGGTCTGGATATGTAATTATATTTTATGTTTTAAAATAATGTGACAACTAATCATTTTATGAAGAACTGATGTACATTTGGTATTGTCAAGGAAATATTGGATGTCAATACTTTCGGTGGGTCGATCAAACCACATTTATATCTACCCCATCTACATCTATACCTAATGTAGGAAATGAGTGCAACTTGTGCAAGGCTCAAGAGGCAGCTAGTGCCACCAAGATTGCTTCAATGGCAAAAGCAAAAATCATATTTCTGCGATGCCTTCTTTGTGTAGTTTGTGCACTACTTTGTTGGGACCATATGCATAAATGTGGTTAATAGAGGGCTATTGTAGATACTGAATTTTTTTTATAGAATTTTTAGTAGATACACATAAAGAACATGCACATAAACACAAGAAATGAGAAACATAAATGTAGATATCACAACAGCTGACAAACATAAATGTAGGCATCATAATCACAATTTTTTGGAGACACAACATAATTGAATGGTATACCCAGATGATGCAGCACAACTATATATCACTCCTCTGGTTCCAAGTTTACACTGTGGTAAACAAAATTCATAGATAAAAAATAAATTTAGAGAGCACACGAGGAGAGCGAGAACGACCAAAGTAATACAAGTCCCTATATTATTTTGGTCGTTATTGCTCTCCTCTTGCACTCTCTAAATTTATTCTTCATCTTTGGGTTTTGTTTACGTAGTGTAGACATGGAACTGGAGGAGTAGTTGTGTTGCATCATCTGGGTATACCACTCAATTATGTTGTGTTTCCAAAAAATTGTGACCATGATGCCTACATTTATGTTTCTCGGCTGTTGTGTCCCAGGACCCCTTATGACCCTTTACAACCATTTACGATCCCTAAGAATACATCTTAGAGATCTTAAAATGTCGTAAAGGGTCATATGAGGCTCCTAGGAGGGGTCAAATGAGCTTCCACCTTCACGTGGTTGGCCCTGTTAAGTAGAGAATGTTAAACTATTGTCAAAACAAAGAGAAGCTCAATAATTTAAGATCTCAATCAACGTATGACAAATATATATCAACTGCACCGCAAAACCTGCACATCAAATTCAGACCAAAGAAGTCAAGAAGTTGCTCGAATCAGATCCGAATGCAATCAGGTCTGCATATATCCCATGAACACATCAGGAAGAACGCATCTCTGATCGCCACACTAGCTTCTTGTGCTGGAGCAGTCGCTATCACAAGTCTTGATTCGATAGGATCCATTCCAAATCCAAGTCTCTAGACTCGACTCCATAATCCACGAGCTGCTACCGAATCTACTACAAAGTTATCTCCAAATTGTGTAGGAGCAGTCGTTGTCACAAGTCTTGATTCGGTAGGATCCATTCCAAATCCAAGTATCTAGACTTGACACAATAATCCACGAGCCGCTACCGAATCTACTACAAAGTTATCTTTGAATGATCCATAACCAAATCACGAACAGGAACCAAATCTGCAAGAACACCATTCTGAATCGATACCAACTTGATTGTCAAATATATATATATATATATATATATATATATATATATATATATATACATATATATATATACATATATATATATACATATATATATATATACATATATATATATATATATATTTAGATATATATATATATATATATATATATGTATATATATATATATGTATATATATATATATACATATATGTATATATATATATACATATATGTATATATATATATATACATATATGTATATATATATATATACATATATGTATATATATATATATATACATATATGTATATATATATATATATACATATATGTATATATATATATACATATATGTATATATATATATACATATATGTATATATATATATACATATATGTATATATATATATATATGTATATATATATATATATATATATATATATATATATATATATATATATATATATTTATTAAACAAACTCATTATCATTGTAACTATGACGACTTTAAAACAGCGACGGTTTCCTGTCACAAATATCCAACATCCATCCGTCGCATTAAACGCATCGCTATCAGAAAATAGCCATAAATGATAGATAACCGTCATAACTATCCGACGCATGTCCGTCACATGTACAACATAGTAGTTGTTACAAACCAAAAATGATGGATATGCATTTTAAACTACCAACAGAAATCTATCGCATTAAAAGCATTTCCATCAGTGAACATGTTACGAATGACGGCAACTCGTCGACATCTTTTGATGGGTCACCGTCGTTTGTTATTTTTTGCGACAGGTAGGAGTCCCAATTGTGATGGCCACGAATATGTCTGATGGCATTCTCGTTGTGTTGGCACCCTCTTTTAGCGATGGCCAAGGTTGTCATAATTACGACACCTGACAGAACCGTCAATTTTTCTGACTACAAAACTGTGATGCCGGGTGGTGTTGCTTAAGCGATAGTTTACTATCCAAATTCAGGCACTCAACCATTGAAAAAAGGTCTCAAATGTACTAGTGTAGGTTATTGTAGGCCTCAACAACATGGTCTCGTACCACCTGACGGTTTGATGCTACCTTGCACGAGCTCCGAGATATGACCCCCTAAAGATCGTTGATTTCATGCTGAGTGCACCTTGAGGGACACTTCAGCCTAGAGTGGTTGGCAGTGTTTGAGTGACTCTGTGTGCTAAATGAGGTTGCCACTAGTGTTTACCCGACCATTTGGAGCTATTGGACTAGAGGGTTTGATGGTACAACCGATAGTTTGAAAGGTACGCAATGTTGCTCATTTCAACTTAGGAACACTTTGAGTTTTGACATCAACTGAGAATGTGGTGCCAAATATAAAAAACTTGGATCTCTGAAAAGTGAGATATGTTATTGTAGACCTCAAAAAAATGGTCCCGTAGCACCTGATGGTTTGATGCTACCTTGCATGAGCTCTGAGATATGACCCCATAAAGATCGTCAATTTCATGCTTAGTGCACCTTGAGGGACACTTCGGCCCAGAGTGGTTGGAAGCGTTCAAGTGACTCTATGTGCTAAACTAGGTTGCCACTAGTGTTTACTTGACCATTTGGAGTTGTTCGAACAGACGGTTCGATGCTACGACTGACAATTTGAAAGATACACAATGTTGTTCATTTCAACTAAGGAACACTTCGAGTTTTCACATCAACTGAGAATGTGGTGCCAAATATAAACAAACTTGGATCTATGAAAAACCAAGATAGGTTATTGTATCCCCCAGAAACATGGTCATGTAGCATGTGACAGTTCGATGCTACCTTGCACGAGCTCTGAGATATGACCTTGTAAAGATCGTCGATTTCATGTTGAGTGCACTTTGAGGGACACTTTGGCCCGGAGTGGTTCATAGCATTCAAACAACTGTGTGTGCCAAATGAGGTTTCCACTAGCATTTAGCTAGCCATTTGGAGCTATTGGACTAGACGGTTCAATGCTACGAACGACGGTTTGAAAGATAGACAATGTTGCTCATTTCAACTAAGGAAAACTTTGAGTTTTCACATCAACCGAGAATGTGGTGCCAAATATAAATGAACTTGGATTTCTGAAAACTAAGATAGGTTATTGTAGGCCTCGACAACATGGTCCTATGAAAACTAATGGTTCAATTCTACCTCGCATGAGCTCCGAGATATGACCCCCTAAAGATCATCAATTTCATGATGAGTGCACCTTGAGGGACACTTCGGCATGGAGTGGTTGGTAGTGTTCAAGCGACTCTATATGCCAAATAAGGTTTCCACTAGCATTTAATTAGCCATTTGGAGTTGTTGGAATAAACAGTTCGATGCTACAACTGACGGTTTGAAAGATATGCAATGTTGTTCATTTCAACTGAGGAACACTTAGAGTTTTGACATCAACTGAGAATGTGGTGCAGAATATAAATGAACTTTGATATATAAAAACTGAGATAGGTTATTGTAGGCCTTGAAAACATAGTCCCTTAGCACCTAAGATTTTGATGGTACCTTGAACGAGCATCAAGATATGACCCCATAAAGATCATTGATTTCATGATGAGTGCACCTTGAGGGACACTTCGGCTGAGAGTAGTTGGTAGCGTTCGAGTGACTTTGTGTACCAAAAGAGGTTGACACTAGCATTTACCTGGTCATTCAGAGTTGTTGGACCAAACGGTTTGATGCTACAACCAATAGTTTGAAAGATACGCAATGTTTCTCATTTCAACTCAGGAACACTGCGAGTTTTGACATCAATCGAGAATGTGGTGTCAAATATAAATGAACTTGGATCTCTGAAAACTGAGATAGGTTAATGTAGGCATTGGCAACATGGTCCTATAGCACTTGACATTTCAACACTACCTCACACGAGCTTTGAGATATGACCCCCTAAAGATCATCGATTTCATGATGAGTGCACCTTGAGGGACACTTCAACCCAGAGTGGTTGGCAGTGTTGGAGTGACTCTGTGTGCCAAACAAGGTTGCCACTAGCATTTACCCAACCATTCAAAGTTGTTGGCACAAACGGTTTCATGCTACGACCGACGATTTGAAAGATACACAATGTTCCTCATTTTAATTGAGGAATACTTTGAGTTTTGACATCAACCGAGAATGTGGTGCCAAATATAAATGAACTTGGATCTCTAAAAAATGAGATAGGTTATTATAAGCCTTGGCAACATGGTCTTGTAGCACCTAACGATTTAATGCTAGTTCACACGAGCTCCAAGATATGACCCCCTAAAGATCATCGATTTCATGATGAGTGCATCTTGAGGGACACTTCGGCCTAGAGTAGTTGGCAGTGTTCGAGTGACTCTGTATGCCAAATGAGGTTTCCACTAGTGTTTACCCAGCCATTCGGAGCTCTTGGAATAGACTATTCGATGCTATGATTGATAGTTTGAAAGATACGCAATGTTGTTCATTTCAACTGAGGAACACTTTGAGTTTTGACATCAACCGAGAATGTGGTGCGAAATATAAACAAACTTGGATCTTTGAAAATAGAGATAGGTTATTGTAGGCCTCAGAAACACAGTCCCTTAGCACCTGATAGTTTGATGCTACCTTTCACGAGCTCCAAGATATGACCCCGTAAAGATTACTGATTTCATGCTGACTGCACCTTGAGGGAAACTTTGGCCCAGAGTAGTTGGCAATGTTCGAGCGACTCTATGTGCCAAAAGAGGTTTCCACTAGTGTTTACCTAACCATTCAGAGTTGTTGGACTAGATAGTTCGATACTATGATCGACGGTTTGAAAGATACGCAATGTTGCTCATTTCAACTGAGGAACACTACGAGTTTTGATATCAACCGAGAATGTGGTTCCAAATATAAATGAACTTGGATCTTTGAAAACTGAGATAGGTTAATGTAAGCCTCAACAACACGGTCCTTTAGCACCTGACATTTTGATGCTACCTCACACGAGCTCCGAGATATGACCCCCTAAAGATCGTTGGTTTCATGTTGAGTGCACCTTGAGGGACACTTTAGCCTGGAGTGGTTGGCAGGATTCGAGTGACTGTATGTGCCAAACAAGGTTTCCACTAGCATTTACCTGACCATTCAAAGATGTTGGCGCAAATGGTTTCATGCTATGACTGACGGTTTGAAAGATACACAATTTTGCTCATTTCAATTGAGGAACACTTCGAGTTTTGACATCAACCAAGAATGTGGTGCCAAATATAAATGAACTTGGATCTCTGAACACTGAGATAGGTTATTCTAGGCCTTGGCAACATGGTCCTGTAGCACCTAATAGTTCAATGCTACCTCGCACGAGCTCTGAGATATGACCCCCTAAAGATCGTTGATTTCATGATGAGTGCACCTTGAGGGACACTTCGACCCGGAGTGGTTGGTCATGTTCGAGCAACTTTGTATGCCAAATGAGGTTTCCACTAGTGTTTACCCAGCCATTCAAAGTTGTTGGAATAGATGGTTCGATGCTACAACTGAGGAACACTTCAAGTTTTGACATCAACCAAGAATGTGGTGCCAAATATAAACGAACTTGGATCTATGAAAACTAAGATAGGTTATTGTAGGCCTCAGCAAGATGGCTCCTTAGCACATAACATTTTGATGCTACCTTGCACAAGCTCCAATATGTGACCCCGTAAAGATCGCTGATTTCATGCTGAGTGCACCTTGAGGGACACTTCGGCCTGGAGTGGTCGGCAGCGTTCGAGTGACTCCGTGTGCCAAAAGAGGTTGCCACTAGCATTTACCCAGCCATTCAGAGCTATTGGACCAGATGGTTTGATGCTACGACTGACGGTTTGAAAGATACGCAATGTTTCTCATTTCAACTGAGGAACACTGCGAGTTTTGACATCAATTGAGAATGTGGTGCCAAATATAAATGAAGTTGGATCTCTAAAAAATGAGATAGGTTAATGTAGGCCTTGAAAACACAGTCTTGTAGCACTTAAATTTTTGATGCTACCTCACACGAGCTTTGAGATATGACCCCCTAAAGATCATCAATTTCATGTTGAGTGCACCTTGAGGGACTCTTTGGCCCAGGGAGGTTGGTAGTGTTCGAGAGAATCTGTGTGCCAAACAATGTTTCCACTAGCATTTACCTGGCCATTCAAAGCTGTTGGAATAGATGGTTTCATGTTATGACCAACGGTTTGAAAGATACATAATGTTGCTCATTTCAATTGAGGAACACTGTGAGTTTTGACATCAACCGAGAATGTGGTGCCAAATATAAATGAACTTGGATCTCTGAAAAACGAGATAGGTTATTGTAGGGCTCAACAACATGGTCTTGTAGCACCTAACAGTTTGATGCTACCTCGCATGAGCTCCAAATATGACCCCCTAAATATGACCGATTTCATGCTGAGTGCACCTTGAGGAACACTTCAGCCCGGAGTGGTTGGCAGCGTTCGAGTGACTCTATGTGTCAAATGAGGTTGCTACTAGCATTTACCTAGCCATTTGGAGATGTTAGACTAGACATTTTGATGCTACGATATGATGGATTGTGTTCAAGAGATCACTGAATGAAGGAGTTTGTTGTGTGACGAGTGCCTTGTTTTGGTACTAGTCCTTTTGGTGAGTGTAAATCCTTAAGAGTGGATGTTTTTAAGGTTGATTATGGATTTTGGGATCCATAATGATGTGTTTGATCAACTAGTTTGATCTAGAAGAAGTTGTAAGGTTCCATTTGAGTAGGCCCTAGTTGTGTGACCCTAGAAATAAGGGTTTCATGGCTACAAGAATGGGTAGGTGTTGAGACCTTAAAAACTTAAAAATATTTTATTTTTAAACCTTATGAAAGAATTTTTCTTGGTTGGGAGGTTGGGGAGTGAATATTTCTATGAGTTTCTTTGTAATGGGTTTGGAATTAGGCCTAGTTGATGACTGCTAGGTTATTGGATCCACTAGATGGTCCAAAGGAGTCTATATTGGGGTTTGGGTAGGATTTATAGAACCCAAAAGGGTATCTAAAACAATCAATATTTCCTTTAGTTGTTTGGGAGGATTGGGAGAAAAAGGCTGATTTGTGTTTTGGTGAGGGCTACTAGCCTAGAAGGCTAATGGAGTGGATTGGGTTGAAGATCACTTGACCAGAGTTGGAGGGCTTGTGGAACATGGCATATGGACCATGTTAAGGTGTTCTAAGAAGTTAGAACCAGGGTGGAAGACTTGTTGGAAGATTTGACATATTGGAGGCTCTAGGTGCATTGGGAGAAGGCCTAGATTGTGATCATTGGTTAATGGGATCACCAATAATGTCATGTAATCCATTAAATGGCATGAGGTCTAAAGATGTAACCTTGGGGTCATTTGAGTGATCCAAGGAATTATGTGAAGGTTAATAACCTGTAAGGTTTGTGACTGTTATTAGATAGTTTTAGAGTTAGTTATATGGTTGTTGTCAGTTTGTTTTGGAGTTTGAGTCTATTTCATAGTGGATCCATGAGTTTGGAGATAGGTATGTGGAGTTGGTGTGTGTAAAGAACCATTTTTCAAATGGTGCTCATTAAATAAACAAACATTCTCTGCAAACTGTGTACTATCCCGTGGGTGCAATTAGCCTTAACAGTGTTTTCAAATGTGTTTTGGTGATGTGTAAGGATTGGATCATGACGTGAGTACATTGCCTTGGTTTTTATTTACCTTTCCATGCAATTTTTTTAGTATTTTATTTGTTAATAAGGTAGAGTAATTAATTGGTGTTCTTGTACAGAGACTGGGTTTTGTGCAGGCCCTACATAAATGACTTTAGAAGTAAGGGTTTGGCGGCTAGAACAATGGGTAGGGGTTGAGACCTTAAAAACTTGAGAATATTTTTTTTTGAAACCTTATAGAAGACTGTTTCTTGCTTTAGGGTCAAGGGAGTAAGTACATTTATAAGTTGTTTTGTAAATGAGGGTGAATTATGCATAGTTTGGGGTTGCTAGGTTATCAAATCTTGTATATGGTCCAAAAGAGTGTACCCTAAGACTTGGGGAGGATTTAGAGAGCCCAAAAGGGTATCTAAAAAAATCAAGATTTTTCTGAGTTTTTTGGGAAGTTTGAGAGAAAAGGGCTGATTTGTGACTGGTGAAGGCTACTAGCCTAAAGGGTTGTTGGAGTGGATTGTGTTGGAGAACACTTAACTAGACTTGGTGGGTTGGTGAAACATGGTACATTAACCATGTTAATGCATTCTAAGGTGTTGGAACAAGGCTGGAAGTCTTTCTTGGAGATTTGATAACTTGGAGGCTCTAGGTGCATTGGGAGAAGCCTAGATAGTGCATCCTTGAATTGAGTTGGTTCCTTAAGGCTCTTCCATGGCCTTCCAAGTATTATGTGCCTGCAAGTCATTGGAATAACAGCATAAAGTTTTTTTTATTAATAATGAGAAATATTTTTATAGCTCATCTCATTAGGAGCATTATGAGGAAAGAGCTAAGAAGAGAAAACCTCTGGTATTGCCCCAAAAAATAGAAGACAAAGGTTGTCATTAAATCTTAAAAACCTCCTATTATACATATGGGGTAATGCATGAGAAATTTATAGTCCACCCAACTTACAGTGCTATATATTTATATATATGTGATATGCACATGTATTCAAATAGATTTGACATTACAATATTTTGTATCTTCATTTAGTCCAATGAACCAATTGGATATGTCCTACCCTTGATTGTCTCAAGTATTTCCTCGTGGTCTGACTCACGAATCTTCCAAAGATTTTTATTATGTGGTCTTCCCCCATATTTGATCAAGTGGACATTTTATGCAAGGATGTTGTTCGAATAATGAAGAATTTTTTTGTGTGTCTCTCAATCTTGAACAACCACAACCTAGGGTTTTTCATAGCATACCACCTAAGCCATGTACCAGTTACAACCACTGCTCCTATAGGGTAGTCAATTTCTTTACCATCGATAACCAAGTGATCCGATTTCTTTTTTGCCTCAGCACAACAACACAAATAATAATCTATCCCTTCTTCATTATCTTCAGGTGCAATAACAACAAAAACATGGCCTGTAATGATATAAACATAATGAGGACATTATTTTACTGAATATTTATGATAAAGTACTAAATTTGAGATTATTTGTATGTGGAAAATTTACCTAGGTGTACTAGATCAGATAAGCGATCAAAGTCAATGGATGATTCAATTTCTGTCAGTTGTAGTGATTCATGGGGATGATAGGAGCCAAGTGGGCTCAAAATACGTGTATACCATTCGTCAACCCATTCCTTTAACTCACACCCATCCCAATCTTCATCTACACATGATGAAAAAAATCATGCCATATGTCATGTGTGGATACTCTATGAACTTGCATTACAAATTCTAAAAGAGTTTAGCTCACTCAATCCTATTAGTGTACAACAATCCTCATATGGTGCAATGTTAGTTTCATTCATCAACCAAAAAAATATATGAACTGTAGACTCACCTTCATTACCTAGACCCATTGGACAATACATCTTGCATCTGACAATGTTGCTTTCTCTTTGTACTTTAATTCTTCACGTGCTAAGGCTATTTTAATACATGCACCTACACCATTGTGCTCTCCCTTTCCATGATCGGCCTCTATGAAATTCCACATATATTGAATTCTAGTAATCTTATGCATCCCGCACAACCAATAAAACATCCAAGAATTTTTGAATTGTGATGCACAATTATCTAACCATATGATATGTCGATCATATGGTATGCCCCTATTAGCCAAATCACCATAAAATAGTTGAAAGAAACTATGTACAAACTCTGTAGAATGTGAGTGATCATCGCTGATATAAAAAATGATACTCCCTTAATATCTTCGTGTTCTCCTCTATACTGTCAGGTGAATGCATGAATGCTATATCAACAAATATAGAAACCTGTTGAGAGTTGTAATACTTTGTTTGCACCTCTTGTTGTTGTTGTAGTGAGTAGTTGTCTACAAAGTCCACAAATGAAACAATGGTATGAAGTGGGAACGTGTCCTTGCACAACTTGAACTGCATATCCAACCATCGCGCTCTATGTGTATGCCTTGCATACTCATAAATAATTTTTTTACAAAAATTGTCTATGAATTGATACACTGAAATTTTTTCAATTACTAAATCACATCTTTGAGCCTCTTTTCCATATTTTAGATTGTATGTCACAGTCTTATATTTTCCAAATTCCACTATTTCATTACCGATTGCATGCGTACTCTCCATATGTTGACAAATTGGCAAATGTCGCAAACCTCTGCAATCTATGCATGTACCATTCAAGCATGAGAGCTTGTAAAATTGTTGACCATCAACTCTTTCACATAAAATGGTAGATATTAATTCCCTTGAAGATCTAGGTGGGACTTTTTTGTTACAATCCTGCAAAATATTGTTAGAGTGAAAATCTACACATATATTACTATAAACATCAAAATGGTTAGAAAATTCAATATGTACCCTACAACAAGTTGTGCATGTGTGATTTATCTTCACATAAAAAAGATTACCCATTTCAAAATATCTCTGACTAATTTTAATTCGAGGATACATATGTATAAATTTTGCAAAGAATTGTGTTTGAGTTGAATCCAAAAAATGTTTTGGATGTGGAACACGAATTCGACTACCAATCCTCCTTCTTACAACATCTCTTTAATTAGGAGATACTCGTGTGTTATTCTTCCAAATTTCTTCAATAAAGGATTTCAAAGCTTCAACAATTGCTTTATCTTTTCACAGTAGTCTACCCGAAAATGCCCATAACTCAGTGCTATTTGGATCTTCCACTCTTTGACACCTTCCCAGGGCTCTCATTAGAGAATTTTTACTTATTTTTGATGTGTTTCTTGTCTTTCTAATGAGTCAAGATTTCTTCATTTGAGTTCTTACTATTGTTGATGTAAGTACATGTCGTGTGACATTACTATCTTTCATGCGTGATGTAGAACCCACACTCTCATATGCAGTCATTAGATTCTTTACAATAAATTTTTCACTTGACTCATCCATCATTCTTAGCCCAAGAATCTTCATGATGGGCCTAAATTTCAGATTTCTCATCATTTCAACAAATAATTGACATCTTCCTGTCACATTTAAATTCTCAAAAAATGATTTCCAAATACGATTAGCATTTCTTTGACAAGGACACTTGGGAATCTTGTCAGGCATTGCTTGCAAAATGTTAGTATCAATATCAATCAAATATTTTGGCTTTCTATAAATAATTCTAGGAGCATCAAAAACATTATGTGTGAATTGCGTGCCATCTTGAGTGCCTTCAACATGACATGATGATGTGCCTACACCTTGGAATGTACATAATGGTGTGCCTTCAACATGATACAATTGTGTACCTCCACTTTGGGATGTAGACAATTGTGTGCCTCCAACATGATATAAGGGGGTGCGTACACTTTGGGATGTAGACAATAGTGTGCCTTCAACATGATACAAGGGTGTGCCCACACCTTCAAAAGTAGACAATGGTGTGACTTCAACATGATACAATGGTGTGCCTCCAACATTGGATGATGATGTCTCTTCAACTTGGGAACTCATAGATGATGTGCCTGCATCTTCATAATTCAATTTTCTTGTTGCACGCAAGTTTCTCATTCGTTGTCATTTTGTTTCCAATTCCAATTCTCTCTTACTTTGTATTGATGTTTCATGTTCCTCATCCAAAGAAAAATCTTCTTCTATGGTATCCAAATTTTTTTGTTCATGAAGTTGTCTCATTCTTTCCCTTTTCTTCTCTTTGTCTCTTTCATGCTCTTTTGGTGTTAGTCTTTGCTCATTTCCTCGGCATGATGATGATTTCTACATATGAATTGATTACAATTTTAAAAATATAATATAAATCTATTACAATAAGTCAAATTATAATATAAATATCTTACAATATGACAAATTATAATATAAATTTATTACAATTATATCAAACTATGTATTGAACAAGTCTATATCATACCAATTATAAACCAAAAAACTCTTTATTCACATTTCACATGTAAAAAATTAAAAAACTTACCTCAATCGATAAATTTAGGTGAAAAATGATTGAACTAGGACTCCAATGCATTTGGATTGAGTTACTTTAGAGATTGGAGTCAAAAGATATAAGGATTTCTTTACCGGGTTTTCAAGAAACCCTCCTGAATTAGGGTGTCAACAAAAAAATGCCCTAACTTTCTTTTCCACCGTGGGATTCCCATGCAACCTAGGGAAATGCAAGTAGGTTCAATGTACTTTAGATCCTCAAGAGAGTAGCAAAAGGGGGATTGTTTTGTGAGGTTTGCTTGCAGATCCTAGGCCAAGCATCTCTATGTGCTTGGTCCAGAATATGGAAGAGTGAAGTGACAGTGGCACTTCGGGGGTGGATGAAAGAAATTTTATCATGGAATTTTATCTTGTTGGGATCCCTAGCACCATCCCAATCAATGATTTTCCTTGGACAATCGACCGATGAGCACTTCCTTAAGTAACCAAGCCCAATTAGCCCTATTAGGACTAGTGGATCAGGAATTGTTAGGTAGTGTCCATACTGGTTGGGATCTTGTGCTTTGGAGGTTTGATGTAACTCAATAAAGGGTGTCCAAATATAAAAAAATTTGTAGGCTGTTTGTAAGAATCTAGACCTAAGTCCCTAGAACCTCGCTCATTGGGCTACAAGCCTAGAAGGCATCAAAGCCAGAGTTGTTGTCAAAAGACATAGGAATTTAAAGGGTTTGAAAATCACTCCCATAAGAGATATATAGTGATAATGGAACCTTTCCATCACCTTTATGATCCATAGGTTCCTATTTTGATACAAAGCCAGAATAGAAGGCATTTCTACCAAAGAAGACAAGGGTCTTCTAGGAGGGTAGTGAGCTGTGGAAGTTGTAGGATCTTCAGAAGGTGTAGAGAACTCTTCCTAGACAATTTGGTCCTAGAGAAGGTACTAAAAGCCACACCACTTTCAAGCCACCTTAATAGGTGATGAGAGAGAGAGAGAGAGAGAGAGAGAGTTTTGCAACAAGTTACGTTTTTAGAAACTAGACTCCATTATACACACTTTTAAAAAAAATAAGATTGATTTTCGATTAGTTTTGAATGATTTCTAGGGGGAGCACACAGAAATTTCACATTTTCAAGATGTGTGCACTTCATAAATTCATAAAAAATGATACATTCATCAAAAAATTAGCAAAAAAATCTAGGATAAACTGCATGGTGTTAGCTAACTTCTCACTGGAGCGACTAAATTTTTTTTAAAAAAAAGTTAACATTTTAGGAGCACACCGAACGCTATCTTATGTTTTTTCACAAAAAATATGACCACTTTTTGTGCTCCCCCTTTTTGAGGGCCTTAATCTACATCATTTTCAAAATAAATTAGTAGTTTAGGAACTAGATTCCGAGTATTACAACTCTTGTTCTTGTCGCATCTTAAAATTTTGAGTCTAACTATTTTCAATTTCTTGTTGAAGTTCAGAGTTTTTTGATTTCAGGGAAAAAAGTGGCATCTTATACCCCTTTTTCATCCCCTATCTTTGTGCACTTACCCAATAACACGATCTTCAAATCACACGATTTAGCTTTCCTTTATACTATTATTCTTAAGTTGGCTAGGGATTGAAAAACTATTCACAAGTTGGCCCAAAACATTTACTAAATGCATGAAAAAAATGCCAAACATACATAACATGTTAGCCCAAAATGTAATACAAAATTTTATTACCAAGAAATGACAAATTATCAACCGCCTTGATCATCTGATCATCAGGTATCAATCGATAAGTCAACTGGTTTACACTAAATACATCACCAAAATACCAACACACTCAAAATATTGAGTTAATAGTTGCGATCAAAAAATTGAACTTGACTGACCAAAATAATGCTCCAATAACAATCACACTAGACCCAATGTGCTCTCTATCTCGATTGCCACTCAAAATATATCCTGTTGTACTATCTTCCTATTAACCGATTAAAATAATTAGCTTATTTTTCTTTACCTATCCATCCATTCGATTGGTATTTGTAATCTATTCATCAAATATGATAGAGTTTTCATCAATGATAAACTCACAAGCATAAAATATTGCATTTCAACTCTAAAATCCATCATAATGCCAATAGTTTTCACATACTACAAGGAGGGTGTTAAAGTCTTCAAACGTATTGGTGAGGGTTGTTGTATTTTTCGTTTCGTATGAATGTTTAGTTTTATTTACAAGGGCTTGTTTATCTAAGTTTAGTCTTCTATTAGTGTTACAAGGTTTGTTTTCTATTATCATTTCTGAGGTTTCTTCCTCGTAAGAGTTTGTTTAGCTATATCTATGATCTACTTTGGAAGGTTTGTTTTTTTATTTAATTTACTATTTGTTATTGAGAGCTAAAATCGTCCTCTTTTTGTGCATTTGTAGATAGGGAACTTAAAATTTCTCAAAATCTTTTTGTCTAAGCTCAAATTGTGTTAGTTAAATTCTTCAGTGTCAAGGGGTTTGGAAAAAAATCTGTTATTTTACAAATTGTGAGAGATATTTCTTTGGAGCTTTGATTTTCATGTTTTCAGCTGCATTTGGAATGAATAGTTTTAGGTTCTATTACATAGATAGGTAAAATTGCTTGGATATTTGATTTTCTATTATTTAGAGGTACAATTTTATTTTTTGAGAGGGTGTAGGTAATGCTTTTTATAAAATTCAAGGTACTATTCTAGTACAATTTTGAAAGCTCAAACATTAAAGCTTTTGTAAAATTGCTCTAGTCTTTTGGAAGAAGCATTTAGTGGATTTATTTTACACTTGTGCATTTCAAAGGAATAGTTTTAGCTTTTGTGTCATGGAAAGATAAAGTATAAAGGCAAACTACCTTTCAAATGTTTCAATTGTGGAAATACATGACATTTTTCTACAAAATGTCCCTATATTGATCAAAACAATGATGAATATAAACTGAAAAGTTTCCCACAAGGAAGACTTGGACACCTAGAAAGAAGTTTAATAACTCTAAAAAGAAGAGTCTCCTTTCAAAAGAGGACTCGGAAGAGGAATCATATGACTCACCTTGTGAAGACGAAGTACTATCTATGGAAGAAATACAACCTGTTATTCCAGTCACAACATGTAAAATAGAATCATCTTCTGATTGTAGTGAAGAAGAATCTAATGTAAAAATTGATTTTGAACAAGAACTTCTTTGTGCTACTAATGAAGTTAAAAAGTTTAAGAAAATCGCTACTACACATGAAAGGGCTAATTAGGTTTTACAAGTAGAAATTGAAACAACAAATCGAATTATGGAAAGTTAAAAAAAAATCTTCTTGCTGAAAAGTAACAACAAATTTGCAAATTAGAACAAGTACAAATTTTATAGAAACAAAAAATAGATGAAACTACTAATGGATCCTCTAAGAAGGATATGAAATATGTTAACTAGAGTCAACCTCATTCTAAATCTACCTTGAACAAAGGGTTCTTCCGTGGATATTGTCATTTTTGTAACATCTATGGGCATAAAATGAATATGTGCAAATTCTTGCTACTTAGAACACTTAAGTTTGGGCACAAGCAATCTTATATTTTTCTAAAAATTATATGATGGTACACTTGTCACCATTATGAGCATACATCAGGTCAATGCAATACTAAACAAAAGGTTCTTAAAGTCTAGAAACCTAAAATTATGCCTAACGATGAAAGGTCTTTCTTGGTTCAAAATTCCTTAATCTTAAATAGAGAAATTTCATGGATTCTTGACAGTGTCTGCTCCCATCATATGACAGGAAGCAAGAGAAAATTTTATCACTTTGAAGACTTTGATGGAGGTTTTGTTAGATTTGGAGATAATTCTGGTGCATACATTAAATGTACTTGGGGTCTATTTGGTTAAATGATAATACTCCTATTCATGATGTGTACTATGTAGAAGGTCTAAAACATAATATGTTAAGTGTAAACCAGATTTTTGATAGTGGTTATCAAATATCTTTTTTCTCCAAAAGTTGTGATATAACAACTAAAGATGGAAAAACAATTACAAGTGGTTTAAGAATGACTGGTAATCTTTATAATTTACTTGAATCATCTCAACATGAAGTAAATTCAGATATATGTCTTATGAGTCAAGTGGAAGAAAATTGGCTATGACATAAACGCTTAGGGCATGTAAACTTTGACAATCTAGTTCGCATAAGCAAGAATCAAAATGTTAGAGGTTTACCTATTCTAAGTAAACCAACAAATGCAATTTGTAAAGAATGTTTAAAAGGCAAACAAACAAAATTTTCCTTTAAAAATAAAGAACACTCTTCTACAAAACCTTTACAATTAGTACACACTGATTTGTGTGGTCTTACAAGAACATCTTCCATAAATGGTGAAAATTACTTTATGTTATTTGTTGATGACTATACAAGAATACCTATGAGTTACGTTTCTAAAGCATAAATCATAAGCTTTTGATAGATTCAAAGTGTTTAGGAAAATGGTTGAGTGTGAATCCGATCTGAAATTAAAATTTTTGAGATCAGATAAAGGAGGTGAATTCACATCACAAGAGTTTATTGATTATTGTGAAAAATATGGTATCAAAAGACAATATGTTGTTGCATGTACACCATAATAGAATGGTGTGGTAGAAAGGAAGAATAGAACAATAAAGGAGATGGCAAGAACATTGTTGAATGAAGCTGGTCTACTTGACAAGTTCTGGAAAGAATCGGTTCATACTCGCACAATCTAGAGTACTAGGCTCTAGGAGCTTGATCAGGTTGTTCCATATAAACTTCTTCATTAATGCATTCTCACACAAAGCATATTTCCATCAAATTTCATTTTTTGTGAGACAGAATTTTGGCCAATGAATTTTAGTTGGTTTATCTGCCATCTCAAGGCCAAGTGGCTGATATTTTTACCAAACCTTTTCCTCTAGACACCTTTGAGGGAATGCAAGAATGATTGGGAGTCAATTATCAATCTTCTTTTCATGCTTCAACATAGGGGGCTCTTGGATCTCCACAAGCATCATCTAAGTCCTTGTCCTTAGATGATTTCTCCTCCCTTTGTCCTTGAGTCAAAAAAAGGGGGAGATGTGCTTATTTTGTACTTTGAGCATATAGGATACATTGATTGATATGGATAGGTTTATGTGGGTTTTTGACACATTGATATGGACATGTTTATGAAGGATACATTGATTAATATTGATAGGTTTATGCATGATACATTGATTGATATGGATAGGTTTATGTAGGTTTTTGATATATTGACATGGACAGGTTTTTTGTAGGTTTTTTGATAGAAGGATTTTGATACATTGATATGGACATGATTGATATAGGTTTATGCATGTTTTTGAGACTTTGGTATAGAATTGAAATGGTACAAGTGTTGACACAAGTTTTTTATGATTATTAATTGGTTATCACAAACAGGTTTTGATACTATAGATTCTGATGTTCATGCTTTTCTTGATACTTCTTTGGTGCTCTGTTAGTTTTTTATGATAGCTAAATTCAGTGGTATATCAGAAGTTGGTTGAGTTCTCTGTGATAGCTTCTCATTTGAAATTCGACACAGGTTTGAGTTTGTCTATGGCCTATCATATAATTAGTTTTATTGACATTTGTCATCTTGATCCTTCGTATGCTGGTGGCATATTTTTTTCCATCAAGGACAAGGGGGGAGTTTGTCGACTTTTCTTTGTCCTTGATGACAAAGACCAATGTGTCCTAATTGTGAGCTGACATGTTGACATAAGTTTATATGTTATGTTTTTAAGTAAAGGCTGAAAAGGAAGTGGGGTCGCCTATTATGATAATACATTGTGTCTTTTGGTCTCCATGTGTATGATTTGTATGGACGAATGTCAATGAAATTTTAATATGATTTGGGGTTCTTGTAAACCAAAATGAAAGGGAACGAATACGAGTTTATTATTGTTACTTGAACCCTAAACCATGGCGCAACTACCATGATCATATTCTTCATCTATTCTTACAAGGAACAATGAAAACTATGGCTATGGCCAGTATGTGGTTTGATGTGCTTCAACAAGAAGATAATTTGGTATCAAAGTTAATATTTGCAATTTTGTTTGGAACACAAAATAGGTACCATCATTTTAAAGTTTTGAGGTTAGTAATTTCAAAAATATTTTTTAAATGTGCATGATTCTTTTTCTCTTCTAGTTGAGATAGTACAATTTCTATTATGGTTTTTTTTAAAATCAGTTCTTAAAATCCTATTCAGGGTCGACACTTTATGGGAAGTTGCAGAACTATATGTGAAAAAGAACATTGTCATTTGTTTTTTGGTGTTGGCTTTCAACTCATTTTGAAAGAAACGGTTTATTTTCAAAACACCCTTAATAGGGTTGGTGATTTTTTTGAGTTATAAAATTGTCTCATATTTTTTGCTCAAACTTGAATAACTATGAAATGATACTGAAATGAGGTTTATGTAAAAACCCTAACTTGGGTTGTCTTACCCTAACTGAGGGCAAGTAATGAAGACAAATGCAATTTTTAAACAGTTGCAAACTGGTGCAAATAGTTAAAAAAGAAATGGACAGTTGTAGAATAAAAAATCAAACAATGTACTATTGATTGTTTTTTTCTCCTATATAGGAATGCAAACATACATCCATTTTGTGAAGTGTGTGTGTCTATGTGTCTATGTGTCTATAGATGAGACTGTATCTGTATCAAAGTCATTGAATATCTCTTTCTTATACAAGGTTGTTAATATTATGATTGCAACTTGTAAATGCATTTGTAAGGTTATCAACACTTCGTATTGTAATTGATTTGTGAGTTAGGGGTATGTGCTCCTTGCACTTGGTGCTGCTAAAGACATTGTAATCAGTTGGTGCTCTTGAGAATCAATAAAGACATAGGTTAATAGAGTGGTTTTTCTCCCTATGACAAAACTATTTTGGTTTTGAGGGTTTTCCACTCGACAAAATACAAGTGTCGTACGTAGTGTGTCTTGTTTATCTCATTGTTATTACAACTTTGCACTTCCAATTTCAGTTTTCCATTAGTTGCATGATGCTTTGATACATTTCAGTTTTCTAGCATTGAACTATATGTTCATCTTATTGTCATTTATGCTTATGAGTTCAATATGGTAAAATCATTAATGTGTTTAGTACGTGCATAAATTTACAATCTACTTCAGCCACACAATTGCAAAGTCTCCAAACGAAGAATTCATTCTAAATTATTTTTTTATCTTCTTGAATTCTAGTTACTCTGATTCACCCACTCTCAGAGTAATCCACTTCCAACATAGACCAGGCACGTGAATAGTTTTTTAAAATGCCTTGAAGAAATGTTTTCTCATGCAAAGCCTCTATTCCAGATTATTGACAAAACCGATTTGTTAAAAAGGCTTCAGGAACATTGGAAAGTAATTATTTTTCTCATCAAGTTGTGATTGTAGACACTAGAAAAGAGAGAGTAGTTAGTTTGTATATAGCAAAGGAAGGAAGGCATGGAAGAAAAGAATGCGGATAAGGAGATAAGTATAGCAAAGGCTGAAAGCGAATGAGGAAAGAATGAATTTGCACCAGTTTAGTGAGAAGCCAATATTCGAGTGGTGAAGTCTATGAACATTTGGAAGTTGTTAAGGAAGAGCCCAGTGACAGAAAGTGATTCACCATGGTTAGAAAATTCAGATCTTGGGCACTCTCGAGATTCGATGAATGATGGTGATGCAAAATAATGATGGTGACAATTTTGTTCATGCTTTCATTTAAGAAGATGGTGACTGTAAGGAAGACAAAGGAAAATCAATGTTTGGAAAGGAGAGAGTGCATAAATATCAGTATATTATTGTAATTTTTCTAAGTTATGAATCATTTATAACTTTTAACTTGTCTAAACTACTGACATTATCTAAGAATAATACATTAATTAATACTATAATTGAGTAACACTTTACCAAAATTTTACTACTTTACACACACAAAATAAATATTATAATTATATTTTATAATTTCCAATACAATTATCACAAAGAATAACAAACTATCTATACCTCCAATCCTTAAATTTCACTGTTTTTGAAGTCAAGCATTACCCCTGATAATAATTACACCATCTTACAAACTGAAATTGTCTAGCCATTAAACAAGTACAAAGACTGCAATTCAATCACAGCAAGTGTTGGCTCTGTCTTAACCAGTATAGTCCACTCATTTATTTCAAACTCAACTGAAAAACACTATTAATATTAACATGCAATATTCATGACCATGTTGGCAAGAAGCCAAATCTTTTATTTATTTAGTGGACTCATCACTCAGAAGTCACAAGCACGAGGGCCTGCGATTGTGATCTCACTGCATCCACTGGCTGTGGGATCACATCTCTTTACTTCAGAGCATGAGCAGGGCAGAGTGGGTATTGAATAAACATCACATACTGCTCCTGAATCAGCTGGACATGGCTAATTGCTTGTGCATCCTTCTGCTCATATTTTGAACACCCAATACAAATACCCATCAATACAATTCATAACAAGCACAGATCTAAGAATAATAAGAAAAAAAATTATTCCTTCCGACCTGGGTAGGAATTCTTTGAAGCTTCAACTCCAATATCAGCATCTGCACAGAAACAAAGTAATTAAGAATAACATGTTTTTAGCACTTTGGAACTAAAAGGGTATGTGTTACTAACACTAAACCAGAGCAAACAGTTACCTTTTGATAACATTATCAATGCCAAAGCTAAGACCAATGCCAATGCTGCAATCTTCTCCTTTCGACCCATATTCTGCCCCTCTATGTACTGATCAATGGCTTCAATATTTATATACATTCAGCCAGCTCTTGATGTTTGTGTTCTTAACCATTTGCAGACGGTCAGTAAAGGTATTGATGCGTTGATAGGGAAAGGTGGGTAAAGGTTTGTATTACCTATAATGTGGATTTTAGTTTGTTATGGTTCATTGGGAGGACCGATTGATTTACATTGTCTAGAATGTGGGTTTTAGTTTTTATGGTTCATTGGGAGCACCAATAGATTTACACTAGATTTATATTATCTATGATGTGGATTTTAGGTATTTTTATGATTCATTGGAAGGACTGATGGATGTACACTATCTTTGATGTGAGTTTTAGTTTTTATTGTTCATTTGGAGGATCAATGGATTTATAATACCTATTCAATATGGATTATAGTTTTTATAGATAATTCAGAAAACTCATAGATTTATTTTAGTTTGTATAAATCATTGGAAAGATCAATAGACTTACACTATCTATGATGTGGGTTTTAGTTTTTATGATTTATTGGGAGGACCAATGGATTTACTAAAATAGATTTAAAAAAAAAAAAAGTTAAAGTGGGTGGGTTTTTCACAAGGTCTATTATAAACTCAAATAGGATTTCGCCTTCATGTGGACTTTGTCTTGGATTGACTTATATACAATAATTTAATATTAGCAATCATACCGTGGTGTGCAATTGGTTTGTTGAAGAGGTGTGAAAGGTTAATAAAGGAAAATTTTGGTCTATTTTTTTATTTATACATTTGTACAATACATGAGGTCAATTGGTAGGGCATCTAACAAATAATGTTGTTTGTGCAATAAAAGTCTCAATGGAGATGTGATGGCTTCAAATCAACTATGCATTCACTCATAGAGATCCAACCATGACTAAAATAGAACCTCTAAATTGGGAAGATAACCAAACTACATTACCAACAAGCTCATGGTGTGTGTGTGTGTGTGAGAGAGAGGAATGGATCAAGAATGGGAGATATATGGAGAGATAGAAATAATGAGATAGAGAGAAGGGGGAGAGAGATATAGGTAGAGGAGGGAAAGAGAGAAGAGGGGGCATGGGAGATATAAATATAGGAACACCAAGGTTTTTATGTGAAAAACCTAATGGGAGAAAAACCATAGTGAGTTAAATTACATTATATGGAACAAGTGTTACAATATTTATTTTAAGGCTCACTGCTTAAGGAAGCTCATTGGTCCTAAAAAGGACTTGTTAAGTAAAATAAAATGAGAATAAGATCCTACTAAGGAGATATACTATCTCAAGGTAGAAAACATTAGAATAAAAATAGTAGTTGAACCATGAACTTCTATAAGAGGAACATATATCCTATGTTGATGTTGTAATCCCTTTGTAGCACATTGATTTTACACACGCACATAACACTTCAACTCACAAATTATGTCGGCACCAATAGGACCTATAGAAGAAATATGTAGTATCTCATAGGTTGGGCCTTAAATCAATTTAACCATGACTCATAGAAAATAGCAGACCATACAAATAAATTTCTTACACCCAAAACATCTCATTATGTTGGCACTCTTCATACAAGACCTAAGGTGTCATCTGCAACACCTCACCAACCTAGTTAGGTTGGTTCAATTATATTATGCCTTACCAATTGGCCCCCAACACATGCATTAGGAAATATTATGAGTTTTGGATCAACTTAGTAGCATTAATATACACCATAAACATCTCAACACATGGACTCCAAAGATAATTAGATAGGTAAGGATCAAGTACTAAAAATGAAGGAACTTATGTTGTCGACCCAAATATCAATACAATAGTGATAAATATTTTTTGTTTTCCTTTACACCATCAAGGAGAAACTAAAGAAATCATGCAAACCAAAATGAAGGTGTTGTATACCATCAATAATCTCTCTACAATCATCTCTTATATAAATCACTTATGAGATGTGTTGGTAAATAGATTAGTCATTGCAGATGTTTCTCTGAAACTAACCCAATTTGCCCAAAGAGCAATGACAACTACGCCAACAATTAGAGAGATTGAAATCCAATCACGATCAAATCACTATCTTCTTCTGCATTTGAGAGGGGCAGTTCACTTGTATGATGGGGGTATTTGGTATTTTTGTGTACTTTTTACCTGAAAGTACAAAAAGGAGAGAAAAAAGAGCTAAAGGAAAAGGTTAACATAAACCCCAATAGTAGACATACAAATACTAGTTGAGATTCATAATGCAAAAAGATTACAAAGGGGTTCAAGCAGATAATGTAACAATGACAAAATAAGGATAGAAACCTTGACATATAAAAAGATATGCTATGCCAACACATTCAAATCAAGATACCAAGAAATGAATGCATTTTATCACATCAATTATATAGATTGGAAACAAAATTAGATTTCACCATTACATAAAGAGATTACTAACTTGAGATATGAGAAATTCGTAATAACAACTCATGAATACATTTGAGACATGCGACTAAATGCATTTTTCATTATCTCTTTGAAAATATACAAATTTAAAAACACTTTTGTACATGGTGTAAATCCAAAAATCACCCTTTAAAAAAACTTTCACACCTTTTCAAATCGCTCAATTGGTATGTTCATAATAGATTCTTCTCAGTTCATTAGAGTTTAGAGTGGTTTTGAAAAGTTTGTAGTTTGTTGGAGACTTGCTTAGAGCTTTTAAGAATAAAATCATCATGCAAGTACATTCAATTAGGAGAAAAGGATAAATTGGAATCTTTTCCTATTTTAGTAGAGTAACTACTGCTTAAAAATGAAAAATAAGCTTGAAGAAAAGGGGCTGAAATCATACATGGCTCCACAAATTGATTTCCCTCTTTTTTATTTACTTCCTATTTTTTCTCTAAATATTATCTACAAAATTTATTATTAATAATTTTATTTAAACATGTTATTTATGATAGTTCTAAAACCTAAACTACAAAATTTGATAATCATGAGACCACCAGTTCCACAAATTGCTCTAAAAAAATTGAACAGCAATTGTTAGCCAAAATAAGCTAAACAATTGCATAGAGACCTACCCTAAATATAACTTGCAATCATCAAATTCAGTAAGACGACATCTATTTGGGACGATCTGCCAATTGCATTTGTTTTAAAAGATTCTAAAGTTATTTTAAATAGTTTGTTTCTATACATGTCCTGCAATTGTTGCGACCATGAAACAATGCATCTTTAAAGAGGTCTGTGGTACAAGTGTATTGTCTATGGTTCCACCTTTGCATGTATGTTTATCATGGCACCAACAATCAGAAAGATAGTGAACAATACCACTACTTGTATTTGCCTGAAAATTTTGAAAGCCTTTTTAACATATCCAGTTTGTGTACGAACCTGCAACTTATATTTTCTTCAATGTTTTTAGAGCTATTTTAACAAATTTGTTTCGTGTATATCCCACCATCTTAGCTTTTCATGAGGCGACATCTCTTCTAAGCATCCAACCAAATGCATTATGTGTTGTATGCACTTCCACACTCAAGTATGAACACATATACTAAGTTGTTTGCAAGAATTTATTAGATTAATTCTGTCAAATATTCTTGTATTTTATCTTCTTTGTGTTTCCACATTTTGAATGTATGTTTACCATAGAAAGACTTCAAAAATCTTCCAATGGATCATTTGCCGGTGTTTTCTTAAGTTGGATAAAATGCTCGATAGAAGAACTTCATCACTTGTTAGAGATTGTTATGAAATTTTATCTGAGACTTAAGAAACTTGAGTAACTCATGCAAAAGACCAACTCATTTTTGCTTGGTTATCGTCTATGAAAGGCATCTTTATAATCTCTTTGTGAATTTGAAACACTTACGCAACTTGTCTAAAAGGCTGACTCAAAGTTTGTGACTGAAATGGCTGATTAATGCATATCCTTGGCCTTCAAAAGAGACTCAAACATCTGATTGATTTCTATCGGCCTTCGACACACCATTACAAAATTGAGAGCATGTCGATAAATAATTCTTTTTCATTTCTTTTATGACTTCAATTAGATGCCTTGAATCTAGGAATCTCTTGATGTCTTTGATTTCTAAATCAACTTCTTCAATATTGCATAGATCTTCTATTTGTGGATGTATTTTGGTTGCAATGATTACTCCTTCCTTTTTTAATATATACCAAGAATGCACATCCACATGTTCTCCATAGGTATCATTTTGGGTTTCATCAAGATAGAAAGAATAAGAAAATTTTACTTTATGTTTGATTGCATTCATGTGAAAGTCACTATATTTTGTAACCAATCCATTTTTGTTCAACTTTGTGTTTAATTTGACATTACCAAGTCACGTGGACCAATTAGAATTGGTTAATCATGACAATTTCGATAGTTCTACAAGGTGAGGAGCATGTCAACTGACTCACCACATGAATCAAAACACAATCCCATTGATTAAAACCATATTATGACTGAAATGTTGATTTTTATTTTTTACAAAACACTCACACTTAAGTAGCCAAATTTTGTATTTAATACAAAAGTTTAAATTTTGGCTTGTTGAAAATGGGGCTAACAAGATGCTAGTGCAAATGAATAAACTCACTTCAATTAGATAGAAACATGGCAAACCAAATAGCCTATGACACTTCAACATGTATAAGATATAGCAGTGCAAACCACCAATATTCTTGAAGCTCATATCGTTGAATCCTTATATACCTTCCTGAAATGTTCCCAAATCTGCATAAGCATATCAATCATAGTGGAGGAATGTGGAGTATACTAGTGAGTCAACTGAGACACACTACATAGTTATATTATAATCCAAAGAACGTTCATATGTAACTCTTGTTGCACAAAAAATGTCTAATTTGAAAATTAGGAAAGAAGTACCTTATTGATTCTCAATTTTAATTCTGCAAGTATATACCTAGAACATGCAATGTGGTAAGATGCAGAGCGAAAAACTAACTCCTAGTAATAGAAAAATGCACTATTAAATCCTTAAAAATATTTCCTCAATTAGACAAGTATGAATTTAATCTCAAATATCAACCAACTACCTTCTTTAACATGAGGCCATCAACAATGTAACTTCATCTCATAACCAAGGCCTAAGTTATATGTAACAAGGTTTTACCATGTTCTTACCAATCATTAAAATTGATATTCTACCATGAATGCATACATGATGAACTTCTTAACTTTATTTAATCGTGCTAACTATCTCTTTTCAAATGTCAAACTATCTCTCTCAAATGTCTCATCCTACAACATCTATTAGCTTTTGTCCAATTACACCAATGATCTTAGATTGATATGAATGGAAAAACCTATTGAGTTGACATCAATGACAACACCTTACAATATATATTGTCATATAATTTACCTCTTTATCATTGATGGAAATACACTTTTATTTATAAAAAATATCTCCCTTTATCCATATAGATTCCTTAGACAAAACAACCAGCCTGTCCAATATCTCTCCTTTGGCATCAAGGATTTAAGGGGTATAATATCCACAATAACCAAAAAATACTATATATGATCCCCATAACTATGTGCACTTGTTACAAAAATTTCCCCCTCGATGGAGATCCCTCAAAACTAATACTATGTACATCAATCCTCAACTAGAAACTAAAAATGATATTGTAGTACACCAAAAGGCTATACAACCACAAAATTATTTCAAATATACCTTTGCAACTCCCTTAGAAGTCATAATACCATTCTAAAATAGCTTAAGGTTGGCTAGAGTTGCATCTTAGTTAAGGAAATAATCTTGTTCTAGCACTCAAACTATATGTATAGATCCTTAGCCACATCTAAATCCACATTGAAATACCTTATAAGGTTTATATCTTGGTCCTCAAAATAAATCAAGAGATCAACCAAGCCCCCAGAGACATTGGAAATAGTCTACCCTTAAGTATGCAACAAGGGGCATACCACCACATGCCAGGTTACTGTTGGGAAAGAGACATTGTTACACAATGATTGTATGTTTTCATTGATGGAAACTATACTCATTTCATATGGTTTCCCAACATATATTTTTTATACTAAAGGCAACAATGAAAATTAGCTAAGTATGGATGAACTATACAGGTTTGGAAAAAGGTTCGGTATCAAGAAGTTTGATTGAATTATGAGTAGTGAAGTTAGTTGAAGGTTGTTTGGAGTATATTATATGGTACTTTATGATCACAATAGCTGATGTTATGTTTTGGTTGAGTTTTTATGTTCTGAGTATCAGGTTGGCAGAAATGTAAGAGACAGATTCAATCAGTAGGTGGACCGATCAACGATCCTATTGGATCAATGAATGATTGATCGATTTGATCATATATTTTGGTAGAGCTAACATGCTACACATTATCTACATCTTGGTATAGGTTAGCATGGAGATTTAATCAGTGTATTGCTTGAGGTATCACATGTTACACACTTTTCTATTGGAGCCAACAATGGACCTATTATATTTTGATGATAGGTATATATGCTCAAGTTTTTATGTTGATTGAGTGACTATTGATGATACAGTGATAAGAGGATATTGCGTGAAGATCAAATATGTTATGTACTTGATTATAGAGGCTAGGTTGATGTATCTTCGATGTACTTACATGGAAATATACTGGCATATATGATGCTACTTCTCAGTTCATAATTTTGGATTGTAGTCCAACACTATTTGTAAGCAGTGAGCTTTCAAAGGGTTGTAGCCCTCTTTTTTAATTGAAAAGTGTACTCCATGTAGTGTTCCTGTATTCTATTGCATTCCCATTTTGTAATATTTTTCTTAAAATTGGGTTAACTATATTTTTGCAGAGATATTTGTGGGATCCATCCCCATCGTGGTTTTTCCCTTAACCAAGTTTCCACACAAAATCATGGTTTCATGAGTTTTTGGATGCTTATTTTGTTTTGTATCTATTTAGTTTTCATTATGGTTAGCTTATGGTTGTGCAATCAATTTAATAAAGTTAAAAAGAATTGAACACTGATTCATGCCCCTCATCTCAGTGTTCCTCAATACCAACAATTACAACCCCAACATTTTTCTTCAAGTCGTGAAACTTTATCTTGTGTCTTCTTATGTTCCTCACCTGTATCTCTAATGTCACCAATCCCCAAGCATACATAATACCAACCCAACACTTTTGAGGCTCAAAACCCAAACAATTACAATTTCCAATGCATAAATTGTCTTAGTCTAAAACCCAACAAATATTAGGCTATTGTAGCTAATGAGATGCCAACCCCACCTCCTCCAAAACAAAGAAATCACTTAACAATAGAAATTAATTGCTTGAAGAAAATATTAACCTAGAAGTAACACCTAAGTTAAAATTTCTCATTTTTCTGTGTGCATTAATAGGTAGTAAAGTTGATTTTTCAAATCTAAAAAATTACGAAATCTAATGGACAATTTGGGAAAGTTTTCAATAAATTTGTAGGGTATAGAGTGGGAAGGCCTTTTATACCTAGGTATAGAATGCCTATGCATTCCATACCCTCCATATCAACTTTTGATTTGAAATAGGTCAGATATGCTCTTTGGTTTCTCTATTTGGTTATTATAGGCTTTTGTATGATTTTTGTCTATTGATCTCTACGAAGAACTATCATTTCACTTATCTATCTATCTTTTATTGGTCATCCATGTTCTCTCAAATCTAATTCTTCCCAATTCATTATTATAAAAGGATCACTAACCCATTTAGTACTTAACTCCTACTTGAGCCTATTATGCAATCTTACTTCCAATTGTGCAATTAGGAAAAGGTGGGTCATACCCATGTATTCTCATCCCCCATCTTTTCCTTATTGTATAGTTTTCATCCCCAACTTTTGATCAATTTCAAGTTAGACTTGGCCTTCCTTTTCCTCACTTTGTTGAAAGTTATTGCCTCTCCCATCCATAAGTGTTTGAAATTTCCCCATAATGGAGAAATCATAATTCTTAACCATACCCTCTATCAGCCTTTAGTTAGTTTAGGAAATTATGACCTTGAATAATTTTGGCCTAGCATACCTCAACCAATTCAACCTTGCAAATATCATTTCTTCTTATCCTATCACAAATTTAAAGCGCAAAAGATTTGTGAACTTAGCAATCCTAAGGTAGTCCCATCTCCTTACCCTAGACCTTGACTCCTTCCTACACCTTCCATACCTTCTATGCATGCTTTAGTCCCACCTCCTATATCCTACAAACATCCTACAAATTCTATCTCTCAACCTTGTGGGGTTCCTTTCATTCTTTCCCCAAAGGGAGAAAAGGACCTAATGTTGATTGATCATAAGCCAACTATTTCAAACAAAACCAAATGTAACCACTATGCCCATGATTTCCATTATAGATGTTGTTCTAGTTCATGTGACCTTGCTTCTGAAAATATTTCCTCCCCTAAGACACCTTTTAAACATTGTGGAATATGCATTTATGTTTCTCAGTTGTTGTGAAATTTGCATTTATGTTTCTCAGCTATTATGAAATCTGCATTTATGTTTCATACCAGGTTGTGCTCAAACTTCAGTGAGACTTATACCACGTAGCGTTCATAGATTATGTTCAATGCATTATTTAAGCTTGTATTGGTGGGAAAACTCTTGAAAACATGCAAAAGAGATTGCATCAACCATGTTGTTTACATGACACATGTAGTTTACCTCCAGCATAAATCAACGTTGTGTACAAATCTGCAGACGCTGCATGGTATGAAGCCTCGCTCAAGCTTGAAAATGATAGTCAATCCATAGTCAAGGTCAAGGAACAAATGGAATAACCAAGAAAACACTATACATTAAATCATGTGATTGATAGCAGATTGGTGCTCACCTGAGCCATAAACATGAAGAATTATTCTAAAAAAAGATGTAAACCATATATATGCGGACTTGAGGCAAAGAGAAGTTATGTCATATCAATATTAAAATATTAGTTACAATATGAAAATACTAAACTAACTAATTCCTGAGTTCATCTCTGCATATGGTCACAACAAAGATATGTGATTACAATATAGAGAAGGCATCGTAAAAATATAATTTCAGAATTTGCCCTAGCCTGACACTTTTTGCACTCAAATCCTTCATCGTGGATAAGTGGAGATGGACGGATAGATGCAGATGAGTTGTCATTAACCCAACTAAAGTATCCACATCCATTATTTCCCTGTGATACCCAGTCTACATTAGTTCTTATATTATAATGAATAGTATTTACATTAGAAACTTTAAATATATACACATTAGCAACCTTTTTTCCTATTTGAGAAGCACCAAAATTGTTTTCCAGGGTCGTTCGGTGTCCATGAAGTCTTCAACACACACTGCCCACCACCACATTGACAGTTTGGCACATTGACAAGAGTCATCGAGCCTATATCAATAATGCATCGCACCATCATTACTACATTTATTATTTTTATATGATTATTTTTATATGAAATACACCAAGGAGTACCATCATAAATATTAACCATTTACAATAATGAAAAGTAAACCTAAATCAAATAGCTCATTTTTTTATCAGCATGTGTAGTCTTTGTGTATATGAAAAATGAAAGAATTATGAAGTTGAAATAAAATAGTGAACAAAATAGTATTCCACATAGAGTGAATGAAATATACCATCAAAAGAAGGTGACAAAATCCTATCATGAAGCACAGATATAGGAAATAAAAAATGGACACAAGACAAGAAATAAGCAAAATCATTACGACTATAGAAAAATCATTTATACTATAATAAAAAAAAGAAACACTCTTTGTCAACAATTTTCAAAATCATTAGGACTATAGAAAAATAATTAAGACTATACAAAATCAAATTTTAGAAATGGATGATTCTGATGCTTTTTTATTACAACAATTGAGCATTCATCATTTGGTATTGTGTATTCCATTTAAGTATGTCAACAATGTTCAAAATCATGTCACCAAGCACATACAAGAAATAAGAAAAATCATTAGGACTATAGAAAAATCAAGTTCTAGAAATGGATGCTTCTGATATTGCTTTGCCATTACAACAATTGAGAATTCATCATTTGGTACTTCTTGGTGTATTCCATTTAAGTTTTTCAGTTGTCGTGTTTATGTGCATGTTCTTTATGTCTTTGGCTTCTCTCCCTCGCAAGGGATACATTGATAGGTAATTCATTTGAAAGCATAATGATTTGACAGTCTTTTTTCAGGATAGGCGTAATCATCCCGCAAACCTTAATTAGCAACATTTGTGATATATGTCAAGTACTTATAATCAGTATGCCCAACAAACAGAGACTTAGTAGTAAAAGCATGTCCTTTGGTTTACTAGTTTACTTATAATCAGTATGTCCTTTGGTTTACTAGTTTAATCTGGTTTTAAAATGGTTTGTTTCATGTTTGAATGTACCATTTAATGAAGCTTGGCTATATTAAGTACAATCTTAAGACTCATGACTCTTCAAATTCTCTTGTTTCCTTCAGACCTCCAAACATGTGTACTTTGAGTACCCCTCCAACAAATGGAATTTTGATGATTTTCACAATAGTATGTATGTGTAGGAGGACTACTCAAAGTAATGCTTAGGTAGGTGATACAGGTTGGTATGGGTAGCAAGCATACAAACATGGATTGACTAGGACAATGCTAAACAGTCCTAGAAATGCAGACTTTTGGGATTTGAACTATGTTCAAATAGGTACAGTCAAGTGTCCTATTGAAGGGTAGCCAGTAAACAACCATATTCAGATGTGGACAGACACTGCCCCTGATAAGAATTACTTTACCTGACGATTGTGCCATGTTCATAATTTCTGAGCTGTGTCCATTTGATTAATTCTCCAAATTTTGGTTGCACTCCTTGCATTGGTTGACATTTTCCTAATTATAGGGTTTGAATTTCACAATAGAAGGAAATCAATACTAAGATGAAATTTTGGTATGTAGGATCTGCATTGCCTATATACATTTGTGACCAAAGATATGGACTGATCTACAGTGCCTCCAAAGCTTCTACTTGAAAGAATCTTCTCACCACTCGTGACTCTTTAAATTCTCTTGTTTCCTTTAGACCTCCAAACATTTGTACTATGAATTTCCCTCCAAAAAATGGACTTGTGATGATTTTCACAATAGTACATGTGTTGGAGGAAAGTTCACAGTACTGCTTAGGCAAATCTGAATGCTAAGTAAAAAATATAATATGTATGAGAAGGACAATTCATGATGGCTACTCTAATACATATATTGTTCACAAAGGCAAAGAGAAATTTCAGTTAATACCACTGACTTGCAGGGATAAAGAAAAGATAATAAGAGAGGCTATGCATTTGGAAAAAGGGTTTTACCGTCATGACTTCATGTTGTGTGCATCTAGAATGGATATTTAACTAACAAATTCTAGCAAATCCAATTGAGTCGTATTTGTTTATCATGTGACATTCTTTCTTACAAAGAATTGTTTTTTTTTCTCAGGGATGCCCTCATATGGATGAGGTGTGTATCTTTGATCACAACCTCTTCCTTGCTTGATAGTGTATGTCTACTATAAACAAATCCCTTAGAAAAATTTAAAGATAAGAAGAAACTAAAATAGAAATCTGCGGGTGAGCCAATAGCACAAGGGACACAAGCGTAAAAGTTACTGCCTTATATAATGTGTTTGGGGTAAGCTATGGTGAAATGAGAATATGGTTAAGTAGAATAGATTTTATGAAGATGTCTTTTGGTAGGGTGAAATTTTTTGACTATTGTACAACATAAAGATTGCATTGAATTCAAGTACTTTCTAAGTTATGTTCTCTAATATCCTGGGTAAGTCTACAAATAGATTAACTCTCATAAAGATAAAAGATTGTGAGGATAATGACAAAATATCCAGTTAGCAACTTTTGTACTATACCTGAACCTCACCTTGCCAACACAGTTAGAAATCCATGGGCAGTGGTGATCAAATTTCTCAACACAATGGTTGCAAGAAGAGCAATTCTTGGAACGTATAGGCCTGATATGAAGAAATCAGCAAATAAAAACTAACATGAAAAATGTTAAATTGAATGGCATTTTATTATAGAGATAAATGTGTTGTCTAGATTACTACATTTCAAAATTAGTCTCTCAAGTATTTTGTTGCTAATCAGTATGCATGTAGATTAGAAAGCATAGAGTACACACCAGTGTCTTGCATAAGTGAAAGATGAAATATAGATTTCATGTAAAGAATAGCAGCATTCTTTGGACATTCAAAGGCATGTTTCATACATAGAAAAAGAGTAAATTTTTGAAGGAAGTAACAAGGAATGGCAGATGTCAAAGAAATAGAAGTAGTTTTCATTAAAATGTTCACAAGGAGATACATCTTTTGTTTTGCAAAAATAAAATCTCTACTATTTTGAGGAGGGTTTCTAAGAGTTTTGAATTCTTAGATCTATAGCAATCATTGTAAGTGACAAAAGCACTCTTGTGAAGAACATTGACAAAAGCACTCTTGTGAAGAACATTGAATGTCACTGTAAAAGAGAAGAATGTATGTCAAAGAAAAGAGTAGACATAGATGATAAGGCAGAGAATGGCATTGTCTACAAAAGTAGAGAGAAAAGGCCAAAATTCAAAGATGACTATTAGAGGAGACACTAGCTAAATGGGAGGGCATTCAACATGCATCAAAAGTAGTGGTATACACTGCAAATGGAAAAGACAATGTTGATGAAGTTGGAATGGCACTTTTAGAGTGTCATAGAGTTCCTCATGACAATGAGCACAAAAGATGATCAGTCATGTGAAGGAATAGTAAGAACGAAAGAAAAAAATGCATCCAAGAGTCTTGAGAAGTGACTATCAAAAGGATGTCAATAAATGGTGATCAAATTTGTAAGCAAAGATTAGTCCCAATGATAAACAATGCTTTTGAGTTCTTAGTTATAGACAAGGTTGACTATCAAATAGGCTTGATGAGGTGACAATAAGTGTAACAATTCATGATTTAAAAAGATGCCAAAACAATGTGGATAAGAAATGTTTAAAGAAAGTTCTTCTTCAATGCTTATCCATTGTCACAGTGGTACAAAGAAACTCTTATAATAGTCATCAAGAGATAATAGAGGTCATGCATGCATGATTGCAAAGCACAATGAATAAAGAACATGCACTGTTATGAAGGCTCATAGCCACAATAAGGAATGATGTCATAAAAATCAAAAGAGGGATAGTTTCTAAAAGGCAGTGATATTCAAAGATTGAAATGAGGGTACTATATCATGACAAAGATGCAAGCATTAATAGATTTTCATGAATGTGAAGGTGCGGTGATCAACAATGACATAAAGATACTATTTTTAGTGTTTCTACAAAATAGAATGACAGTGTTTTGAAAGAAAAGATTCATGTTCAAGAAGAGTGCCTCAAAACAATGTTATTCAATGCTTGAGGGATGATATGTACTACTTTCATAATGACTACATGATGAAAAGATGGTCAGATTAAAAGATGTAAATCTTAGCCACTGATATGATAGTTAGCTATAGGGCCATAGTGTATGTAACGAGAGGTGTCATATTGTCTTTCAAAGAGTAGAGTAAAAGCTGGCAGTAGCATCAAGAGGTGCATGTTTTGTACAAATTTTTAGACCATGGAATGAAGAGCATGAGGATATCATCACATCAATCCTTATGAGTTGTGAGATAAAAAAAGATTGAAGGCATTAGATCTTACAAGGAAGCAATGTACAGTGTAATGAAAGAAATGGCAAACCATATCAAGCATGAGGAATCATGGTGACTATGTATAAAGGAGTAGCAGTGGTAAAGGGAACAATTAGAGCAGTGATTTAATGGTCAATATAAGATATAGAGATGTTTTCAAGAGGAGAGGCAATGATATGCATTTTGTTTCTAATGATGTGTTCACTACCACAAGACAATTTTGCAATCATGGATAATAGAACTCTGCTGCAATATACACCAACAGTCTTGTAGGGAATATATAAGTCATGAAAGGACCTCACTATGATGGATAAAAGTAGAGGACAACATTGTGATTGTGTCTCAGTGAAAGAGATCATCCAATAGCTAGTAGCAGTAGTCAAGATGTGCTCAAGATGTGAAATCAGTAACTATGAGGAGAGGCAATGTTATATCCACTATTATAAAGTACAAGTAAGGCTTAGAAATAATGATTTTGGACTCCAGAAAATATTACAGTTTGAACTGTAAAAATATAGACAAAATCCTTAGAAATCCCTTAAGGGAACATTACAGAAGTACTCAAGCATTGAAATTTGATAACTATATTACATAGTCCTCACACGAGACATTACAAATACCCTTTAATTCGGTCATTGCCAGTGTAGAACACAATGTATGGATTCTTCATGCATATAATCATTGAACCAGAGACCAAAACAGGGCTTGGAGATATGGATGTCAATGTAGTACAAAGAGATGAATAAAATACATTCGATATTTTCATATGATTTCCCTCTGTGACTATTTGGTTTTTCTGAATGTTTCCATTCGCTGATTTGCAATTTATTTTGTTTAGACTTGCTTGTTCGTTATTACAATCTACTACCCAAATGGTTTTTGGGAATGAGCACGTTCTTTAATATGCGAATGGTGGTGGAACTTGATAGAGCAAAATTAATGTTTTAATGTGTTGTATTTCTATTCTTGTATGAGTTCATGTTGATTGCAGATCAATCCACTCACATATTTGGGAAGTGAAGTCAAAGATAGTAAGAACCATTATGTTATGTATTCAGACGAGTTTAACAAAATGTCTTATATTGGAATCAATTTTGAGTTTACAGATTTCGTAGAGTCATTTTCTAAATCTGCTATGTAATTCAGACCGGGTCCAAGAAGACTCACAAGGCACAAACAAATAGTGACTACAAATTTTTGAACCCTAGAAATTCTACAAATTGAATGCAAAAAAATATAAATGCAGCACAAGAACTTTTTCAAAGATTAAAGAACTTTTTTTCTATGCATGTTTTCACATATATTGTATCCCCATCCATTGTTGTGTTACATTCACATTCCCTTCTTGCAATGCATTTTTTTATATTGACTGGGTTCAAAAAGAAACTCATACACAATAAAGAGTATTCCAACACTTAGTGGCTAAGCCTTGCAATTGGAAACAACTTAGCAACTGAATAAAAGATTATTGAGCCAATATATATTGTAATGGCTATAACAGTCATGGTGACTCTTTTGCTTCTAACTCTACTCTTCTAACACCACCATAATTGCAGCAATTGTTAGTCTCATTGACTTCCTTGCAGCTTATTTCATATGGAAGGTAGATAAGGTGGATTTTCTTGCATGTATGGGTACTTTTATGGGTGTAATATTCATCTCTATTCAAACAGGCCTCATCATAGCGGTATGTTCATGGTTTCTAAGTAGAACCTTGTTCAATTTTTTCTAAAACTCTCCATTAGAATTTGAATTGGTAATATCTACTATGATATTATTCTAAGTTTGCCCCACTTCTTACTGATTAATATTTTAACGAATTGAATATTCTTGTCTAATATTAGAATCAATTGCAATAATGAAGGGTTGTCTTATATATCTACGAATCAATCCATTATTAATGTAAACACCAAGGATGTATAATATATAATACCTAGTTTCATAATGGATTGCCAGTCTTCTTTAATCTCTGATATCTTTGAACACCAAATGGTGATTTTAATGCTTTAATGATTTTAATCTCTGATATATTTGAACACCAAATGGTGATTTTAATGGGATAAAGCTATCTATAAATTAGTGCTCATCTACACCTAGTCAAACAGAGGACATGGATTGAGTAACTAATGTAAGAGCTATTAGAATTTTGATGTACACTATGGTGTATGAAATATAATGTGTTGTCCAAGTAGTGCGAGCTCTCATTTAATTCATGACTAATCCTAAATCACTTTGGTATAGTTAAGAGGGTCTTAAGATATTTGTAGGGTACTTTTTGATAGGAAAACATAATCCTAAGGTATAGATTATTTATGTTAAATAAATTAAACCTAGAGTGATGCAATGAGAATAGTGTGTAAATAACATATTCATAACCTTAAAGATTCAAAAAATTATACACATTTATGGACAATTATTATTATTATTACACACACACACAAAGATATTATTTTCTATTGCATTGATCTTCTAGTGACTATTGGTTAATCCGTTTTATAGTTCCTGACAATGTATTCCAAACTAATTTGGTACTAATTTATAATTCAAATATCTTACTACAAGCATCCTCTAATTTCTTAATATGTTGGTCTATATCCAATAAACCATTTCTCCACTTTCAATCATAGCTGGATTATATTTTCTTACTCATATTTCACTTTTATTTGTTTCTTAATATTTTACCATTATTACTTGTTTCTTATCCATATTGTTGATATTGAATCAATTTGTCTCTATAGTTGTTATTGTATCATTTGGATCATGTTCTCCATGTCACTTTCTTGCAAAATATTTTTATGTATTAGATCATTTTTTTGATTGATGGAAAATATCTCTCCTAAATTTATCTTGTATATTTGTGATATCTATTAACTTCAATTTTATTCCTTAATTATTTACATTGTTTATGTTGGTTACTTCCATATGGATAAATATTACTTTAGCTTTTTTTGAGACCACTCAATGATAATTTTGGTGGAGTGATCAATTATTTTGATGCACTATGAAATAAGATTAAATCGGGGAACTATCCTATCCACCAATTATCCTGATGCAGAGTGGTGGCAACTAAAGCTTAATAGGCCCAATCTACTACACAACCGATTGAGAATGTCACTTTAAACTATGAACAGTGGTTTCAACTAATTCTGACAAATTCCTTAGTCTTTGAATACCTCCAAATTCAGGGAACTATCCTATCCACCAATTGCCTTCTAAGAAACTCTGTTATTCCCTATTGCCAATACTAACAACACACTGCTAATTAGCAATCCTTTACTTCTAGCATATCTCAACTTGTTGATGTTTGTTGGTTATGGTCTCACAAATTTGTAAAACAATTCCAACTGATTAACATAGAATACTCTGATAATACTCCTCAGTTATCTTTTATGTTTTGGTCTCAATCTTCTACAATCACCACTTCACAATCCAAACAATGAGTGACCGATTCTATCCCAACAACTTCAAACTAGTTCAATACAAACCCTAGGTGATCAAGCTAGATTCGGGTTTAATGGATTAGTTTGAAGTTGGGTGTTTGGAATAGTCACAAATGATTGGGAAATTTTTTGTGGCCTTCTAATGTCTTGGCATGGTCGACTCCTTAACCTCTATCCACCACCAGCTGTAGCTTTTTGTTTCTTCTTTCTCCCACTAGATAAACATGCTAAACTCGATTAGCCTAGGGCATCAAACTTGAAGCGGTTTGACAACCTCCATAGCTCTGAGTGTTGGATAAATTAAAGCATATTTCCCTAATTTGATTTTCATCCAGAGGCATGGACAATCCAATGGTGAAAATACAAACTAGGTTGAAACAGATTAAATGAATTTGGGAGGACAGTGTGCATCAATAGACTGGCAGTGGATGTTAATTCATCTAATAGTTCATGGTAGACTAATATAATGAAACACATAAACTGTTTAAATGAATGACAACTACCGAGGATGCATTGAAAATAATTTCACCATGAAGATGTATAAATGAATTTGCATGGTTAATAAGCTATCTGTTCATCACAAGAATGATAGTGCCACAAATAGAACAAGACAAGACAAAAGGAACATACTCCGAACTATGAATCTTTTGTATTCCAAATAGTGCTTCCCCAACATCTAGGTTAAGGTAAGGAAATGAAAATTACCTTACAAATAGGCGATCCTCCTTCGCGCGTTGCCCTTGATCAAATTTTTCGTGCGTGGAATAATGAAATGAGAAATGAAACCTTTTTTTTTAAATTATGCCCATGTTGGTCAAACTTTCAACCTCCACGATATTGGTCGAAATTGTGACCAACATGGGTATGGATTAAAAAAAAATCAAATCTTTCCTTCTATAATCCAACCAAACAAAACCTTTTTATTTGTTGGTCAAATTGTTTGGTTGAAAAATAAGGTCAAATGTACTAGTGCTATGCATAGCCCAAGGGAGGAAGTTAATGTTATTACTAACTGGTTACTGAGAGGGGGGAGGTGAATCAGTAAAATCTATTTCTATTCCAATTCAACACTTGTTTAATTATTCTTCTAAGATAAGCATAATGTAAACAATCATCAACAAGCATAAATTGGAATACACATGAAATCAACACAAGATGCGTACATGGAAACCCTCGGTTAGAAGGAAAAAACCACGGTGAGACAGAGCTTGCAACTTCACTATTGTAGAATGAAGGCACCCTATTAGGAGCTTAAAAAGAAGTGGTAAAGGTGCTACCTGGTTAAGGGATTTTATGGAAGATCGGTTAAGATCTTAACCCTATTAAGAGTTGCCTAGTTAGAGGTCTTTCAACATCACAAAGATGTTACCCTATTAGAGGATTTTACAAAGAACTGATTAGGTCCACCCTGATAGAGGGATTTCAATTTTCTTTCACACCTTATAAAAGAAATGATCTCATATGACACTGATTGTCTGATTAGATCATACCTATTGATCTCTTCCCCAGTTTGCCTAATCTTTTTGTAGATGTCTCTTCACTGCTCTGTTTACTCAACAACTTTCAACAATGCTATTCTTGTGGCCTATGACTTGTATTTATAAAAGAGTTCTCCTTCATGAAACCCTTAACTCGTAGAGTCGCCAGGCTGTAAACTCAATAATAAATCATGCAACTAGCAAAAAGATATGCATTCTAATTTGGAGTTTACCTTTTAAAACATCCGTAAAAATAAAGATAACTCTTGTTAAAATGATAACTCCACTTCCGAGCGGTGGATGTTCCATATAATCCAATTTTAACTCAAACTGCTCCGTAGAATCTGGTGCAGATCTTTAAGCAGTAGACTAGTATACTCTTATACCTAGTTCATTCCTGTATACAATATAAGACCGATACTGTGTACTTAGATCGGTCTTCTGGTGTATACCCTTTTCTTAATCTACCAGTACATACATTATGTTTTCAATCTACCGATGTCTTTGAATTAACGTGAGTGACCGGTGAACCTTTACCAGTGGGAATGGTGTTTGTGTTTTACACTAATGACAACTTAAATTGCTAACAATCTTCCCCTTTGTCATTGGTGGTAAAACTATACACAAAACCATACTCACTTATTGATAATTTATACCTTTAGTTTTGTAGACTTTTCTTTGCTCTATAGCACACTTCCCCTATCGGTGTGCTCCGGTTGAGTGGTTGTATGTATGTCATGTTCCTTTCTTACCTTTCCATTGTTTGAGTGTTGCTTTGCTTCCCATTTCCCTTTCTATTTCCTCTGCTTTTTGTTTCCTTTACTTTCACCTTATTCTTCTTCCCCTTTTTGCCTCCATAGGACAAAGGGTTGTTCTTAGGATTTCACATTTGTAGCTTGGTGAAGATATCCTTGTAGATAGTCTTGGCAGAGTGAAGAAACAGTGCCCATTGACCAGTTACATGTTCAATGTTCTTTTGGGCTTCTTTAAGAGAAACAATGGTGTTCTCCATATCTTCCACAGTTTTGTAATCTGTTTCATTGATCAAAACCTCTGTAGAAGTCACGATTTTCTGCATGGAATCAAATATTGGGGCCAAAAATAATTGAAATCCAATAATGTCTTGGATTATCTTATTCTCCTCTTCCACAGTCTCTCTTAGGACTAGAGAAAGACTTGTCATTTCTCTGCTAAAATTTGTTGTAGATTTATTCTTGATGTCAAATTGAGATGACAAAGCTCTTTTTTCTTCAGAGGTCTTTGCAGACTTCTCTGTCAGATCTTGCAAAAATACTTCAAAGTTTGAAGTTCAAGTCATCAAACTGCCTACCACTTGAAGTTTTTGTTGAAGCACTCTAAGGTTGGTTAACACATTTACCTTGATTTCTTCATCTTGTTTGTGGATAATCTCTACTCTTTTCTTCTCATAGTGGTCTATTGCCATAGTCTTTGGATCTGTGAGATCATCACTGATGGCTTGTGCCAAGACTTCTAGCTAGTTGATGATCGGTCCATCTTCATCTATATCAGCATCCAATATGAAGTTGTACAAGATGTTCTTTACAGTGGTTAGGACCATGTCCTGTTTCCTTTTGGTCAACTCTTTTAGCTTCCTTGTTGACATCTTGTTGATGTCAACTACTGTGTTAGTGGCTTTACTTATTTTGGATTCCTTGTCCTCAACAAATGACACCTTCCTTTTAGATGAGGAGGAGCTTGGAATATCTGCTTTCTCCTTTTTCTTGGGCTCCTATTTCGATTGAGCTTGCTTAGTATGTACAGGAATTTATTATTCCTATTCCTTATTGTCTTCATCTCCCTATTGAGTTTTATCTTCTAGTGGCACCTCTTCTTCAGGTAGATCTTCCTTGGTAGGTGCTTCTGCCTCAATCTAAGCTTCTTCTTCCAGTTGCACATTAACTTCAACATCTTTTTCTTGTTGAAGTTGTTCTTATGGTGGGACTTCTTTTGTGCACTACTCTTCAGATGTATGGAGTTCTCTCACAGGTATATAATTTCCTAGTTCTTGTTCAAAATTTATTCATTCACCAAATGTGAACTCCTCTATTTGAACATTTACATCACCGGTTGTAGGTTCTTCATGATTATTGAGTTTAACTGGTGGTGCTGGCACTTGTTCAATTTGATCCTGAGGACCTAATTTTTCAAGTGCACTGAAGTCATACTATTGCTAGAAGTCCAGAGTCTCTTTATAGACTTGTTTCTCATATCTGTTTAGAATCTAGGCAACTCTATACTTTGTATCCAAGTTCATTGCTTCTTCCTCTAGTAGAAGCTTTATTCTTTCTTCACTAAGACCAGGTCTGACCATTAACAATGTTTCCCTATTGATCCTCGTGTTTGTGCCTAGACCAGTTCTCCATTTAGTTTGAAGCCTAGAATTGAGTTCCGGTGGGAACTTGGACCTATAGTCCCTTGGAGTTCTATTGTAGTCCATAAAAGTTTCTACTATGGCTATTATGACTGACTGCTTATCATTTTCTCCTAGCAGACTATACCATTTGGCAGCATTATCTACTTGTCCAAAGTCCATCACTTCATCAACAATATCATTAACACTCATTATGCATGTCTTACCTTTTCCTGGAGAAGTTAGAATGGTTGGACAAGCTGGATATTCACTAACTTGTTCATCAATGATATCTACAATTACTGTTGACTCAGCTCCAAGCACTCCTTTCCCTTTACCGGTGTTAGAAATATGTTGAAATGTTTCTCTTTGTCGAGCTTCTTCTGCTTGCTGCTGGGTCTGAAGAAGTTTGGTCCACATCACTACTCCATCATGCACTTTCTCAGCTTCTCCAACAAGCATGATACTGATCCTCCTTTTTGTTAAGAAGGTTTGCTGGTGCAGTTCAGCCTGTTCGGTGGCTTCTTCCAAAGTGAGGTGGTTTTGAACCTTTAGAAGAGCTCATATTCTCAGCTCCTTTTCTCTTTCCATTGAAGCTTTCCATCTAGCTTCAATTATTTGTAGGAGATCATCCGATACTATCTTGTGAAGTTGGGTAGGATGCAGATTATACTTATGAATTCAATGCACTACTAATTCTTCAATCTTCCTCATGTCTTCTTCATTCACAAGTTGAAATTTTTTGCTTACAAAACCCATTCCATTGGTTTCCTTCAATCCTACCACATATTCATCAATTGTGGGATTCCTTCCTCTTGGTGGATCCTCCTTTACCGATTTTCTTGAACCCCTCTTCCTTTTAATTAGAGGAACTGTGTCTTCTAAATTTGTCTCCTCTTCTTCTCCCTCTTGGGTAGTGGTTACTGGTTCTACTTTCTTCCTTCGAGCCTTGGGTTTCTCTATCGTTGGTTTCTTCTTTGGTGTGGGGCCCCTTTTGGTGTAGACATTTTTTATCGGTGCCCTCTTTTTAAGATTCTCTTAAATCTTAGTGAATGTACTGAACCATTTTGCAAAGAGATCCAAATTTGCTTCATTTAGGGCATCAACATATGCCTTAGCAATTTTGGTAGTGATCTCATACCCCATCTCGAGAGCATACTCTATTCTTGGTTCCACTACTTGAACGATGCAGTGATCGGTGGAAACTAGAAAACACACACCATCCTTGTATGATTCAAAAAAATTTGATGACACCCGCTCCTTTGCATGCATCCTTAGTTGAAAGGCTTCAAAATGTTCATTCATTACTTTACTTAACTAGTTTCCCAATTGGTTGGCCAATTCAGCTATTTGGTGCATGACCAGTCTGTCGATTTTCCATACCACTTTGCCAATTCGAGGAAACAAATTTTGATAATAGAAGTAGAGACATACCAGTAGAGTCCCGTACTTCATAGATTTCTTCTTGACAATACTGAGCTTCTTCATATTTTCAAATATCTGCCCTTAGAGCATTCCACAAATATCATAGTTGGTGTTATCATACATTATCCGGTGGGCAACATGTATGGCTCCTCCTGGTATACTGTTGAGATTACTGGACTGATAGATTTTTTAACCTATCATTATAGATACAAATTGAACCTCGTCATCTTTGATGTCATTCACTTTCATGAGGTGACCATTGGATTTGGACTTCTTCAGCTTTGTGACAATTTCATTAGAGATCATTTGCATGGTTAAAGCTTCCCCTTCCTGACTGTATCCAGTCACACGATGCAAGTCCTCCTTGGTCATTTCGGTAACTACACCCTTCTAGAGCCAAAACTCTGGATCATGCAATTGAATGAGGACCAGTCAGATCTAGTTAGGTCAGAAGATAGTCAGATAGGTGACTCCGTTGATAAGACCGGATGACACAAGTTTCATGTATCGGTCTTGTACTCTTCCTTCCTCACACAAAGAGAGATACTCACCCTAAATGTATGTTTCATCAAGTTCTTCCTACTTAGCGAGGATAAACACAGTCACATCTTCTGTCATAAAGATGCCCTTTGGTACTATTGATAAAGCTCCAACCATATCGGTTGCCCGATTCTGGATCATCGCAATATCATGATATGTAGGACGGTCCACTTGATTTCCCTTGATCAACTTTACTGTAGAGGATTATGAAGCAATATCTTGATAATCAGTTACCAAAAAAGGTCACTTGATTGGTATTGCAGATAATAGCTCACAGTGATCAAAATGTGAGAATTTTACTTAGCATAAGAATTCGTTAATCACAAAGAAAGAAAAGTAAAACTTATGAGTAATTCTCCTTTCTTTTATAGGGTTAGGTCAAAATGGTAATTACCAAATGATAACTATTTGTTAAAAAACTATAGTAATAAATGCCTTACCTAACTTTTCTTTCTATTTTTTCCAACCGGTGATCCAACTTTTTTGGTTTGGAAAACTTGGGTTGATTACTTATTACCTGTCCAGTTATCCTTGTAGACTGAGTGAGTCTAATTCTCACCAGTCCTACTAGGAACGGTAGATCATCTACCGGTTCCCTTTAGGTCTTCTCAGCTCAGTTTGCTGAAGAGATATCACCATCAGCAGATGGTGATCTTTCCTCTATTTTCTCCTCAGCGGAGCTCTTTGATTCCTTTTTGAACCAAATATGTCTGACCAATTCTTTCCTTTTCATAGATGACCAATTTTTGCAATTTTTGGCTAGGTGTCCAACTTTGTTGCAGTGATAGCAGACTATCCCGGTTGCCTTCAATGGGTTCACCCTTCTAGTGTTAGGTGATTTACACCATGAGTCACTGTGACTATGTATCCCACAGTTTTCACAATAGGTTGTGCTCTGCTTCTTGTTTCTCTTGGTGAATACCGGTCTTGGGGATCTAAATGCCATTATCTTTGATCTACATTCTTCAGCCTTGTGTCCAAAATTATTGCATGCATAGCAGTAGCCCTTGAAGCTTCCCCTGCTTCCACTAGACATAGTTGTGGGGCTAGAGCAACATTCATTGGTCTTGTGGCCATACTTGCAATAGTTCATCCAGTAGGTGTTGTTTGGCTTTACCGATGCATTCCTATAGTCATTTGTTCTATGACCCAATTTCCCACAATGAGTGCAAGAAGTGTTGAAGTTCTTCTTGCCTTTTTGTGCCAGCGGCTTCTTCTTTTCTTTATTTCTTATCTTGTCTCTAGAAGACGCACCAGTCTCTTTGGTGACTTCACCGGTGAATCCAAGACCAGTGTGATCTTTATGCTTTCTTTGAGCTTTAAGTTGATCATCAAGCTTGAATGAGCTCTCATTGTATCTTCTTAGGGTTTCCTTTCTTTCTTCAAGTTCTTTCATCTGTTCCTTCAATTGATATAGCTCTAGTGCCAATCTTTTGCATGCTTCATCCCTATCATGCCATCTCTTTTGCATGTTGGTGTTTTCTTGGGTGACAATTTGCATGTCTTCTTGGAGTTGCAAAATGATAAATTCATTCACCCCTATAGCTTCCTCTGCCCAGTTTCTTTCTTTTTCAGAGGCGGTTAAAGACTTAACTGTTGTGTTTCTTTCATTTTGAACTTTTCTCTTTTTCACAATCAGTTCAGTCAACCTCAGGGTATTCTCTTCTTTCTCCCTTTTGAGATTGGAGATCTGACTGGTTAGGATCTGGTTCCTTTCCATGAGCTCAGAGACTGCCTCCTCAGCTTCATCAAATCCACTCTATCTAGAGAGTTCATCAATGGTCTCATTGCTCTCATTCAATTGCAGAGCCAACTCCTTTATTTTTGCAAGTGATCTCCTCAGCCTATTCTCCAAAGACACAATGATGTCGTTGGCTTCCTCTAGCTATTTCTGATACCTGTAACCCTCCATGATCTTTCTCTCAAGTGGTTAAGCTTTATATATGATAACTTAGCTCTGATACCAATTGTTATTACTAACCGATTATTGAGAGGGGGGGTGAATCAATAAAAGCTATTTCTATTCCAATTCAACACTTGTTTAATTATTCTTCTAAGATAAGCATAATGTAAACAATCATCAACAAGCATAAATTGAAATATACATATCAACACAAGATGTGTACATGGAAACCCTCGGTTAGAAGGAAAAAATCATAGTGATATAGATCTCACAGCTTCACTACTACAGAATGAAGGCACCCTATTAGGAGCTTACAAAGCACTGGTGAAGGTGCTACCCAATTAAGGGATTTTATAGAAGATCGGTTAAGATTTTAACCCTATTAAGAGTTGCCCGGTTAGAGGTCTTTCAACATCAACAAACATGTTACCCTGTTAGAGGATTTTACAAAGAACTGATTAGGTCCACCCTGATAGAGGGATTTCAATTTTCTTTCACACCTTATAAAAGCAATCATCTCATATGAAACTGATTGTCTGATTAGATCATGCATGTTGATCTCTTCCCCGGTTTGCCTAGTTGTTGAATCTTTTCTATCTCTTTTCCTTTCACCTCTAGTGATTGTGATCTTTTCGCAGATGTCTCTTCACTGCCCTGTTAACTCAACAACTTTCAACAACACTATTCTTGCATCCTATGACCTATATTTATAAAGATTTCTCCTTCATGAAACCCTTAACTCATAGAACTACCAGGCTATAAACTCAACAATAAATCATGCAACTAGCAAAAAGTTATGCATTCTGATCTGGAGTTTACCTTTTAAAACATCCGTAAAAATAAAGATAGCTCCTATTAAAAAGCTAACTCCACTTCGGAGTGGTGGATGTTCCGTATAATCCAGTTTTAACTCAAACTGCTCCGCAGAATCCGGTGCTGATCTTTAAGCACTAGACTGATATACTCTTATACCCAGTTCATTCATGTATACAATATATATAAGACCGGTACTATGTACTCAGATCGGTCTTCCGGTGTATACCCTTTTCTTAATCTACCGGTGCATACATTATGTTTTCAGTCTACCGGTGTCTTTGAAGTAATGTGAGTGACCGGTGAACCTTTACCAGTGGGAATGGTGTTTTTGTTTTACACTAATGACAACTTAAATTGCTAACAGTTAATTTAAATAAAATGAAATTAAACAAACATGATTATGTTCAGATGAGAGACTCTATTGTGGTTAATTTGAATGAAGAAGATAGCCTTGATGATGATGACTATAATTTTATGATAAAATGATGTTACTACCAATGATTTTTATGATATGTATGATCTCATTGATTTTAATCATGATTTACCTTCTAGACTTGCAAAACAATTATCCCTACCTCCTAGTGACAAACAAATTGACTCATCATTAGAGCATGGTCCTTGTTTAAAACTTGTGATGGCTCTATCCATCGTGCTTGATGTTGTGCCTCTTGCATTTTGTCCACCTTCCCTAAATAATAAACACCAAGATGGGGGGTAGGCTATATGCTTAACTATCTCCTCTTGTATAATAGATTATTTTTGTATTTTTTGTTGTACTATGTTTCCCTTGTGATTTTTTGTTTTCTCTATATTTTGTGTATATATATTTAAATGACCCTTGTTTCTCTGTTAGCACAAGGTGGTAAATGAATAAACCTATCGTGATAGTCCTCTATTTTCATCTCATTTCTTCTATATGTTGTATATGTGTTATGGTGTTCATGTGTTATTATTCATAAAAGTGCTTTTGTTTTGTCTAATTAGGGATGGCACAAAGTGGTAGAAAGCATCCTTTTTGGTCACCGCAATGTTGGCCCAAAAATACTATTTTTTGTATCTCTTATGTGATCTTATTCCATTATACTCTATTTTTTCTACCTTTGGGGGATGATATCAATTCATTTAGTATAATTATTGATATACATGATTTATTATATGGTCATAGTGACCCCAGTAGATCACTTTTGTGATCTCTTTATCATTTTTTTCATTTCCCTTGGGTTTTCCTTGATTAGAGACATCACATAGTAGAAACATATCTTGTGGGTGCATGTATGCTCTTTTAAATCCATTTCTCCCATTAAGGCATTTTCAATCACTTTAATGTGGGACATACACTCCACTCCTTGTTTCACATTTTTCACACACATACATAGAAATTCAATGCAATCTCTCATACAAATGGATAAGGAGACAATGTTTTCCTTGGATTCATCTTTTACATTACAATATCATGTCTTGTGCATTATTTAATGGATCCCTTAGGGGGACATCTTCTTCCTTAGGGACTAATCCTCCTATGGGGGATTTTCTAGTGGATTATGCTTCACTTTGTTAAATCCTTTTTTGATGGGTTGAACAACATAATAGAGCTTTCTAGACCTTCAATTCCATCTTTTTCACTAGTATTTTCTCTTCACATGGCCCATATTAAGTCAAAACCTTATAAGGATATTTGTTCATCTCTCTCTCTCTCTCTCTCTCTCTCTCTCTCTCTCTCTCTCTCTCTCTCTCTCATGTTGCTTCTTTTAACTTAGTTTTGGACTTGATGAAGACCTCATTCACTTGGGGTTTTTTTGTTTCCTTGTCTCCTTGACCTCGATAGTATTTTTTCCAATGCATTGATCTAATTTACCCTGAGCATGAGGTATTATAAATCTCTCACTAAAGTGGAGGCTAAATGTACCATCCTAAATTGTAAGAACCTAAATTAGATGCTCAATTAGGTCTCTTTTTAGTGTTCTTGATTTTTCATGTCTAGTATGCTTGATCCATCCATGCACTACCTACATTTTCAAAAAAAATTCCACCTTCCTAACTCCCAAATTTAATTTCACCATCTTTTGGTGGGAAGAGGTCACCTAGGTCAATATATTATCAAGAAGAGGCTTCCTAGGCTAGAAGAGGTCACGCAACCCTATCTCTTCCCTGGATTTTTCCCCCAAAATTTGGATCGGGGCTCCATCTCATTAGTTTAGTGGGATTTCTAGATTAGAGTACCAAAATATTACAAGAGGTATAAAAGAAACCTACTTCTCATTTGGACATAAGACAAGTTGGATTTCAAGTGATCTCCTACAATTTCACATCCAAGCATTCAAGATCAAGGCTTCATTAAATTTTCAAGCATCTAAAGCATCTTTGAAGATAATCTTCTCCATTGTAACAAATTTCTCTCTCATGATGGCCAAGTAGAGGAGAATTCAATCAAGAAAGGATATCCTTTATCCATCGACATTCATTCATCCATCCATTATTCAAAGAAATATTTAATTAATCATAACACTATTGAATAAATTTGAGGAATATTTTTGGATCTATGCATTTGCAAAGGGCATCCTTGATTCTTCTTTACATTCCAAGATTCAAAGAAAACATACTACTATATTCGATCAACATACAAGCATATTCATAGACATCACAATCTAAATATCCATTTATGAAGGTATATGCATTTTAAAATTGGATCTAATATTTACTTTAGATTTACAATATTCCCTTTCATACAAACTTCATGAGATTAGCAGTTATCAACTTAACAATGATCTCACAATGTTGGAACCCAAGGATTTTGTTACAATCGAAGACTATGTCACTAAATTAAATGAGATAATACAAAACCTCATGGATTATGGAATTGACAAGATGGATGCATAGTTGATCTATATTTTTTGGGAAAAGCTTCCATAAAAATACACAACATTTGTTTCTAGCTTCCAAACCCATTGATTAACAATGGGTAGTTCATTCACTAAGACATAATTTGATGCATTCACAAAAATATTGATGTTAGAGCAATCAAAATTAGTGAGCATGGGGATTATCAAGTCTTCAAATTCCAAAGCTTTGATGGCTAATCATGGGAATCAAATTAATCAAGTCAAAGATTCCAACAAGAAGCATAAGTAGGGCTATCCAAAGACAAAACAAGAGAAAGCACAATCATCCTCTCCACAATAAGACAATTCTTCATCCTCTCCTAAGATGTAATCATCTAAAAAGGATAGTATTACTTGTGCATACTATAATAAGAATATACATGAAGAGCATTATTATTATACAAAGGATTTAATGAATTGAAGCATCCTCTTGAGAAGAATAAAATTAGTTTTCCTTCAAGAATGTCTACTTGAGATTTTTCTTTACAACAAAAAAAAATTGACAAGGAAAAGAGTCACACTTTTGGAATAAGTAAACATAAAGGACAATCTCTTTGCACTACTATAGGTCATGACTTAGGGAGATGGATTATAGATTCAGGGGCTTCTCATCATATGGCATGTTCATAGTTAGTTTCATCTTCATTTGAGCCTTGCAACATGCCACTGATATTGATGGGAAATCATCCATATATAAATGTGACTGGGAAAGGATCCATTGACATTGGGGAGGACATCTTCAATTTTTTTTTGTGTATACCTCACTTAACCAATAATCTTCTTTCCATCTATCAAATCTCTAATGGTACAAAAAGTATGACTATGGAGTTCACTCTTGATTCAGTTATTATCAAAGACTTGGAAAGTGGAGATATTATTTCTAATGGGGTGTTGGGTTATGCATCTCATTTTTACTCCTATGTATACTATATATTCCTATTGATCATTATCATTCTTTAGATGATGATCATACTTCTAGTTTGGACTCAAAAATTGAGGAGAACTTTGGCTAATTGAACTTGGGTATTCTCACATGTGATCAAATTCTTGAGCCTTCCAGTCCATCTCCTCCTGTTGATATATCACATCTAATACTTCATATGATGATGCCTATGTTTCTGCTATTTTGGTTCTTGTAATTCAATTCAACAAGATATACATTATATTCTAGACATAGTTTCTTGGGATGACTACTTGACAGAAATTATAGGTTTGTTTGTGGGATCCAATATTGCATATTTGGGAGAAATTATTGATGATATTCATCTTGTCTTTGATGGAGATGATCCTTCTTCAAGTTTTTTTCAAATAACACCTTGACCATAGGGGATTCACATAGAGAACATGAATCATAGCACGTATATTCATGACATACTAAAGAATCTGGGCCCTATTTTCAAAAAATATTACCCCAAACTCCTTTTTTGTCATCACACTCCAATACCCACCTAGTACCCCATGTATCCATTTTCCTATATACACCCCCACCCCCCACCCCCCCTTTCCTAAAAAATAAACTCACCTCCCTATTTAGTAAATATATTGCCCCTTAAGTGAAGACCCCGTGATCTTGACCCCCTTCTTCATTCTTTACATGAACATCCTTCACAATTTGAAATGATTGTGGGTACTTTGGACCAATATTTGGAGGAGGTCTCTTTTTCTTCATAAGAGATACTTGATTCTTTGGATAGTATTCTACAATCATATCCACTAGATTCTTGTTTGTCTTTTCCAGTAGTTTGGCATAGTACACCTAATTTGAAGGGGGAAACTATTAGCATCAACATGGGGACACTTGAGATATTTTTAGAGACTCCATATATCTTGATATTTCTTCATATATATTCCTTTCATTATTGGGGAGACTTCATTCATGTGCCTTTATTTTTGTTTCTTCCTAAGTGGAGAAGCATTGTTCAATAATCATGGAGCATCTTATATATCCAGCTTAGAGAATCTACCATTGGTGTACATTATACATTGAGGGACACTACTTTGTATCTCTTCTTCTCTCTTATGAGGCTAATTTTTCCTCACATGGAGTTTTATCCTTCTCATTCTTCTTTGAGAGTTCTTTTTCATTTATGTCTCTCTTTTGGGTAGGAGTTTTGTTCCACTGGGTTTTCTCCTTTTCTTTTCTTGTGAGAGATTGAATTTCATAATTCACATGGGTACCTAACATGGTCTAGTAGTCAAGACCCATCTTGCAAGGTTATCTTGAGTTTGCATTCCCCTAACATTCACTTAAGGGGGTGTGTTGGTGTAATTACTCTCTCATAAAATTATACTTTTCTTAACTTAGGATAATGCATTTAATAGAAATTTTCATAGGAGACACTTAAGGAGTTCCATATCTAGGGAATATGGTTGTATGATAAATTTTACATTTGGTGGTGTGATCTTGTTATTATATTTTCATATTCACTTATAATGGAATGAAAATTTTACCTTTGATAGGTGATCCACCTTTATTGGAGTTATCTATTATTTTCTCCTACCTAACCTTGCACGTCATTGAGCCACATATCATCCTTATGTTCTCTCTTCTCCTATTGCCTTTTCTATATAAGCAGACACATGTACATTGTACTCAGTTCAGTTTATTACATCTCGATGATAATATTATATGTTCTTTTCTATCTTGTTCTCTCTTTATTTCATGCTATTCATTAGCCTCTATATCTTTGGTTTCTATAGGAAAATTCTTAAAAAGAAGGTAAATTTTGTTTTATAAAGGCACTTTCATCCACAAAAGGTTGATTTTGTTCATAAAAAGAGTATTTTTTCACTAGAAAGATGCTTTTTTGTAGAGAAGAGATGTTCCCTTCAAAGAACATCCAAAACCCCTTAAACTTATATAAACCAATCGTAACAAAATCAACTATATCCAAATTAAATAGGATCATAAACATCTTGAATGTGTTAATATTATGGAAAAAACAACTAAGAGGTGGGGGTGAATTAGTTGTTACCAATACCTTAAACTTAAAACCCTTAAATCTAATCTGTATAAAATAAATGTAAAACATGCATGCATAAACAAATTAGAAACACATTCACACAATTTGACACAATATTTTTAACGTGAAAACTCAGTTAGGGGAAAAAACATGGTGGGGTTGATTACCCACAATAAGAAAATACCTTTTACGAAGTGGGTATGTGCAGGATCATGGTATGCCAAAAAGTGGCGATGTGAAAAAAACTTATTTTCACTCATCCAAAAGTGCACAAATAGATTTGTTGACTTTTTGGTAGGCCTGCGTGTCAGTACACCTGGCCAAACCAAAAGCCAAACCTGAAGGCATTATCAGATATCCAATATTTTCCAGTGAATATAAATCACTGTACCCAGCCACGTTCAATATTTTTTCATTGCAAAAAATGTGAACACAACTAGGCTTTCAGATATCCGGTCCCATATCCCCTATCCGATTTTTCCCAAATTTCCCGAGTAAGTGAAGCTTCTATTTTTTATTGTTTTAATTGTTTTTTGTTGTTTTTAAATATAAATATATCATTTTTTATATAAAAATTAGGGTAGCAATGAGTTTTTGTATTGTTTTTTAAAATTCATTGTAATTATCTATTTTTTTTCATTGCTATCAGACATGGAATCAGAGAACCCTCCTAATGATCCTGCAAACAATCCAGACCCACCTCCCAACAATCCCCCACCTCCAGAAGATGTACCTATCACAAACCCTCATCGTTTAGAAGATCTAATAGGAGATAATCTAAATGAACTTAGAGGATTGGAAACCGCATATGCCAATATCCCCACATTGCACCCCATGTTTACGACATTGAACACAATAATTGAAAACATGGAGAAACTGACACATCAACATAATGATGCACTTCTTTGGTGCGATTCCATGCATGCCTAGTTTGATGATGGGCTTGATTATGATCAAGTCATGAACCTAAATATAAGAAAACATGACATAGCTAATATTTTTGTGGATCCTAAAGCTAGTCTAAAAGTAGACCCTAAAAAAACCAAGTTGTCAATTAAATGATGCACAAATAGTGCAATACATGATAACTTTTGGGACTGTTGGTAGATGGTTTTTGATAGACCACCTCACAACAATTTGGATGTCCCATTTTATTTTCTTAGAAAATTGTATGCTGAATTTGTGCTCGGTCACAAGGTGGATTATTGGATTATGAGATAGAACTAGGGTGTAGGTTTAGGTGCTCCGCAAGATAGGCCATCATCACAATGGGTGAAATCCCGCACATATGTCCCCACTCCTGAGATTTAACCACCTCCCACAGTGCAGCATCCAGACATTATTGTTGAGGCTGGCTCATAGACTATTCGAGCCATTCACGCGTTGAGTGATCTACTGGTTATGTAGAGCACAACATTATTGCCTCCTCATGCTGATGCTTCTGGTGCTTCCATGAGCTCACATGTTTGTGTGGCCCACACTTGCGTCATATGCAAGAATATTTGCCTTGGTCCCCTGACTGATAGTGATACATATAGTTTTGGCTTCGATGGGGATGACTCTACACAGCACACTACAAGCACTAAAGCAGCTCATGGAGATGTGCATTAGGAGCCTACAGTGCCATGGACTCCCACTATTATGGTAAGGGTAAACCATTCACTTTTTACATTGTTTTTAAATTTTATTGTTTGTATTTTTAGTAGAATTTCCTTATAATAATTTCCCACTTATGTCTTTCTATGTGTTACATTTATGTTCAGTTGATGACAGAGGAGGAGATGGCACAGGTGGAGGGGTCCATGCTTTCGGCCATATCATTTGGTCTTGACTCTTCCACGGTACATATGTTTTAATGTACTCATTGGTTTCCTTTTAAATTATGATAATAGTATATGTACATTGTTTTCTAATTTTTATGATCATCTTTTACATACTAATGCAGGTGTCACCAGTTGCCACCGGGGGGCAATGTGAGGGGGTGTAGGTCTCAGCTGTTGATAAAGGAAAGGTAATTAAGTAATTTAGTTTGTTTATGCATACATGTATACTTGTCAATTGTGCGTACTCATTTCTAATTTACATGGTTTATTTGACAAAGAGTGGCATGTGATGATGTCATGAGACCCTATCATCATGATAGAGTCACAGGCATATCCATTCGGAGTGATAGCCCCATGGTACGTACATTTCTAAAGTTATTAGTGTGTATTTTTCTATCAAGTATATATAATATGGCCAAGTTATGATAATATGAAGTATCTATTTGACTTTTGTAGGTCACTCCTTGTTTGAGGGAGCCAGAACAGCAAGGGTTTTTATCGCTCATGACTTAGCCAACAATCTCTGAAGAAAGTTCAACACAGGTAAGTTTTAATGTTAATTCAGTTATTTTGTAAACATATGTTTGCTACCAAGTTTTTAACATTAAATAGTATAACTCATTGATCAATCTCATGTTCGTAAACATATACAGGTGGGAGTCATCATTGGTGGCACTATTCCTGTGCTATCTAGGACATATATCAGGTCTCCTACCTGTGGGAGGAGACAGAGAGGCGAGGTCTATGAGAGTTCAATTTTAGTTTAAATTTTATTTATTATTGTTGACTATGATTCCTTATTTTAATCTAACTTGGGGTTTCACTTTTGTGTTTGAATGCAAGATCCATTAGAGTCGAAGAGTACTTCAAAGAGGCTCCATTTTGATGATCCACCAGTAGAATAGGATGTCCTAGAAATATTTGTAGTTGAACTTCTTATTTTGAGATGTCATGTGACATATTTTGAGATGGTGTATGCCACATTGTATCTAGATATGTTGACATATTATCATGAGGACATAATTATTGTTCATTTTGATATATATATGAAACTTGATATTCGATCCAATTTGTGAATTGTGTATTCATTTATTCATTGTTAGTATGTAAATATGCTTGTGTGTATGTACTCTTTGTACAATTTATGCCTTAAGTATATTCATGTATATTCAAGTACAATATTCATAACCTGAATTCATGTGTATGGGCTATGTGCATGACTTAAGTGAATTCATGTTGTATGCTTTATAATTATGTGCTACATGTATGCTTCATGACTTAAGAAAATTTATGTGTATGCTTTATGTGCTACATGTGTTCACACGTGTAATTCATCATTTGAGGTATATAAGGATATCTATTAAAGTGGTTTCAAGGTTTGTAGACTTACCTTTTATTCCCAATGGCTAAAAGACTTCAAACTAGCCTAATTACATAATCAAACACCCTTTTGGCCATATCAAAACATATTGGTCTTTTGGACAAAATATCAGTACTCTGTCTGTACCCTTGCAAATACACTAGGAATACCAAAGAAACAGGGTCTTGTAGCATCTCATGGATCACCGATACCTCTCATGAGGTCTGAGTTATGAGGCTTGATAGTTTGCTGACCAATCGTGCTTAGTGCAACTTTTAACTGACCCTCACTGTAAGTTTTGGCATCGAGCAAGACTGGCATGCCAAAATAAAAAAAATTGAATCTCCCAAAGTAGAGAGAGGTTATTTTAGGCCTCAAAAATTTCATCCTGTAGCATCTCATAGATCTATGATACCTCTCATGGGCTCTGAGTTATGAGCCTCGAAAGTTCACTGCCCAATCATGCTTAGTGCACCTTGGGGACACTTTGGTCCGGCGTGGTCCAGAACGTTGTGCTGACTTAGTGGTCAAAATAGGGTTGTGCCTAATGTTTACCTTCCCAACCAGAGCTAATGGCGTAGTCCATTCGGTACCAGGACGAATGGTTTGGAAGTAATCCATTGGTGCAACTTTCAACTGATCGTCAACGCAAGTTTTGGCATCGAGCGAGACTGGAGTGCCAAATTCAAACAAATTTGAATCTCCTAGAATGGAGAGAGGTTATTGTAGGCCTCAAAAATTTCATCTTGTAGCATCTCACAGATCTCCAATACCTCTCATGGGCTCTAAGTTACAAGCCTTGAAAGTTCACTGCCTAATCGTGCTTAGTGCACCTTGGGGACACTTTGCTCCAACGTGGTTCGGAACATTTTGCTGACTCAGTGGTCAAAACAAGGTTGTGCTGAGCATTTACCCACCCAAGAAGAGCTAATGGTGTAGTCCATTCAGTTTTGGAACAAACGGTTTGGAAGTAATCCATTGGTGCCACTTTCAACTGACCCTCATTGCAAGTTTTGGCATCGAGCAAGACTAGCATGCCAAATTCAAACAAATTTGAATCTCCCAGAATGGAGAGAGGTTTTTTTAGGCCTCAAAAATGCCATCTTGTAGCATCTCATGGATGTTTGATACCTCTCATGAACTCTAAGTTACGAGCCTCGAAAGTTCGCTGCCCAATCGTGCTTAGTGCACCTTGGGGACACTTTGCTCCGGCATGGTCTGGAACATTCTGTTGACTCAGTGGTCAAAATGGGATTGTGCTTAGCATTTAACCACCCAACTAGAGCTAATGGAACAGTCCATTTGGTGCCAGAATGAACGGTTTGGAAGTAATCCACTAGTGCAACTTTCAACTGACCCTGACTACAAGTTTTGGCATCGAGCGAAACTAGCATGCCAAATTCAAAAAAAATTGAATCTCCCAGAATAGAGAGAGGTTATTTTAGGCCTTAGAAATTTCATCTTGTAGCATCTCACAAATCTCTGATACCTCTCATGGGCTCCAAGTTACAAGCCTTGAAATTCGCTGCCTAATCGTGCTTAGTGCACCTTGGGGACACTTTGCTCGAATGTGGTCTGGAATGTTCTACTGACTCAGTGGTCAAAATGGGGTTGTACCTAGTGTTTACCCACCCAACTGGAGCTAATGGTATAGTCCATTTGGTGTCGGGATGAATGGTTTAGAAGTAATCCATTGGTGCAACTTTCAACTGACCCCCATTGCAAGTTTTGGCATTGAGCGAGACTGGCGTGTCAAATTCAAAAAAAATTGAATCACCCAGAATGGAGAGAGGTTATTGTAGGCCTCAAAAATTTCATCTTGTAGCATCTCATAGATCTCTAATACCTCTCATGGGCTCTGAGTTATGAGCCTTGAAAGTTCATTGCCCAATCGTGCTTAGTGCACCTTGGGGACACTTTGCTCCGGCATGGTCCGGAATGTTCTACCGACTCAGTGATCAAAAAGGGGTTGTGCATAGCATTTACCCACCCAATCAGAGCTAATGGTGTAGTCCATTTAGTGCTAGGATGAATGGTTTGGAAGTAATCCATTGGTGCAACTTTCAACTGACCCTCACTGCAAGTTTTGGCATTGAGCGAGACTGGCATGCTAAATTCAAACAAATTTGAATCTCCCAGAATGGAGAGAGGTTATTGTAGGCCTTGGAAATTTCACCCTATAGCATCTCATGGATCTCTGATACCTCTCATGGGGTTTGAGTTACGAGGCTCAAAATTTTTTTGCCCAATCGTGCTTAGTGCACCTTGGGGACACTTTGGTCTGGCGTGGTCCAGAATGTTATGCTAACTCAGTGGTTGAAATGGGGTTGTGCCTAGCATTCACCCACCCAACCAGAGCTAATGGCATAGTCCATTCAGTGCTAGGAAAAATGGTTTGGAAGTAATCCATTGGTGCAACTTTCAATTGACCCTCACTGCAAGTTTTGGCATCGAGAGAGATTGGCATGCCAAATTCAAAAAAAATTGAATCTTTCAGAATGGAGAGATGTTATTGTAGGCCTCATAAATTCCATCATGTAGCATCTCATAGATCTTTGATACCTCTCATGGGGTCTAAGTTATGAGTCTAGAAAGTTCACTTCCCAATCATGCTTAGTGCACCTTGAGGACACTTTGGTCCGGCGTGGTACGGAACGTTCTGCTGACTTAGTGGTTGAAATGGGGTTGTTCCTAGCATTTACCCACCCAACCAGAGCTAATGGCATAGTCCATTTGGTGCCAGGATGCAATCCTTGAACATTATCCCTTCACCCAGAGAATCATCATTTTACTTTGGACACATTTGACCAATTTTGACTCAATGACTCCAACTATTACATCATTTAACAATACAAATGTAATGGAATTAAGACAATATGAATGTAAGGATGCAAAATTAAGACAATAAAAATTATATAAGGATACAACATTCATAGTAAGGAAACACATTTTTTGCACTTTACATGGCATTAAGACGATACAAATGTGAGCTTTTAATATTTGCAAATCAACCCCATGGGCTCTTTTATATTTCCAATTTTGCATCTAATTTTGCATCTAATTTTGCATCAAATTTTTTATATACAAAATTTTGCATCTAAATATGCACATTACATTTGATTGTTGTTTTTATATACAAAATTTGGCATCTAAATATGCACATTACATTTGATTGTTGTTTTTATATACAAAATTTGGCATCTAACAATGCACATTACATTCGATTGTTGATTTTATATACAAAATTTGACATCTAAATATGAAAATTACACAACTATATATAAAAAATAAGTTTCCTTTTCACTCCAATCCCTGCATTTAGAAGGCAGAAGAAAAGTTAATAGAGAATATAAGAAGTGCCCTTTTGGAATCTAAATATGCAAATTACAGAAGTATATTTTAACTTGAGTTGAACTTACCTATTGAAGTGTGCCTGAAGGGTCATCTCTTTGCTTGAGAGTATTCTGTATTGCTTCATGATCAGTAGTACTAATAGTCCAAAGTTCCTTTATCTTTGGTTTTCCTTGATGTTTCACCAACTTAACATTGGATGCTATAACAAGGTGTGAATACATGAGAATGGTTTTGTGCTTCTCATAGTCTTCAAATGCAGGAATGCCTTTATTTCTAATCATATATGTGAGCAACCATGTTCCCGCAACAACATGTGATCCTGTTGGATATGTGAACATATCATCATTTGTTGTCACTTGTGAAAGTTTCTACTTTCCTTGTACATAATGTGCTAACCAATAATCCGATCTCTCATCATTCCCTTCTGGTACAACCAATGCAAAAACATGTCCTGGCTGTAGAAGATCTGAAAGATGGTCATAGTCAAGTGAACAATCCATGTCATCATTTATTACAGAGACTATGAGAGATAAAGGAGTAAGATAATGTGGAACCCATGTATCAACCCACTCACTTGACTCACACTGAAGACAACTCGAACAATAACAAGCAAACTCTCATGTCCAAATTGTCCATGTACCAGCATCTGAGCTTCGAAATGAATGCATTTTTGAATAATCATTCACAGTTTGACAATCCAACCTATCTCCTATTGTGCCCAACTCAACCAACCAAAATAATTTGTGCACCATTGAATCAAGAGTCCCCGGCTATGACAATGTTGAAGTACACCAATCAACAATAGAATGGGCATCAATGAGTTCTGCACTTGAAATCCTCAGTTGCTCCTTAAGTAGAGCTCTCTTTATGCATGCACCTACTCCATCATGCTCCCCTTTTCCATGACTGGCCTAAAAAAAACTCCAAATATGAGGTACACCTCTCTCTACATGCATTCTACATAACCAATAAAACATATGAGCATTTTTTAATTGACCTGTGCAATTATCTGACCAAATGAGATGTCTATCCATAGCAATATTATTTTCCCGCACCCACTCAAAATAATTCTCAAAGCAATGTTGGACAAACTCAGATGAGTGCAATCTATCATCGCTCATATAAAAATGGTACTCTCTGATTATCTTATGGTCATCTTCTGTACTATCAGGGGAATGTCTATATGTTATGTGCACAAAAATAGAAACCTAAATAGAATTGTAATATTGAGCTTGCAACTCATTTTGGGGATGCAATGTATAGTTCTCTACAAAGTCAACAATCGGTATAATAGTGCCAATCCGGAAAGTGTCCTTACACATCCTGAATTGTTGATCCAACCACTGAGACCTGTGACTATGCCTTGCATACTTGTAAAAAAGATTCTTCCTGAAATCTGAAATAAAATCAGCTACCTTGCATTCTTTAGTAACCAACTCACATCTAGAGCCTTCACCTCCACTTTTTAATGTATATTTAACGGTTTCATATACCTTTTTGTGGATAATTGTCTTTCCAAAATTGTGTTCGCAGCCCTCATGAAAACATTCAACAAACTTCACTAGCCCACCACAATCTGAGCACTTGTCATTTAAGCAATCTTTTCTATAAAAGAAACATCCATCATCTCTAGGACATAAAAAATGATCTAGCAAGTCTCTTGATGATTTTGGAAGAGCACTTGCACCACACTCCTCCAATATTTCACTACCATGCAAAGTAGAATGAATGGATCGTAACAATTAATGGTGCATTGAAAACTCCACATGATATTTGCAACAACAACTATTTCAAATCTTAAGAGGCACACACAAAAAAGGCTTCAAGGCTTCAAAAGCTCTTTGTGATATTTGCAATTTTGCATGTGTCTCACAAAATTTTTTGAACAACATTGTTTGACTCACCTCCAAATAATGTTTGGGATGTGGGGTGCGGTCTCGAATGCCAATTCTCAACTTCAAGACATCCTTCACATTTGGTGACACTCTTGAGTTAAATTGCCAAAATAGTTTAATTTGATCCTTCACAGCATCGATAAGCTTCTTATCACAACATGAAAGTCTCCCACCATAAGCCCATGTATCATTTTGAAGAGGATCATCAAGTCTTTCTCTTCTTGCAAGTGCTCTATCCAAAGTTTTACGATTTAGATTCAAGTCAACACAAGTTTGTCTCATCAAATGAGTCTTTCTCAAATGATGACTTACCAAAGAGGTTGTAATAACCCTCCTAGCGGCTCTCTTATCTTTTTCCTTGGTAATCTTCCCAATGGAATTGAGAGCACTAAAAAGATTTCTCACAATAATAGCATTCCGCTCCTTTTTCTTGTTTACACTAATCTTCAATTTGACTAGTATATGTCTCATCTTTTTCATCTTTAACAATTGCACAAACATTTGACATTGCTCAACCAACATCTTGTGCCTAAAAAATTGATCAAAAAGTTTTGAAACCCACAACCGAATGGTTCTTTCTGATCTCTTGCCATCAAAATTTCTCATTATGTTCTCATCAATTTCAAGTAACCATTTAGCTCTTCTTGAAGGTCTCAATTTTGAAGTTTGTCTTTCTTCCTCCAAAGGGACTTCATTTCTCATATAATTTGGAGATGTGTAATGTTGATTTGGTTCATCAGCACCATTATCATTGTCAATTCCTTCATATTCAATTGGTGGACTATCATTGGAAATGTCCACACTTCCATTGGCCACATCTACATGTTCATTTTCAAAACCTACATTTTCATCTTCAAAACCTAAATTCTCATTTTCAAAACCTACATTTTCATCTTTCAATTCATGTTCTTCACTTGAAACCACATTCAAAGGTGGGTCTATGCCAACATCTTCATTCATATTTACCATTCCTTGTCTTTTATTCCGATGGGAAACCATATCCATTTCTCTATACACTTCAACATCTTCATTTGTGAGTCTCCTCTTCCGTTTATGCTTTCGATGACTACTAATCCCCATAGTTAAACCAAAAAGTAGATGCAAATACCTTTGGTAATAGAGAAAATCTCCCCCAAAAAAGATGAAATACCTTTGGTAATAAAGAAAATCACCCCACAAAAAGATGAAATACATTTGCTAATAGAGAAAATCACCCCAAAAAATGATGAAATACCCTTGGTAATCGAGAAAATCACCCCAAAAAAAGATGAAATACCTTTGGTTATAGAGAAAATCACCCCAAAAAGTGGTTTTTTGTCTTCTCGTTGCAACTTGAATCCTGTAATTCAAGCAAAACACGTGACTCTCTGGACGGACCCAGAGAATCTTGTTTTTTTTTTAACACTAGTGAAAAGGATCGGATATCCAATATCTTACTCTTTCTCACTCTCACTCTCCTCTCTCCTCTCTTTCTCTCCTCTCTCCTCTCTCTCTCTCACCTAGAGAGAGAGAGAGAAAGAGAGAGAGAGAGAGAGAGAGAGATCTCACTCACCTTTTTCTCTCCTATCTTTCTCTCTCTCACCTAGAGAGAGAGGAGAGCGAGAGAGAGAGAGAGCGAGTGAGAGAGAGAGAGAGAGAGAGAGAGATAATGTGGGAATGAGGTCATGAGGAGTTTCCAGGGGTCCTAACATGTGATAAGGCATACTAGGACCCCTAGGAAGTCCTCATGACCACTTTCGACACATTTGAATGCTCAAGTGTGTCCTAAAGGGTCGTAGGACGCCTTAGGACACACTTGAGCATTCAAATGTGTCGAAAGGGTTCATGAGGACTTCCTAGGGGTCCTAACATGTGATAAGGCATACTAGGACACCTAGGAAGTCCTCATGACCCCTTTCGACACATTTGAATGCTCAACTATGTCCTAAGGGGTCGTAGGACCCCTTAGGACACACTTGAGGGTTCTAATGTGTCGAATGGGGTCATGAGGACTTCCTAGGGGTCCTAACATGTGATAAGGCATACTAGGACCCCTAAGAAGTCCTCATGACCCCTTTCAACACATTTGAATGCTCAACTTTGTCCTAAGGGGTCATAGGACCCCTTCAGACACACTTGAGGGTTCTAATGTGTTGAATGGGGTCATGAAGAATTCCTAGTGGTCCTAACATGTCATAAGGCATACTAGGACCCCTAGGAAGTCCTCATGACCCCTTTAGACACATTTGAATGCTCAACAGTGTCCTAAGGGGTCATAAGACCCGTTAGGACACACTTGATGGTTCTAATGTGCCGAATAGGTCATGGAGACTTCATAGAGGTCCTAATGCATGATAAGGCATAATAGGACCCCTAGGAAGTCCTCATGGCCCCTTTCAACAAATTTGAATGCTCAAGTGTTTCCTAAGGGGTCCTAGGACTCCTTAGGACACACTTGAGGGTTCTAATGTCTCGAATGGGGTCATGGAGACTTCATAGGGGTCCTAATGCGTGATAAGGTGTACTAGGACCCCTAGGAAGTCCTCATGACCCCTATCGACACATTTGAATGCTCAAGTATGTCCTAAGGGGTCCTAGGACCCCTTAGGACACACTTGAGGGTTCTAATCTGTTGAATGGGGTCATGGGGACTTCATAGGGGTCCTAATGCATGATAAGGCAAACTAGGACACCTAAGAAGTCCTCATGACCCCTTTCAACACATTTAAATGCTCAAGTGTGTCGTAAGGGGTCGTAGGACACCTTAGGACACACTTGAGGATTCTAATGTGTTGAAAGGGGTCATGATGACTTCCTAGGGCTCCTAACACATGATAAGGTGTAATAGGACCCCTAGGAAGTCCTCATGACCCCTTTTGACACATTTGAATGCTTAAGTGTGTCCTAAGGGGTCATCCTAACATGTGATAAGGCATATTAGGACCCCTAGGAAGTCCTCATGACCCCTTTCAACACATTTGAATGCTCAAGTGTGTCCTAAGGGGTCATAGGACCCCTTAGGACACACTTAATGATTCTAATGTGTCGAATGGGGTCATGGGGACTTCCTAGGGGTCCTAACATGTGAATAGGTGTACTAGGACCCCTAGGAAGTCCTCATGACCCCATTCGACACATTAGAACCCTCAAGTGTGTCCTAAGGGGTCCTACAACCTCTTAGGACAAACTTGAGCATTCAAATGTGTTGAAAGGAGTCATGAGGACTTCTTAGGGGTCCTAACACATGATAACGCATATTAGGACCCCTAAGAAGACCTCATGACCCATTTCAACACATTTGAATGCTCAAGTGTGTCCTAAGGGGTCGTAGGACCCCTTAGGACACACTTGAGAGTTCTAATGTGTCAAATGGGGTCATGAGGACTTCTGAGGGGTCCTAACATGTGATAAGGTGTACTAGGAACCCTAGAAAGTCCTCATGACCCCTTTCAACACACTTGAATGCTCAAGCGTGTCCTAAGGGGTCGTAAGACTGCCTAGGACACACCTGAGGGTTCTAATGTGTTGAATGGGGTCATGAGGACTTCCTAGGGGTCCTAACATGTGATTAAGCGTACTAGGATGCCTAGGAAGTCCTCATGACCCCTTTCAACACATTTGAATGCTCAAGTGTGTCGTAAGGGGTTATAGGACCCCTTAGGAAAAACTTGAGGGTTCTAATGTGTCGAATGGGGTCATGAGGACTTCCTAGGGATCCTAATGCATGATAAGGTGTACTAGGACCCATAGGAAGTCCTCATGACCCCTTTCGACACATTTGAATGCTCAAGTGTGTTCTAAGGGGCCATAGGACCCCTTAGGACACACTTGAGGGTTCTAATGTGTCAAAAGTAGTCATGAGGACTTTTTAGAAGTCCTAACACATGATAAGGCAGACTAGGACCCCTAGGACATCCTCATGACCCATTTCGACACATTTGAATGCTCAAGTGTGTCGTAAGGGGTCGTAGGACCCCTTAGGACACGCTTGAGGGTTCTAATGTGTCGAATGGGGTCATGGGGACTTCATAGGGGTCCTAACGTGTGATATGGCATAATAGGCCCCTAAGAAGTCCTCATGACCCCTTTCGACAAATTTGAATGCTCAAGTGTGTCGTAAGGTGTCATAGGACCCCTTAGGACACACTTGAGGGTTCTAATGTGTCGAAAGGCATCATGAGGACTTTGTAGGAGTCCTAACACGTGATAAGGTGTATTAGCACCCCTAGGAAGTCTTCATGACCTATTTCGACACATTTGAATTCTCAAGTGTATCCTAAAGGGTCGTAGGACCCCTTAGGACACGCTTGAGGGTTCTAATGTGTCAAATGGGGTCATGGGGACTTCCTAGGGGTCCTAACATGTGATAAGGCATCCTAGGACCCCTAGGAAGTCCTCATGACCCCTTTCGACACATTTGAATGCTCAAGTGTGTCATAAGGGGTCATAGGACCCATTAGGACACACTCCAAGGTTCTACTATGTCTAATGGCATCATGAGGACTTCCTAGGGGTTGTAACACATGATTAGGCATACAAGGACTCCTAGGAAGTCCTCATGACCCCTTTTGACACATTTGAATTCTCAAGTGTGTCCTAAGGGGTTGTAGGACCCCTTAGGACACACTTGAGGGTTTTAATGTGTCGAAAGGGGTCATGAGGACTTCCTAGGCATCCTAACACGTGATAAGGCATACTAGGACCCCTAGCAAGTCCTCATGACCCCTTTTGACACACTTGAATGCTCAAGTGTGTCCTAAGGGGTCGTAGGACCCCTTAGGATGCACTTGAGCATTCAAGTGTGTTGAAAGGGGTCATGGGGACTTCATAGGGGCCTTAATGCATGATAAGGCATACTAGGACCCCTAAGAATTCTTTATGACCCATTTCAAAACATTTGAAGGCTCAAGTGTGTCCTAAGGGGTCATAGGACCCCTTCGGACACACTTGAGGGTTCTAATGTGTCGAATGGGGTCATGAGGACTTCCTAGGGGCCCTAACATGTGATAAGGTGTACTAGGACCCCTAGGAAGTCCTCATGATCCCTTTTAACATATTTTAATGCTCAAGTGTTTCCTAAGGGGTCGTAGGACCCCTTAGGCGATACTTGAGGGTTCTAATGTGTCGAAAAGGGTCATGTGGACTTCCTAGGGGTCCTAATGCATGACAGTGCATATTAGGACCCCTAGGAAGTCCTCATGACCCCTTTTGACACATTTGAAATCTCAAGTGTGTCCTAAGGGATAGTAGGATCCCTTAGGACACACTTGAGGGTTCTAATGTGTCGAATGGGGTCATGTGGACTTCCTAGGGGCCCTAACACATGATAAGGTGTACAAGGACCCCTTGAAAGTCCTCATGACCCCTTTCAACATACTTGAATGCTCAAGTGTGTCGTAAGGCCTCATAGGAGCCCTTACGACACACTTGAGGGTTCTAATGTGTCAAATGGGGCAATGAGGACTTCCTAGGGGTCCTAACGCGTGATAAGGCATACTAGGACCCCTAAGAAGTCCTAATGACCCCTTTCAACATAGTTGAATGCTCAAGTGTGTCCGAAGGGGTCCTATGACCCCTTAGGACACACTTGAGGGTTCTAATGTGTCAAAAGGGGTCACGATGACTTCCTAGGGGTCCTAACGTGTGATAAGGTGTTTTAGGACCCCTAGGAAGTCCTCATGACCCCTTTTGACACATTTGAATGCTCAACTATGTCCTAAGGGTTTGTATGACCCCTTAGGAGACACTTGAGGGTTCTAATGTGTTGAATGGGGTCATGGGGACTTCATAGCGGTCCTAATGCATGATAATGCAGACTGGGACCCCTAAGAAGTCCTCATGATCCCTTTTGACACATTTGAATGCTCAAGTCTATCCTAAGGGGTCGTATGACCCCTTAGGACACACTTGAGGTTTCTAATGTGTCAAATGGGGTCATGAGGACTTCCTAGGGGTCCTAACATCTGATAAGGCATACTAGGACCCCTAGGAAGTCCTCATGATCCCTTTCGACACATTTGAATGCTCAAGTGTGTCCTAAGAGGTCGTAGGACCCCTTAGGACACACTTGAGGGTTCTAATGTTTTGAATGGGGTCATGAGGACTTCCTACGGGTCCTAATGCATGATAAGTCATACTAGGACCCCTAGGAAGTCTTCATGACCCCTTTAGACACATTTGAATGCTCAACTATGTCCTAAGGGGTCGTAGGACCCCTTAGGACACACTTGAGGGTTCTAATGTGTCGAAAGGGGTGACGAGGACTTCCTAGGGGTCCTAACATGTGATAAGGTATATAGGACCCCTAGGAAGTACTCATGACCCCTTTCGACACATTTGAATACTCAACTATGTCCTAAAGGGTCATAGGACCCCTTAGGAAACACTTGAGGGTTCTAATGTGTCAAATAGGGTCATGGGGATTTCATAGGGGTCCTAATGCATGATAAGGTGTAGTAGGACCCCTATGAAGTCATGACCCCTTTCAACACATTTGAATGGTCAAGTGTGTCCTAAGGGGTCGTAGAACCCCTTAGGACACACTTGAGGGTTCTAATGTGTTGAATGGGGTCATGAGGACATCCTAGGGGTCCTAACACATGATAAGGCATACTAGGACCTGTAGGAAGTCCTCATGACCCCTTTTGACACATTTGAATGCTCAAGTGTGTCCTAAGCGGTCATAGGACCCCTTAGGATACACTTGAGGGTTCTAATGTGTCGAAAGGGGTCATGCAAACTTCTTAGGGGTCCTAACACATGATAAGGCATATTAGGACCCCTATGAAGTCCTCATGACCCCTTTCAACACATTTGAATGCTCAAGTGTGTCCTGACAGGTCGTAGGACCTCTTAGGACACACTTGAGGGTTCTAATGTATCGAATGGGGTCATGGGGACTTCCTAGGGGTCCTAACATGTGATAAGGTGTACTAGGACCCCTAGGAAGTCCTCATGACCCCTTTCAACACATTTGAATGCTCAAGTTTATCCTAAGGGTTTGTAGGACACCTTAGGACACACTTGAGGGTTCTAATGTGTCCAAATGGGTCATGGGGACTTTCGAGGGGTCCTAACTTGTGATAAGGTGTATTAGGACCCCTAGGAAGTCCTCATGATCACTTTCAACTCATTTGAATCCTCAGGTGTGTCCTAAGGGGTCGTAGGACCCCTTAGGACACACTTGAGGGTTCTAATGTGTCAAAAGGGGTCATGAGGACTTCATATGGGTCCTAACGCATGATAAGGCATACTAGAACCCCTAGGAAGTCCTCATGACCCCTTTCGACACATTTGAATGCTCAAGTTTTTCCTAAGGGGTCGTAGGACCCCTTAGTACACACTCAAGGGTTTGAATGTGTCAAATGGGGTCATGGGGACTTTATAGGGGTCCTAAAATGTGATAAGGCTTATTAGGACTCCTAGGAAGTCCTCATGATCCCTTTTGACACATTTGAATACTCAATGTGTCCTAAGGGGTCATAGGACCCCTTAGGACACACTTGAGGGTTCTAATGTGTCGAAAGGGGTCATGAGGACTTCCTAGGGGTCCAAACGCATGATAAGGCATATTAGGACCCCTAAAAAGTCCTCATAACCCCTTTCGACACATTTGAATGCTCAAGTGTGTCCTAAGGGGTCGTAGGACCCCTTAGGACACACTTGAGGGTTCTAATGTGTCGAATGGGGTCATGGGGACTTCATAGGGTTCGTAACATGTTATAAGGCATACTAGGACCCCTAGGAAGTCCTCGTGACCCCTATCAACACATTTGAATGCTCAAGTGTGTCCTAAGTAGTCGTTGGACCCCTTAGGACACACTTGAGGGTTCTAATGTGTCAAAAGGGGTCATGAGGAATTCATAGGGGTCCTAACACATGATAAGGCATACTAGTGTACACACTAAATTATGCACTTCTCTAAGTCATTACTTCCAAGAGAATCCATGAATGAGAAACCTTGAGAAAGTGACCTAGAGCTCCCTAGGTATGGCGTCACAAGGATATTGATGGTGCTCTCAGGTAGAGCTATTGAAGCATGCAATGTTGCTAGTAAACCACACAATGGGAGATTCAAAGAGACAAGGAAAAGAATGCCAATATCCTCAAGAATCAAGAATGAAGATGCAATGCAACTGTGCTAAGAATGAAGATGCAAGTTAAGCTATGAAAGGAAAGTATTAAAAGCTTTGCTAATTAATCTATGTGAGCTAATCTAAAGCATACAGGAAACTATGCTAGATGCCATGAAAGCTTAAGCTAAGAATGCAAGAATGAAAGCTGAATGCATGAAGATCTCCAAAGCTCCAAAGTCTCCAAGAAATCCTGTAGCATAAGATTAGTATTGAAACTTGTGATCCTAGAATGAGAAAAGAGCTCTCCTTTTAAAGGAATTGAAAAGGAATGAAGAATGGAGATTAAGAGGCAAAAGATTTAATCAAGGGTGGAGCTTGAAAGAGGAGCAATCCATGTGCACAAATATCCTTGAATGATAAAATAAGAGTTGACTTTTATGTCCATATGAGACAAAAAGTGTTTTTTCTTCTTTTTATAAAATAAGAATAATGTTTTATTTGTGCAACTTAGGATAAGAGGAAAAGTGGGGTTCTTTTTATTTAATAAAAGGGTAGGAAATTCCTTTTGATTAAATAAAGATTTAGGATAAAATGGTTAGCCCATAGAATATAATCAAATAAATGATACAATAGGATTTGATCAAGGAAATTGATATAATTGAAAAATATTGATTTTTTAAAATATGGATTCAAGGATTTCATAAATTGTTGAATGGGGGCCCAAAGTCTAGGTGACCATTTTAGGTTGCATACATTTTCCCCTCTTTGACTAATGTGAGATCAATTTGGGATCACATGTGTTCAAAGAATGGAATTGTAATGTGAGATCGATTTGGGGTCACAAAATAACCCAGACGCGTGTTCAATGGATGGGAACACATCAGGACAAAGATAAGCTAATTGAAAAAGACAATGCCAACACCCCTGTCAATAGGTAATTGTCAAGTCTGAGATAAGAGATAAGAATCTCAAGCAAGATTTGATTGATAAAGCTAAATCAAGGATTGAAGTTGATAGGTATTGCCCCCTCAGAATTGAAATCAAAATTAGGTAGAGGAGAAACATCAAATTGATAAATCTGATCAAATCACTAGAAATCATAATCAAAGGTGAAAGGTGATAGGATAACCATCAAGCAGTGAAGACATTCCCAAGTTTGACTAGGTTTGATTGAGAAAGATATAGGATAAGGATGAAGTCAAACCTCAGAGAGATAAAGTGAATGAAGATGAATGAGAGACTAGAAGGTTGAAAGAGATGGGGATGAAGAAATGAAGATGCCCCAATGAAGATCGAAGGATCACACCTCAAACAATCAGCCAACTGTGCAGAAGAAGGAGAAATTTGAAATGTGATTTTGACTATCAAGATGAACTCGGATTTTGATTTCAATCTTGAAAATGGATCCAGGATGTCGACATTAGCCAGGGGTGCAATTTTCATGAAATTCTGAGATGTTTTGAAAAGTGGTCAAAAAGTCAAAATCATTTGTCTTATTGTGATTTGAGAAGCTTAGAGAGAGAAAATGGCCCAGCAAGCGATTCTGGTACACAGACATCGATTCAAATGTGCCCAATTGCACAACTGGCCTCCTCAGTATGGTGCCCTAATAAGTTTTCAGAAAAACTCACCCTTTGAGTCATTTATAAGCATTTATTGCATTTTAAAACATGTTTTAATTATTTTTAAATATTTCAAATTTCATCAATACGAAAGTTCATACGATACTTATAAAGTATCTCACCCCTTTGATAATATCTATCATGCGATAGTTCATGGGACCATAAAGTATTGCACAGGTGTTCAATCCAGTATCGCACGATACCGGATGAAACATCATGTGATCCTATGTGAACTATCATACTCGAAGATATTATCACACTACTATTGAGGAAAGTATCAGACAATACTTTATCAAAAAATAATATCGCACTAGTGTAAGAAATATGATGTGTTTTAAATTTTGAGCAATATGACATGGGTCTAGACAATGTTTGCGTTTAAGATTATTTATACTAATTTTATACATCCATCATGATATGTTCTAACATCTGGTTTGGGGTTATGGCTTGCAGGAGAACTTTCCAGTGCTCCTCATTAGAGCGCCGAGAGTGACTGGGTTTCCGCTGTGTCTGAGATCTTGATGATCCGAGATGAGAAGACTTGGGGGATATGGGTTTCGAGTACTTTCTATAGATGCCCCATATTCAGGTAGATCATGGGCTACTAACAACGTTAGCTGAGAGGTGGCATAGTGAGCATAACATCTTTCACTTGCTAACCAGAGAGGCCACGATTACCTTGGAGGATGTCTATTGTATCCTTCAAGTGCCTAGCCATAGAGATCCAGTGAGTATAATCATGTTTATAGATGTTCATAGATGTAAAGTTTCCATATGATAGAAACTGACATGATTTTCTGTTGGCACAAGTATACTATGATCAGGATCTGACCGAGGGATGACAGGTCCTCCAAGACATGTTCCAAGATGTTACCATTATTGATAGACACCTTAGCTGGGATCAGTTGATGGAGGATTTTGGTAGAGATTTCCCAGTTCTATGCATAGTATGTTCTATAGTTGCACAGGCTCTTATCATAGATAGGAGCCAGAGAGGGTTCCCATTGGGCTGGGGCAAATTGGTTGTAGACTTGATAACACACCCATGATGGATGGCATGGGGCCCAACCATCCTAGCTGACATGTACCATGAGCTCCACGAGATTGTCTATAGGGAGAGAAGGACATGGGCATGTGGTGCGGTCTTAGCACAGGTATGGGTGTGGGAGCACATTGTCGTTGTGCACCCACATGTGCAGCCTAGGGAGCAGAGATGCCCCTATATCTAGAGGTACATAGGATTCATTAGCCAACCACATAGTGGAGATGTGACATATTATAGGAGGCTTCTAGATGAGCTCACATCATTTCAGTGGAGACCATACAGAGCCTATGAGCAATGGGGCAATCGAGAGTGGGAGCTAGGATACATGCTATGCAACTGGCCACTAGTAGGATGACACTCTGAGATAGTTGAGCACTTTGTCATCTCTCAGGTCTGGAGACAATTTGGGTGGCAGCAAAGGGTGCCCACAGATACCACTACATATGCCCAGGTCAGGGATGAGGAGGGATAGGGATGGCTGTCGATGCTGGACTACCAGCAGGCAGTATAGGACACTGCAGGGATACACAGGGAGCCATGGGACTATCTCCCAAATATGGCAGATGTAGGTGTAGATGCAACCTATAGGGTAGAGTAGCGGAGGTATCCATTCTCATGGTTCACAATTCCCGATGCACATCTAGAAGCATAGGGTGGTGACGGGGATGACAGAGAAAGATGGGATGGGGGAGATAGAGGGAGGGTGAGAGAGAGAGGATAGGGGTCTCAATCTAGTGGCCAAAAATGGTCACATAGATAGGGTTCTGATGATGAGGGAGAGGATGCGATGAGATCAGCACACTGACGGGTGGACACTGGGAAGGATCAGCTTGCAAGGGGAGGAGGATAGGGTCTTAAGGCAAGGATCCAGGATTTGGAGACTAAGATGCAGCAACTCAGGATTACCATTGTCTTGCGAGATCAGTAGCTAATGGATCTACAAGCTGAGATAGAGTGGTGGGAGAGGGCAGCACAAGCTGACACAACAAAGAATCAGAGAGAGTTAGCATGAGCTGCTTATTATCATGGTCTCTACATACAGGTTGTACCTGAGGGATAGAGAGCACCACTCTACTCTGAGAGGGCTGGGAGATCTGACATGGTACCAGACAGGGTAGCAGCACCACCACCACGTGATGAGGAGAGTCAGACTTAGGTCTAGGGTGTTAGATGTATAGAGACATATCCTGGGACATTATCCAAATTTTGGATCCCACATTGTATTTTGTATAATGACATTTATATATATGAGATTTACTGGATGTTCGATATATCTTGTGTATGCGTCCCACTTGTGATGGATGTTTTAGTTTTATATTGTCTTGTGATATTTCTCAAAATGTATAATGTATGCTCATGTATAATATCTTTCATAGATGTATGTCTAGTTCTCATGTTATGATATAGACTCATGTTTCTGAAAATGATCTCTTTGTTGATATATATATGATGATAAGATTAACCCCTTAAGATGACAGGAAAAGGATGTGATGTGAAAGATAAGGAGTGAAAGACATGATCAAGGAGAAATGAAAGGTGAGCGCAATTGACAGACAAGTCCATGAAAGATGAAAGGAGAGCTCTCTCCATATGCAAGATGCAAACTAAACTAACATGAACCTAGAAATGCAAGCTACTATGAAAAGTGGTTTACTTGCAAGGTTACAAAGCCATTAGTCTCTAATATTCATCATCGAGCATTATTGGTAGCATTACAAGATCATACAATACACACTAGTATAGCTATGTGAATTTGAATATGATCTATATCAGATAGATATGTGGGAATCCCACCTAGGCACCAAAGACATATAATTCAAGATGACTAGTGCAGTGAGATTTCCTAAGTTTTGTATGGCAAGATTATACTCGCATCGAGACACAAGGAAATTCAATATGGCTATAAGTATGCACTTGTGAAAATAGTCAAGGATAATACCTTATAGACCCCAATGTCAAGTGGAACAAGCATAAATGCTAATGACAGTGAGGACCAACAAAATATACCCACAAGCAGAAAAATAAATAAAACATGTCCTCATGCCCCCAGTCTTCTAGCTCAACATCATTGAAAACTATTAGGGAGAGAACACTCATCAAAGAAATCATCATAGACAGCACACAAAGAAATAAAGTCAAACAAGTTTCAGTGATTCAAGTGTTTAAGTGTGTGTGTTTAGGTCGTAGAGTCAAACTTTGAGTATGATATCTACCAGTGAGAAACATCATATCATGCTAGACTGTGGGTAAGATATCTGATAAGTGTTGAGAAACACTTGACGCTAGGGTAGTGTTGAAAAACACAACTGGGGCGGTGTTGAAAAACACCATTTGCAAAATTTCCTAAAGACCAACTCATCCTAGAGACCAAAGCTAACACAGTTATGCCCCCTAGACAAAGACAAAGACCACTTCCAAACCAAGGCAACAAGGTCAAGGCATGATGGAGAAAGGCTAAGTGTCAAGGACACATGCAAAGAAACAAGGGTGTAAAGGCCTCAAGTAGCACCTATTTCCAGGTTTTCACCACTTGGAGATTTTTTTATTTTTTCAATTTTTTTGTATTTTTTGCTACCAAGGCACCTATTTCCAGGTTTTCACCAAGGCACTTTTTCTATTTTTTTGAATTTTTTGCAATTTTTTTATTTTTTTGTATTTTTTCAGGACTTTATATGCTTTTTAGGATTTTTTTACCATCATATATGAATTTTTTTTGGAATTTTTTCAGGATCAATAAATATATACAAAGGATGACCCCAGACAGAACATGCATCATGGATAGAACTTCTTCAGGTGTAAGACATTGATAGGATCAAGGAGTTTCTCTCCCTCTAGATCAGATAGTAAATAAGCACCTGTTCCAAAAGCTACAGTAATGATGTATGGTCCAAGCCAATTAGGTTCAAATTTTCCCTTCTGCTCTCTATGTTGTTGGTTCTTAGGGTTTTCTCGTAAGACAAGATCTCCCACTTGGAATTCTCTAGGGTGAACCTTCTTATTGAATGCTTTGGACATATGCTTTTGGTAGACCCTCATGTGGTCAAATGATGCTTTACACTTCTAATCTATAAGTTCTAATTCTTGGAGTCTCATGGCGCGGTAGTCTTCATCTGTCACTAGACCTTTGAGAGAGACTCTAAGTGAAGGGATCTCCACCTCTAAAGGTAACACTGCTTCAGCACCATAAGTAAGGGAAAAAGGAGTAGCCCCTATTGGAGTATGAATACTCATTCTATAGGCCCATAAGGCTGGATTTATCTGTAGATACAAATCTCTACCATTCTTGTGAACTGTTCTATGGAGAATCTTAAGAATGGTTTTATTCAAAGCCTCTGCTTGTCCATTTCCTTGCGGGAAGTAAATGGAGGACCAATGTTGTTTTATCTTGAACTTCTTGCAGAGATGTTTAAGGTCCTTGTTTTTAAACTGACCTCCATTGTCAGTGATTATTTCAAAAGGCACTCCATACTGACAGATGATATGGTTCAAAATAAACAAAGAAACTATCTTGCCTGAGGCAACAAAAAGTGGAACGAATTCTACCCATTTGGTCAAGTAGTCAGTAGCAATGATGATAAATTTGTGTCCACCTGATGAGTTGGGATGAATCTACCCAACAAGGTCAAAGGACCAGCGCTGAAATGGCGAATGAGATATAGATAGAATAAGCTCCCTGCTTGGAGCATGTATCAGGTTACCATGTTTCTAACACTTTTTACATGATTTAGCAAAAACTACTGCATTTGTCTGCATGGTAGGCCAATAGTACCTAGCCCTCAGCAACCTTCAAGCCATGGCAAGACCATTGGAATGTACTCCACAAATGCCCTCATGAATGTCAGCTAACGCTTGGTCAGACTCATTCTTTTCCAAGCACCTAAGAAGTGCCCCATCTAAACCCCTCCTATACAAATCACCAGAGATAAGGGTATGGTGAGAGGCATTTCAGGTTAAGTTTCTTCATTCAGAATGGTTGAAGGTTTTGGGAATAATGCCATCATGGAGGTATGAGTAAATGGCACCATAGCAGGATGACTCGTGGCCAACAAGGGTACAAACAACTTGGCTTTCTTGGGAGTCATAGATAGGATAGCGTAGCTATTCCACCAGGAATTTGAATCTGGACTCATGTTGTTCTAGTTGAAGAAGTGAAGCCAAGGTAGCCATAGCATCAGCTGCTTTATTCTCTGCTCTAGGGATTTGTTGAAATGTAACAAAGGTGAAATATCATCGCAATGAATCAACCATTTTCTTGTAGGGTACCAATTTTTCATCCTTTGTTTGGTATTCTTCATTAACTTCATTGATTATCAATTGTGAATCCCTATAGATATTTAGCTCTATGATTCTCCATTCTATAGCCATTTTTAGTCCATTTGTCAAAGCCTCATATTAAGCAATGTTATTTGTACATGGGAATAATAGTTTGTAGGACTTAGGAATTGTGTACCCATGAGGAGAAACAAATAACACTCTAGCTCCTGAACCATTTTGCATGAAAAAGCCATCAAAGAACATCTTCCATGTTCTTGCAGTCATGTACATTATGTGCTCATCTAGAAATTCAACTTGAATTGGCACTTTATCTCGAAGTGGGAAATCAGCCAATTGGTCTACAATGGCTTGTCCTTTTATAGCTTTACGCTCAACATACTCTATGTCAAATTCTGATAAGACCATCATCCACTTAGCAAGTCTACCTGTGAGAGAAGCCTTACCAAGAAAATATTTGAGAGGATCAATCTTTGCAATGAGGTGTATTGTATGCGCAAGCATGTAATGTCATGACTTTTGGGAAGCAAACACTACCGCAAGGAAAGATTTTTCAATACTAGTGTAATTGACCTCATATGACACAAGAGTACGACTGATGTAGTATATAGCTCTTTCTTTGCCAGTGTCATCAAGTTGAGCTAACAATGCCCCCAGGGAAGATTATGTTGTTGAAACATACAATATGAGTGGTTTTCCAGGGATAAGAGGCATTAAGATTGGAGGATTGGCCAAGTACTATTTGATTTGGTCCATGCTTTGCTGACAATCGTCATTCCAGACACATTTAACCCCTTTGTGCAATGTCTTATTGAAGGGTTGAGCTCTATCGGCTAGTTGTGAAATGAACCTCCTAATTGATTGAAGGCATCCCTGGAGACTCCTCATTTGGCTGATGTTTTTGGGAGGCGGCATATCCAAGATTGCTTGAAATTTCTTTGGGTCTACCTCTATTCCTTTGGCTGAAATGATAAATCCTAGAATTTTTCCAGAGGTGACTCCAAATGCACACTTTTTTGGATTTAATCTTAATTGAAACTGCTCCATGCGATCTAGAATGACTTCCAAATCACCTAGGTGTGTATCCCTTTTTTAGATTTTGCCAAGGTTTCATCCACATAATCTTCCATATTCTTATGCATCATGTCATGGAAGATAGTTTTCATAGCTCTTTGGTAAGTAGCTCCTGCATTTTTTAATTTAAATGGCATAATGTTCCAGTAATAGGTTCTCCATGCACAAGTGAATGCAGTCTTTTCCTGGTCTTCAGGAGCTATCTTGATTTGATTATACCCAGAAAAACCGTCCATCAAGGAATAGATCTCATAACCTGCGGTCATGTCCACTATCATGTCAATGTTTGGAAGTGGAAAATCATCCTTTGGGCATGCTTTACTAAGATCTCTAAAATATGTGCAGATGCAAATGGACTTGTCATGTTTTGAAACTAGTACAATATTGGATATCCATTCGGTATAATCAATGGCTCTTATAAATCCTGCACTGAGGATTTTTTCTAGTTTAGCTTTGACAAGAAGAGCTATGCGAGGATGCATTTTCCTCAATTTTTGTTACACTGGTTTTATACCTGGAGCTATGGACAAGTGATGCATAATGAGACTAGTTTCCAACCCTCACATGTCTGACATGCTTGTAATTGGTTCGCTGGTGGAAGAGACTATGGGCTCAAGGGCATTTAGGTAACATGCTATCTCATAGTCACTCTGGAAAGTTAAGAGTTGAGGCTCTTGATAGCGTTGAGGCCAATAAATTAGGTGAGGATTGGAAAGGGGTAGGTCAATGATGGGTTTAATGTTTTGGATACAAATGGTGTCATCTCTGGTGATTGCAGAGTTAGGGTTTGTCAAGTATTCCTCTAAGGTACCCAAATCAAGATTTATCCTACTAAGTGAAGCATCATCCACTAAAGCGACTTGCAGATTCCAAGCCTCTAATCCTAAACTAGACTCATTAGCTACCTTAGGTTGGGAACCATATGTATGGACAACATCAACATCCATGTCAACTGTAGAAGAATCAAAGAAAGATACCCACTCATACTCATGTGAGTCCATATCTAAATCCCGACTGGGATGTTTACACCAAGCATATTTTTGATGTCTAGATGTAGAAGCCTTAATGTCACCAAGGTTAACACCTTCTTGAATTCCATTCATGTATTGATGTTCTTGAATAGGATCCTCAACATGATCTTCAATAGTAGATTCCTCTTGTTCTAGGCCTGAAACTATTGTATGGGCAGCTGAATTGTCTAAATCTCCCGAAAGGAGATTGGTAGAAGGGATCCAATCTTCACACCTATCTTGTTGATTTTGTAAATTGGGTATGTAGTTTGATTCATCATCACTATCTATCATAGCAAGGATAGGAGTAGTTTTCTTGTCATGACTTTCAAACCCTAGGCCAACCGTCTTCTTAGACCTGCGTCCAAAAAGAGCATGATTGAGAGGTTCAACCTTAGCGTCTAATTTGTGACTGAGAGGACCATGTCCTAGGTAGCCCATATTTGTGACCAAAGTGTATCCTCTCCCATAAGCCTTAGGAGATGGGGAGAAATTTTCATTGTGCTTATATTTTTCCTCTTTGTAAATCCAATCTCTAACAGCCACTTCTTTTTCATCTTGGATGGGCACCGAGGATTCTACAAATGTACCAAACAAGGTCATGGCTGAAGATGAAGGTCGCATCTATTGTGAAGGTTTTCCATAGGATCTAGGTGAGACTGGCAGTTTAGTAAAGGAGTCAAGTTGATATCCCCCCATACCAAGGTCTATGGATTTGAATTGATTCTTGCACTGTGCTAGGGTTGCATCAAAATCCTCTGCTTCCCTATTGAGAGGAACGTGAGTCCCTACTGAAATTGCATTTACAGATAATGTGCTATCCCCGGGTATACAGACTTCTACTCCATTATAGGGGAACTTAACACATTGTTGGTAGGTGGATGACAACACTTGCATGTCATGGATCCACAGTCTACCAAGTAGGATATTATATGCTAGAGGACCAGCATCAACAATTTGGAACAAAATGTCCTTTTCAACAGGGCCAATCCTAACAGGAAGGATGACCAAGCCTTTGGAGCTTCTCTATGCCTCATCATAGGCTTTAATGGTAATTTTCTTCCAGGTATCAATAACTTTCTCAAAATAACCCAGTATCTTCAACAGACTCAAAGAACAAATGTTGAGCCCAGCACCCCCATCAATTAACACACACCTGACACAGGTCTTGTGAATCATGACTTCAATATGAAGGGCAAGATTATGCGAGTGGCTCAAAGCTTTGTCATCTTCTTCTGAGAATGTTAGGTAATGAGGGCTGGCAAGGTGGTTAACCATGTTCTAGAATTGGTCAACATCTATGTTGTTAGGAACATTGGCTGCACATAAAGCATCCTCAAGGATATGCTTATGTCTTGAAGACAATTCCAAGAGTTCGAAGATTGAGATTTGAGCTAGCATTCTTTGTAACTAGTCAACAAGATTATAGCTCATTTCAGGGTTGACTATTGATTTGGTGGTGACATTCTTGGATGCCACTTGTTTGGGTTTGCTGGACTCGTTGGAACTAGGACCTCTAGTAACCATAAGACCTTGGCTTTGACTTTTGGTAACAGCGTTGAGAGCTTGGGATGACCTTTGAGAGTGAGGACCTCTAAGCACAATCACAGGTTCTTCATCAGATGTAGGAGGAGAGCCCACATCATAACCATAAGGATCTTTGTCTCTCATCATGTTGACACTTTCCTCCACAACCTCAAGCATATTAACCACATTTTCTGCACCTGTGTAGGTATAGTTGATTTCAGCCTTGCCATTTTTAGCTTTAGACATTTCCCCCTTTTCATATTTAGGAAAAGGCTCCTTGAATGCCCTATGGTCTACATTAGTGTTCAAACCATCAATCTTAAGCTTTCCATAAGGTCTTGAATAATGTGCTTTAGTTTCTAGCAATGTTCAATGTCATGTCCAATACCATTGTGGAATTTACAGAAAGCCTTCTCATCCCACCAATGTGGTTTTACATCAGGAATATGGTGCTTCGTAGGATCTTGTGGTTGTGTAAGGTTATTGGAAATAAGAGTCTTGAAAACATCCTCATATGATTCACCAAGCTTAGAAAATTGTCACCTCTCCTTTTTAGGCTTATCCTGATACTTTGGTTTATGCTCTTGTTGGTTGGAGGATGTGTTGCACTTCATAGCTTGAACTGCACTAGACAAATGGAGGACTCCTTGATCCTTGGATTGGGAAGAGTCCACAACTCTTTCATTGACTACTTGCTTGTTCTTGTTCCAGTGCGAGTGCTTTCCTTTGTCCTTATTAGAATTTTAGTTGTTTTGACAATTGTTGTTATTGTTATGTTTGGTCAAAATGCCTTGCTCTTTCAAGACATCCTCAATTCAACATGCGGTTTCAACCATAGTGTCGAAGGAATCAAAGACCATCTTCCGAACCTCATACCGCATTTCAGGCACCAAATTGCTAACAATGATATCAATCCTTTCATGCTCAATAATAGTCCTAGAATAGCAAGAGCACAATCATCTCCATCTTTGTAAGAAGGTAACAAAGGATTCCCCTTGGTTTTGTTTCAAATTGCACAAGTCTAACATAGTGACTAATCTTGACAAGTTGTATGCAAAATGTTGAACAAATCTATGGACAAGTTCTTTAAAAGTTTTGATAGGAGGGGTTATGTTGGTAAACCACTCCATGGCTTGGCCCTTGAGGCTCCTCAGAAATAATCTCATAAGATAGGAGTCATCTTGGTGAAACTCAAAACTCATGATGTAGAACTGACACACATGATCATGTGGGTCACCATTGCCGTCATACTTGTCGTACTAGGGGATTTCAAATTTTCTAGGAAAATCCTTCATACTCACACTTCTGTTAAAAGGATTGGGACATATAGAGTCAAGTGAAAAGGAACTTTTAGGTTCCAACACCTTTTCCATCATACGCTTGAATTGCTTGATCTCCTCTTCTTGAGAGGGTCCTTGTTTCTTGATTTTCCTATCCACATTAAAGTTGTAAGGGACTATGGCACCGTTGTTAATCAAGCTCTCTAGGAACCTATCCTTGTTTTAATCAAGATATTTCTCCACATATTGTTGGAATAGTGGCTCTTGTTGCATCCTCATAAAGTCTTGATCATCAAAACTTGCACTACTTCCTCCATGTTGAGAGCCATGATGAGCTCGTTGGGAGGGTTTCCTCGAGTTCCTAGGAGGTGTTTGTCTCCTATGTTGTGAAATCCTCCTTCCTCTAGGACTAGGAGATCTTGAAGGGGTCCTTGACCACCTTCTACTTCTTGGAGTTCTTGAGGGAGTAGATGGTGGAGAGTTGTTTCCACTGTTGGTACCCCTGTTATTGAATTGGTCATCGAGTTGCTGGGCTAAAAGCCTATCTTGTTCTTCTTGGAATGGTTTTCTTTTCAACTCTAACAAGGCTTGTTGCTCCACCTCTAGGAGTCTAAACCTTTCTTCTTTAGTGGCTTGTTCATTCAAAAAGGCTTTCTTTTTGCGTTCAATCCTTTTAAGCCTTTCATTCACATATCTTGAGGTTGTTTTGAGTGGAGAGTTGGGCCTTGAATGTTTGAACAACTCATTAGTAAATGTTGCATTCACATGATCATCACCAGATTCATTATTTTGGTCTTCATGTTGTGACCGTGCATCTTGGTGAGCTCACGCATAATGTCTTTTAGCTCTCTGATGAGCATCTAAATATCTTGAGTTAATAGGGGGTGATTCAGGTTGATTGTCATCACCAAATAGCATGTTATCCCTATGTCTTTGGAAAATGTCATAAAGATTTTGATCCATGGCTTCTCTCTCCTTTCTAGTCATGGTGTAACTCATGTCCATATCTGATTGAGAAGGTGCTAAAGAGGTACTCAACTCACTAGGATTGCTCTTTGGATCAAACCAATCTTCAGACTTGCTCTTAGGTGATTGATAAAAGAGGGGCTCTTTCCCCTTGCGCTTTTGATGATTTTGGACTAAGGGTAACTGTTCAAAGACAACTTGAGGTCATTTTCCCTGACTAACTTGGTACCTTCTTGTAACCAACATGAAATAAAAGACCCTTGGTGATAAGATGACCCTTCAAAATGTCAATACCAAACTAGGATAGTAAAAGTGTTCAATTGTCCAAAAAGAGATGGTAAGATAGAAAATTGCAACAGGTGTAAACCAACACTGCCACAGAGGTGTATAATAAAAAGATGAGTATCCTAACACATATAGATCAGGAGGATGGATTTAACCCAAATATATTTTGAAATTGAAATTGAATTTTTATGGAACTGAATTTGGACAAAAGAGTACTGAAACTCTCCAAGTGTGTTACCAAAGAATCTAAAGGTTTACTGTTTCAACAAGGATGACTTCTAATTTATTAATAAAAAGCAAGATTACTTTGTAAAATCAAAGAATACTAATTGAAGGGGTCTAAATATAGGAACCTGAGGTACAAACAGGTTTCTAGCTGCAAAGTAGGAGACCTACTAAAATCTGGATCGACCAAAGGAAGGCTGAAAATTGCATAAACTAGACAGACAGTAAAAAGACTCTATGCGATAGTTTCCAGGCTAACAAGATGATACAATCTAACCAAGCGATATTTCACACAAAGTAGTGCAACAATTTCCAAGTAGCGTATGTGATACTTTCCAGGCAAGCGGTGCCACAATTGTGCAGCAACGAACTATTACACGATAAATCTTAGAACAACGTGTGATGGAATTTCAGGATCGTACGACTCGACCCGTGAGTGTAAAAATTTCAATTTTCAAGGACAAATTGGTCAATGTTTCAGTCTGATGATTGGATTGTTCAATTTCAAACATAGTAGTAGCAGTAATCAAACAAGTTTGCAAATAGTAGGTGATCAAACATGTCATAAAACACTTGCACAAGGGCAAAAGCAACCTTGCCAAGACAAGAAATTGTGATATCAAAGAAAGAAAATCCTATGAATGCTACCGTAATGTTTTATGTTTGAGAAAATTTTCACGGGTAGATCACAGTGAGAAAACTTCAAGCACTTACTAGCCTAAAAAGACAATGGCTCAATACTTAACAACTTGGCCCATGCTTGATGTCCCATTGCCTCACACAAAGTGGTTTCCCACAATAGTTATTGTCTTTGTCATGGAAGTGCCAATGACACAACCAAAGGAACATAGATGGTGAGTGTTGGTAAATAGATTGTTCTTCTTCTTTTACTCCTTTTATTTGCCTAATTTTATAATGAAGAACAACTTTACACAACAGTTGGGAAACTATTTCTGAGAATATCTAGTTTCCCTCTTAATTGAGGTACAGCTCCCTATGTGAAAAATATTCAATGAATTATGTTTTATCTTTAATTCCTACCGCAAGGTATGTTCTTAACCAGAGAACAATAGAGGAAAAACCAAGCTAATCCTATCCAGGACTAACTCAGGTAGAGTTTAGATTATAATCCTAGCCAACCTCAGGAATTCACGCATCCTATGACTTCCCAATATTGGTAATGCAAGAATGCTGTTAGTTTTGTAAATGCAATGACATGAGATTAAAAAGGAAGATTAAACATCCAAATCTTTGCAATAGGATCAGATGATAGTACTCTGATCTACCACCCAATCACCATTTGACTAAGAATACAAGAAAGTGCTCAAAACTGACCATAACAATACTCTGATTGAAAGTAATCAGAAAAGTGTTGCCCAAATACTTTGATTCATAACAAAATTTTCCTTGTTTTAAACACACAAACACAATACTCTGATTATATTTTCTTGCAATCGACAGCCAAATCTATTACAAAAACTGAACATCAATCTCTATGCATGAATGAAAATGCAGAAATTAGAAAGTGCCCTCTCCTCTACTCCAGCTCTCTGACTATATGCGGAAAAATGAAGCACATGGACAGTAAAGAATTGACACCAAGTATGATTGTCTTTGCAACCTCTCTTCATGCCAAAAATTTTGCCGACCCTCTATACTGAGTTTATTACAATATTTATAGAATTTCTTTACAACCCATAGAGTTCGTAAGAACTCATGATCTTCCCACTTCCTGGAATACAAAGAGTCAATAGAAAAACAACTATGAAAATATATGAGGAATATAAATCAACTCAATCCTGTCCTTTCATTTATTTGAGGAGGAAAGCTAAACAGTCTTCAGTCGAACCAAATAGCAAACTGTTCATCACAACACTACAAACGTTCTCCAATGTCTTCATTTCCTTAGTCAGCATATGCTAAGCTGAATCCATTAGCTTTTAAATCACTTTTACTATCTAAAGCCTTGAATTTGAATCAGACATAAATGGAAAGCCGATGTTCTTTAATCTTCAATGCATTGTTCTTCATTCTCGAATAATAATTTCACTGGATCACTAGTTCTTCTACATTTGATACTTCTCTGAGCTATTATTCCTTGGCTTCAGATGTCTTCATTCTATACAATTTCCTTAGCATACAGCTTTTCACAAATTCACTGTTTCAATCTTCAACAATATTGCTCTTTATTCTTAGTCGACAAGAATACTGAGTCATTAGAACAAAGCTCTATCCGTTATGGAAATATATTGAATTCCTTGTGCTATTTTACTACAACATCTTAATATTTAAATGTGGCAATTGTCTTTAAAATAGCAGAGAATCCATTATCTGCGTGAGATAAGAATCTTTGGTTCATGATTATTTAATGATCTGCATATGTTTACCTTCTTCATAGTATAATAGGAAGAGAAGTTTTAAACTTTAATGGCTTCGATTATCCTTAATAACTTGAACTCTGCAAAAGTGCACCAGTTGGGTGCATTTCCATCATAGAAGAACCCGCCATTTTATCAATTGCTTAAAAAAAATATTATGCACTCTTGAGCCATGATTCTTGAAGAAGGAATATTCTTTGAGTCATTTGGAAACAACCCATGTGATTAGATCAGAAAAAGATGTCGAAATCTTCAATATATCCATCGGCGGGTTTTGGCACTTGCAAGTGCGAAACATTCCCTTCATTGCGGAAAAAGCACCTGTCTAGTGCGAAATCCACTTCGGAGCAGGCCTTGGGCGTATTTTTGCCCGTCAACTTTAGACGCACGGTGCTTTTAGCACATGTTTTTAAACCTTTTTAACAATAACCTTTTCTTTAATGTCGAGCTCGAGTGTTGATCCACGTGGATCAATCCTGCTTTCCCTCAAAGAATCCCCCATACTTTATCGACAAAGCGAGAGCCGTTGATTGAGAATCTATCAATGCACTTGCAACATAAGAAAACTAGTGGCCCCACCATTCCATGTGTCTTCATCTCGCATGATCGCAAGACAATTCTCTCAGTCATGCGATCTTGCGACCACACACCTACCGCAGGGCTTTCACTGTCTTGTCATTGACTTTTCTTACCTGCCCAGACCTCCACTGTCAATGTATTACCCCACCGGCCAATGAAAACCGGACAAGTCACCACCCAAGGACCCACCACCGGAGCTGAAAGCCTCTGCTTGACCATTTGTCACATGATCGCATGTGGCCAGGAAGGCCTATGCGATCATGCGACCAACCGTGAAGTGTTAACTACCACCGCAAACCGTTATCCCTCTAAGAATCTCTGACTCCATCTAGGCTAAGTGGAAGCCATCGATTCGATATCTTATAACCACAGAGAAACTTTTCTTGGCCCCACCTGACACGTGGCTTCATCTCGCATGATCACATAGCACTTGTTTAATTCTTGCGATCATGCGACCGCTCTATCATTGGTCAAGTTCACACATCTTCCAAGAGGTTGCATTTCCCTAGCTAATTACAGCGTCTACACTGTTGGCGTACGTGGATTGCATTGTTGGCATACGTGGGTTCTGGCAGACTTCATTGTCACATGATCGCATGGTATTATTTTATTCCTTGCGATCATGTGACCGCTTTGTCATTTCGACTCCAAATCTCATGTAGTCTTCTCTAACAGGATCATTAAGCTTCAAAGAATAGATCCAGGTATTCATATTATGAAGATCATCAACTTTTATTCATTGTAAAAAGATGCATCAAGCGAGTACGAGCTCTGCACTATTGCACATAAAAAGGCCAATACCCAAACTTCACCAGTCTTAAATTCTATTTGTCCACATCTGATTACAGTCATCACCCATATGCTCATTATTGTGATGGGAATCAACTCCATCTTTCGGACATCTTAAGTAATCATCGATTCATTCATGACTACATAAAACTGTTCCTTGATCCCATTATGATTTGGTACCAATTCATTGCTATTTTCTCTGTAATCACTGAAAAGTTAAGAGCATTATAATAGTCTAGAATATTGATCAGTAGAGACCACTTATACAAAGAAATGAATTCTTTGCATACTGTCATATGAGATGATGCTCACTGAATAGTCATTACTAGTTCTGCTAATGCATCATCCAAATGAAGAACCCTTTTCTGATTCCTTATGAGTGTCCGAGAATCATGGTCTCCAATTGCCATTCTATCTAAGAAAGATCACCAATAAGATCACATTATCCTTGCTAGGTTGGGAACTATAACCTACCCAATGGTAAAGAGACTTCCAAATAACCCACCCAGCTAGAAAAGATAAGACAATAGCAAGGGAACCCGACAAGGATAGCCTATCCAATAAAAGATTTAGACCTAGACTGAGACATGACCAAAAAAAGATGGGTGACTGAAAGTCAGGCAACAGTGAGTAATCTTAGGGTGATCTGGGTTAGTCCACTAGGATCAATCCTTGCACCAAGAAGCTAAGCAGAAAAATAGGGTGGCTTCTACCTATGGTTCTTAGTAAGGGCTTCCATTCGTAATACCCCTCTTGCTCCCCAAAGGGACTCCTTTCCTTGCGGTAAGTAACAGACCTTGCAGCCACAAGAGTACCTTAAGCATTCTTGCTCAACATTTTCCTCATGGTCACAATCCCACAAGTGCTAACATCAAGCGAAGACAAGTACTACATCTACCAAGGTTTTGTGTCCTTGATAGCCTTGAGTTTATAGTGGGTTGGAATAGCTAGCAAAAAGCTTGTCCCCACTTGGGTCGTTCCTCTTGATTTCTCAAGAGCAGGCCCACTAAAGGATTCTTAAAACTAAACAAAGAGTGGATCAACCTTTGAGTTTCAAGATTTCTGGTTCACCACAAGGGTGAAGAGCATACTCTCCCAGCTCAAAAATTTCTCCCAAACACACCAAGTAAAGGTTCAATTACCCTCTTGCTTTCAAAATCCAAAGATGGGTCAAGATTTTTGTTTCACCACAAGGGTGAAGAGCATACTCTCCTACCACCAAAATATTCCTAAAACAAGATATTAAGTGCCTATAAAAAGAAACAACTAGTATACGCCGCACTTAAAATGAAAGCAATTAAACAAGCACTTGATTGGTTTTTATGCTTTGGGCAGCCCTGCAAAAACCATTAGTAGCCCTTGTGCATTTGGAGCTTTGACATGCATTATTTTAAGCAAATATTTCAAGCAATGAGAACACCTACAAGTACAACTTGTTAGCCCTACAAAGGTTAGCACATCAAAATCAAGTGAAATCTGCAAATCAAACTTTGTTCTACCACAACAAATCAGAAATCCGAAGCAAATCAATCAAATCTTGCAAAGAAATGTCAAAATTACTCACTGCCAGGCCTATGTGATAATTCTGTCAGAGAAAGAATCATATGATACTTCACTGTGTACTGGTGCAACACTTCCTCTCTGTGTGATAGTTTGTGATACCTACATTGGACAGAGAATAATATGATAGTGAGACAAAATCTGCAAGGGCACGTGATACTTTAACTGGTAAAGTATCACACTGATATACAAGAAACTGTTGTACAACACTGGAAGACTATCACATGATAATTCTGTCAAAAAAATAGAGAGCCGAAACAACAAGCTAAAATGATGACAAAAAATTAACGAAAATACATAAAAAGGACAAAACAAGAGTGTTCTACCCCACGGTGGATGCCAAAAATGTACACACTAAATTGTGCACTTCTCTAAGTCATTACTTCCAAGAGAATCCATGAACGGAAAACCTTGAGAAAGAGACCTAGAGCTCCCTAGGTATGGATTCGCAAGGATGTTGATGGTGCTCTCAGCTAGAGCTATTGAAGCATGCAACCTTGCTAGTAAACCACACAATGGGAGATTCAAAGAGACAAGGGAAAGAATGCCAATATCCTCAAGAATCAAGAATGAAGATGTAATGCAACTATGCTAAGAATGAAGATGCAAGCTAAGCTATGAAAGGAAAGTATTACGAGCCTTGCTAATTAATCTATGTGAGCTAATCTAAAGCATAAAAGAAACTAAGCTAGATGCCATGAAAGCTTAAGCTACGAATGCAAGAATGAAAGCTAAATGCATGAAGATCTCCAAAGCTCCAAAGTCTCCAAGAAATCCTGCAGCATAAGATTAGTATTCAAAGTTGGGATCCTAGAATGAGAAAAGAGCTCTCCTTTTAAAGGAATTGAAAAGGAATGAACCATGGAGATTAAGAGGCAAAATATTTAATCAAGGGTGGAGCTTGAAAGAGGAGCAATCCATGTGCACAAATATCCTCCAATGATAAAATAAGAGTTTCCTTTTGTGTCCATATGAGACAAAAAGTATATTTTCTTCTTTTTATAAAATAAGAATAATGCTTTATTTGTGCAACTTAGGATAAGAGGAAAAGTGGGGCTCTTTTTATTTAATAAAAGGGGAGGAAATTCCTTTTTATTAAATAAAGACTTAGGATAAAATGGTTAACCCATAGAATATAATTTAATAAATGATAGAATAGGATTTGATCAAGGAAATTGATATAATTGAAAAATATTGATTTTTGAAAATATTGATTCGAGGATTTGATAACTTGCTGAATGGGGGCCCAAAGTCTAGGTGACCATTTTAGGGTGCATACAACTAGGACCCCTAGGAAGTCCTCATGACCCCTTTTGACACATTTGAATGCTCAAGTGTGTCCTAAGGGGTCGTAGGACCCCTTAGGATAGACTTGAGGGTTCTAATGTGTCGAATGGGGTCATGAGGACTTCCTAGGGGTCCTAACGTGTGATAAGGCATATTAGGACCCCTAGGAAGTCCTCATGACCCCTTTCGACACATTTTAATGCTCAAGTGTGTCCTAAGGGGTCGTGGGACCCCTTAGGACACACTTGAGGGTTCTAATGTGTCGAATGGGGTCATGAGGACTTCGTAGGGGTCCTAAAGTGTGATAAGGCGTACTAGGACCCCTAGGAAATCCTCATGACTCCTTTTGACACATTTGAATGCTCAAGTGTGTCCTAAGGGGTCGTAGGACCCCTTAGGACACACTTGAGGGTTCTAATGTTTTGAATGGGGTCATGAGGACTTCATAGGGGTCCTAGTACCCCTTATCACATGTTAAGACCCCTAGGAAGTCCTCATGACCTCTCTCTCTCTCTCTCACACACACACACACACATCTAGAGCCTTCACCTCCACTTTTTAATGTATATTTAAAGGTTTCATATACCTTTTTGTAGACAATGTACCTTAAATGTTCTTACATCAATTTTTATGCCACTGTTAGTTTCTAGAACAGATGATGAGCATACGGTGGTTCTTCAACTGTGTGAAATTTCTTTTCGAGAGTTAAAAAATTAATTGATTGTATTCAATCGAGGGGAAGTCCATTGACATCTACTTAAGTAGAGTCAGACTATCGAAATTACAAGGAGTCCGTAGAAAAATCCCATGCTGGATATTTTCAAGAGGATTTGGGCTGAAACTGTTTGTCCTCAAATCAACTGTGTAGGTATTTTTTTTAAATCATTTTGTATATCATTTATAATATAATACATACTAATATAAAAATTTATATTATAATATTTATGCTATGTTGTTATTATTTAATGTTAATATTTAATATGAAATTAATATTAACATAATAAAAATATAATTTAATATCAAACTTGAATTAATATTAACATAAAAAGAATACCACTTAATTTATAAGACAATTAATATTATTATTAAAAAAATAAATTTTTTTTGAAACTTGAATTTGGGAAAAGCGGGTCAATTGAAATTTCAAAATAGGCAGGCTTTTTCAGATATCCGCTATTTTTGGATATCCGATAATATCAAATATCCGATTAGGCTTGGTATTTGCTTCGGCATTACCCAACGTGGGTGGTCAACCCTTTAGGCGTGTTTCAAGAGATAGTTTTTGATACTGAGAATTTGACCATGTAGCTGATGACTATTTTTTCACCCAAAATTGATGAAACGAAAAGGGTTTCAAAGACATTATCAGTTTTCTATCCATATAATTGCTGTCAAATTTCAAATTCTGTAATTAATTATTACTTATTTTTCAATTGAGTTATCTTTAAAGTCGTAACTGACATATTGATTGAAAAACAACTATAACTTTCAAACTGTTTAACCTTTTTGAAATCTGAAACATGCGTCACATTCTATGCTTCGACTACTATAAGAAAAAAAAAAAGTTTTGAATTTGGTAAAATTTTGAATTAGTTAAGGTGGTCAGACATGAGAGTTTTTTTATTCTAAAAAAGTTGTAGCAGAAAATTCATAATTAATTATTTATTTGATAAAAAATTACAAAAAAATATGCGTCACATCCGGGCATGAGTCTAATACTTATATCTAGAATCTTGGGAAAATATATCATCATTTGATTGTGATTAAGGTGGTCAGACATACATGTACTTTTTATCTTTTCCCTAAAATTTTCATAGTACTGCATTGAAATCTAAAATTTTAAACAATTAGACAAAAAAAATTTCAAACAAGGGCTAGTATTTTAGAAACTACATTCAATTTCCTACAAATTCTATTCTTACAACTTTTTCACATAAGGTTCATAAGATTTTCAACCTTTTACGTCAAGTTGACTAACCCTAATTTTCTGATTTTTCATTGCCACTTAAGGCCATAGTTTGGTATACCATGATCATGCACATACCCAAGTATAAACTTATTGCAATAGTAGGGAATGCACTTGCATTCAATCTCACTACCTAGAGCTCACTAATCAATTAAAAACCCTTGAGGTACAGCCTAGAGGAAGGCTTACTTCCTTACAGCCTAATCACTACAATGATCTAAACATTTTGTGAACTATGAAAATGACATCTTCCTTATGTCTAATACAACTCCAATGTAGAGCAATAAAAATCACTATTCAACCTCTTGTTGAACCTCTTCTCCTCATCTCTTAGCTAGAATCTTCCTTTGATAGCACCCTCTAGTATCTGCATCCATGATCCCATGGACTTTCCCTAATTCATCTCCTTATATCAATAATTAGGTCTATAAACCCTAACTCACCTTCCTTTCAAATCCACATGCCAAAACTCTTGCTTAAACTCATCTCTGACCATAACATCAAAATAATAACACTTAGAAATCTCCTAGAGATCATAAATATATTAGATTTCATGGTTTACCACTTGTGCAACATGATTTTTCATCCTATTCCACCAAGAAAAAGAATAATAACAAAAATATTTTAATTGACCAAAAACTCCACCAATCAAGTCTATGAATATCGCCAACTCATCAAGCACATGATTCAAGAACATCTTGTAGAATCATGAAAAACACTCATCAATTCAAATCCACCACAACCATTGGATTTGCTAGCCCTTTTTCACTTGTACATCTTGAACACTCACTCCAACTTTTGAGACAATACAACTATGACATGAAGACCTTTAAATTACTAACCCTTTGAGTTGAGGACACCTGTGTATGTCCTAAACACACTCCTAAATGTGCTCCAATAGATTCAATCTTGATTTAGCACACCAGACCCTTTTATGTCTTCATGTAAACATTGTCTATCACTTTGTCTATCAGTCACCAATTCTAACCCTGAAACATACTCAAATCTTCATGAAATATTTTGAAACTTGGAGTGAAAAAATTATTGACCTTCATAAACAATCTCCTACATGTTCAACTTCATATCTTCAATATTTGGAGCTCACCGAATTTATGAACATCATGTTCTCCTGGCTGTCCTACAATAGTTCAATTAGCTTCCAACAAGTAGATCTTCTATTCAAGATGTGATGGTGGGCCCCTTATCACAATAGAATTCATTTTATCTAGTCTTGGATAGTTCAAATATGAACTATCTTTCTTCTTTACTTTCTTTCTCTTAGGGGCTTGGGCTAATTTGTCATCCGGATCAACTCCCCCCCCCTTAAAATAACTATTAGGCAGCTTTGGTGCTTGCCTATTATTAGATTATTCCCCTACTATCTTAAAGGGACCTAAAATTATATGGTCCCCTTTACCCCCTCTATGATAAGTTGTAGGGCTTGGTGATAGAGAGAGTGCCAATTTCCAACAATATACCCCTTTAGTATTGATGGAAACATGTGATGGGAAAAACATAAAATGTAATAATGCAATCAAAAACCAACAATCTCCCCTTGAGACCAACCACTTATCTTCTAGAGTCCCCCTGACTCAATTTTTTCACCAACCATCTCCCTCTAAAATCTAGCCTCCTTTGGATCCAATCTGATTACATACTCTTCTCTCCATCAATTTCTCCCTCTAGGATGTAATCTACTCAATATATTCTTTCTTATGTGCAAGTATATAAACTTGCTTCACATTTCTCATTTTTTCTCTTCATATGATCTCAAGTCTTTACTAGACTTAGTAGATCTTAATGTTTTTCACATCTTCTTCTCCCCCCCTTTGACATCAATGACAAAGGTGTACCATCCAATCTCATCCAACATTATTTGTCATAAAAATTTAATCTTCCTTTACCTTCATTTCTTTTATTTCTCTTGTCCATCTCCTCGACTTTCTTTCTTTCACACTTCTTACCATGCTTACTACTCCCCCTAAGTAGTAGCCTCCTTAAATCAATCTAGTTTGAATAATATTTCCATAAGATCTTTTGTATTGATGCATTCCTTTGCATCTTAGTTTTCAATAGGAGGGGAAAGTCCCTTTGACTTTCCTTTCGATCTTATTGAAGTAGATCCCATATTTGAGACTTCTTTGTTCTTCTTTCTCACTGTCTTCTTCATGTGTATATATCTCATGTCTTCATTTTCTTTTCCTTCTCTTTTCCTCATTGTCTAAACATGGTTGTCTACCTTTTCATGTCCTTGTATGCTTCTATCAACTTCTAGTATACCTTTTCTCAATTTTTTAGTGATTTTACCTTGTGTATATCTATAATGATCAATAGTTGGTACAAATTTATTGCATCTGAGACATGGAAATATTCTACTTGCTATTGAAGTTTCTCATTATGGTGTGAGGACATATACTCACCTTCCTTATGATATTATCTTATATTCTTCTTACACCTTTGGTTATATCAGTAGCTTGATTGCATATTTTACCCTTAAGAAAATGATCCTTACTCTTGCAATCTGATGCTATATGTCTGTACATGCCATAGTAATAACAACTACCACTGAAGCTTATAGATTTAGAATTTCTCACCCATGTTCCTTGCGCTTATTTCCTTTTCTAATCTTGGATTTCATCTAACACCTTTGCCTTTTTTTAACCTTGTCCTTCTTCTTTTTTCCTTCATTTTTTTCTTGACCTAACTCCTTTGTCCTCCAAATTTGTTCTTCTTCATCATCTTCTTATTCTTCTTCTTCTTCTTCTTCTTCTTTCCAGACTTTTTTGGTCTTGACTGGGTTTTGAACAATCTCATTTCTCTGATCTAGTGTCATCTTTGTTTGTTTCCCTTCTTTGATTGAGAAATGCTTCATGAAAAGTTGAACTGATCTTGAGATTATCTTTTAAATCATGTGTAACCTTAAGCTCTTCTTTTGTTGCTTTAACCCACTGATCGTCTATACAAGTCTTGTATTTATGTTATTCATCTTTGTTCTTCTTCTTTTCCTTATCCTTATGGTCTTTGACTTCAAGCTTATCTTGACCTGATTTGGAGATTTCTCCCTTTTGCCTTTGTACACCATTGTTTTCTCTTTTGAATAGCATTTAGCTAATTTAAGCATGATCTTTTGCACTTGATCGTTTGTGATTGCAATTTCTTTCTTGATAGTCGTACATTCATTTTCATTTTGACAGGGTTCTATTACATTTTCATGCTCTATATGTGACATTAGGCATATCTAATTTTACATATTTCTTCTAGTTGTTTGAGATATTTTATTCCTTTTACTATTGATATCTTCTCTTCTATGATTTATCCTTATACATATTGGTATTATTTTTTCTAATACAAACCTTGCCTCTCCTCCAATATATCCATAGATTGTAGTCACTAATGTCCCTGAAGTTTAGGTTAGAATCAGTATTCCTTTTATTTTGATGTCACTATTAATTTTTCTTTCTACATCATACTTGATGAGTCTAGTCAGTTTCTCATAATTCTCTTCCACCTTGACATTTTTACTTTCTATTAATTTTTTCCCCTTTATGTTATAGCATCTATATTGTCTAATTTTTGTAGAATATCCAAGAAAGATTCCTTTGTTACTCTTTACACCATGTTTCCTTGTATTAACATATTTCCTTATGAAACACTGACTACAATAGATTATAAAGTACTTAACAGTAGGTGCATTGCCATACCAGAGTGCATAAGGTGTCTTACCAGTTCCATCTCTGACTTGCACTAAGTTGAGAGTATATACTGCAATGCTGACAACTTCTCTCCAAAATATCTATGGTACATTCTCCTCAAGCATCATAGTTCTAGTTGCCTCCAAAATTGATTGGTTATTTAGCTTGACTATATCATTCTTGTATGGATTCAGATAGTCAAATAACTGCCTTTCAATTCCATGCACCTCACATAATGCATTAAATTCATTGAATGTAAATTCTCTAGCTCTGTTAGATCTCACTTTCTTTAATTCTAGTCCTATATCATCTTCAAGGATTATCTTGAGTATTTTGAACCTGTTGGGAACTTCTTATTTCTCCTTCATAAATGTCACCCATACCATTTCTGAATAGTTATCTATTAGCAACATAAAATACTTATGTCCTTGTAGACTTTTAATCTTGGAAGGTCCACTCAATTTTATGTGAACAAGATCAAACAAGCCTTTTGAAATTAAGTTTGTCTAAAGAAAAAAGAGATACTTGATTTCCTACCCAATTAAGAATCTTTACAGAAATTTTTAGTTGGCTTTTTTTAATCTAGGAAAATCTCTAACAATAGAAGTAGAACTTATGGAAACAATATTGTCGAAGTTTTCATGACACAACCTCATGTACCACAACCATCTTTCATCTATATGTGTTTCTAAACAAGTATTTTGTCCATTATCTAGGAGAAATATATTACTTCTAGTCTTGAATCCAATAGCAATCTTTCTTCCAAGATTATTCATAATCTTTCACGTGTCATTTTTGAAATGTAAACCATAGCCTTTGTTCATTAACTGACTAACACTAAGAAGATTATGTGTTATGATATCAACATGTAGCACATCATCTGTTGTATTGTTTCCATAAATTAAAACAATACCTTTTTCCTTGATCTTTCCTCCAGTGCTGTCACCCCATTTGAAAATTTTGCCATCATACTATTCATATTTTTTAAAAAATTGCTTATATCTCCAGTCATATGATGAGAGAATCCATTATCTATTAACCAATCATTACTCCTATCTATTAGTGCAACTATGGCCTTATCTTTTATAGCAATACAACTCTTAGTGTCATTAAAAGTAACTTCATTAACACTACTACATGAAGAAGTGTTCCTAGGAGGAATCACCCTAGTTTTGGTTTTCATACAACCATTTTGAGTATCAACTAAAAAAATCCTTAACACCACTTATAGTAGTGGTGTTGATCATATAATTATTACCTTTGGATTTTTCTTCCGCTTTATCAGTGTTATCTTTAAGCTCCTTGTGGTCCATAGATTTATTTGAGTCGTTGGTCAAGAGACATGAGTAGTTTCCATCAATGCTCTTATTTTCTTCTTTACACCCCTATGTATCTTCTTCATTGTCTACAATGAGAGAGAAAGTGATTGGGGAGCCTTCATAATTGTATTTCTCTATTTTAACATCTACCAAGAGCTCATCAACTGTTGTCTTAACATTCGATCCAAGAGGTTGCAAATAAAAAATTTTATGATCTCTTAGAAAGGTTTGTTTCTAATCTCTTGACCTCTCTTTCTTATTCTTCAAGTTCCTTCATGAGTATTTTTATCTCCTTCCCACATTTGGATAGTTTCTTTAAGGATTTTTGTAGCTCCTTTCTTTTGCCTACCTTACATGGATCTCCCTTAATCTATTAGGCTTTCATCAAGGGACCAATTCTATGATACCACTTGTTGATATTATTGCAGAAACAACTAAAGGGTGGGGGGGGGGGGGGGGGTGAATTAGTTTTTAACAATACCTTAAACTTCAAACCCCTTAAACCCCAAAACCCTTAACCTTGTAAACTCTTAAATCTAATCTATATAATAAGAATGTAAAACATGCATGCATGCATAAATAAATAAACATTCACACAATTTCATACAATAGTTTTATCATGGAAACCCTATTAGGGAAAAAATTACAATGTGGTTGATTACCCATAATAACAAAATACCTTGTTAGAAGTATAAAATTATTACAATAGTTCAGAATGCATATGTATTCAATCTCACTTCCTAAAGCTTACTACCCAAACAAAAACCCTCAAGGTACAACCCTAAGGAAGGCTCACTGTCTTACAACCCGATCACTACAATGATCTCAACCTTTTGTGAGCTGTGTAAATGACATCTTCATTATTTATGGTACAAATCCAATATAGCACAATAAATATCATTATTCAACCTCTTGCTAAACCTCTTCTCATCTCTCAAATAGAATTTTCCTATGCTAGCATCCTCTAGCATCTACATCCATGATTTGTAACTATATTTTCCCTAATTCATCTTCTTATATGAAGAATTAGGTTTATAAACCCTAACTCACATTCCTTTCAAATCTCCACACCAAATCTCTTTCTTAAAATCAACTCTAACTTTCAAATCCAAATAATAACACTTATAAATCTCCTAGAGATCATAAATCTCTTAGATTTCATGGTTTACCTCTTGCACAACATATTTTTTCAACCTAGTCGGCCAAGAATAAGAATAATAATAATAATATTATAATTAAATGAAAACTCCACCAATCAGGTCCATTCAATCCATGAATATCACCATCTCATCAAGAAAATACTTTAAGAACATCCTTTATCATCATTAAAATACTCATCAATTCAAATCCATCATAGACATTGGATTTGCTAGCCCTTTTCACTTGTTCTTCTTAAACACTCACTCCAACTTCTTAGACAATAGAATAATGTCATGTGGACCTTTGAAGTACTAACCCTTTGAGTTGAGGACACATGAGTATGTCCTAAACACACTCATAAGTGATCTCCAATAGATTCAATCTTGATTTAGCACACCAGACCCTTTTTTGTCTCTTGTCAACACTATATGTCACTATGTCTGCCAGTCACCAATTTTGACCCTGAAACATACTCAAATCTTCATGAAATCTTGTAAAACTTGGAGTAAAAAAATTATTGACCTTCATAAACTATCTCTTGTGTGTGTGACTTCATATCTTCAATATATAGACCTCACTGTACCTCTAAACATCATGTTCTCTTGGCTATTCTACAATAGTTTAGTTAACTTCCAACAATTAGATCTTCTAATCAATTCTCCTAAACCTTCTGACATGTTGACATCAATGACAACACATCCAACATGCCAATTTCTATGAGAATGATCCCAAACGAACAAGAAACGATCCAAACACTCATGAGTCCTACCTAGGTTCACTTGAATTCCTTTGAATCCAAATGATAACAATATCAAGGGAATGAAACACCTTCACAATACCACATAACACCATGATAAAATATATATGTTCATTTTAAGAACCAACCAAATTGTTCCTAAACACTTAACCAAAATTACCACCACAAGCATAAGAGGGAAAATCATGACAACCATGACCAATACCAACATTCACATAAGAAAATGCTCTAATTTATCACAATATCATTTAATTACATCTGACTCCTTGATGAGTCTAAGATTATGTAATGTTATTAGTTTTGAATCAATTACATTGCTTACATCATATCATCAAATATAGAGAAAGAAGATAGAAGAAAAGAAGAGCCGGAGACATAAATTCATGAAGCTAATCTTCAAATCCATGTCTATCAGTCCCGAATAGTTGTTTTTAATGGCACCCAACTATGTGGAACCCTTAGGTCCACCCTACTATGCTCGTGGAGATTGTCACACAACACAAATAATTAGACAAAAGGCAAATAGGATAAGACTTACACAAATTTAAAAAATAGAGTATACACTCAACATGTAATATTAACCATCATAAATCATAATGTAAAACCAATTAAAATATGCCAACAACAATATCATCCTCATCATAGAGAAACATCAAATAAGAAAGGTTACAAAACAATAATAATTCAAATATTAAATGAAGTAAAACCATAATGGTGAGAAACACTAAAACACAAGGGAGACACCTCAAGGAGAAACACAAAATGTTTTATACAATATATGTCACAATGCAATAACAAAATTGAGAAAGAAATAATAAATTCATGAGTGCTACTAAATCTATGAGGACCTAAATACTAGAGTGTCAAGTGTAGGAGTGTCATCATGTGTTCTTGTGAGGACACACCACATGGAACCAAGCAATATCTCATACAAACATTTAGCATAGGTTGAACAATAAAAGGATACAAGTCTAAGGAAAAATTTGAACATGAATATTATAATTTATTTTAATTGATTTACAGGGTCTAGGGACACATAAATGCAATAGATTTTAAAGATTAAAGGTAGATTTCAACCATAATATTATATACATTAAAAAATCAAAAACTATTTTACATATTGTTCCCTTAAAGACACTAAAAACTCTAACTAGCCTTTTTAATTTAAAAATGTATATATTAAAATCAACTTCTTTTATACGAATTTAAATATAATTTCCTTATTAATTCTTTATCTTAATTAAGTTAAATTATTTAGGAGGAGGGTAGCTTCCATTTAAAGGTTAATTTTTCTCCTCTTTATACACAAATCAAAGTATACTAAATCCAAGGTACTATTACTTTACTTATCACTAACGTTGCACTCATATCATGTATATCCTTATAGTTTTTTCAAGTTGTTAACTCATCATTTATAGCCTTTAAAATTTTTTAAATTATTGATATTATCTTCATATGACCAATCCATTAATACAAATTAAATATTATAATATATTTTATAATCTCAAATACCATTATCACAAAGGAGAACAAGCCAAATGTACCTCTGATCCTTGAATTTTATTGTTTTGAAGTAAAAAAACCCTTGATAAGGATTATGCCGCCTTATGAGATGAAAATAAAGTCCAATAGAATATACCTCATGTGTTATATTTAGTGAGAAGATAAAACTAAGCAATGATCTAATTTCGGTCATAGATCACATGCAACTCCACTCGATAGATGATCAAAGATCAAAATAGTTGAAAGAAGAGAAAACTTAAAAGCTCATAGATGAAGGGACTTTTAATTTTAGTGAAGGTTTTTGCTCAAGATGTATGATGTCTACTCCAACATTGAACAATACTTAAGAATAATGATGCCTTCTTAAATTAGCTCATGAATATAGTGCTTATGTATCTCAATATTTTTAATCATCTGATGATGACTTGATTCATTCATATTTATTTTGAACTTTGATTATCACAAAATGTGATTATAGGAGCTTTTGGAATGTAATGCCAAACCTTATGAGAATATTTTGAAGCCAAATAGCTTCAATGATGGCATTAACTATCCCTTAATACTTAGCCTCTATCAATGAAAGAGTAGTTTCAAACTACTTCTTGCTCCACCAACAAACATGACCCCATATATGTGTGTGTAGATGTATATGTATATGTGTGTGTGTGTCTATATATATATATATATATATATATATATATATATATATATATATATATATATATATATATATATATATATATATATATATATATATATATATATATATATATATATATATATATATATATATATATATATATATATATATATATATATATATATATATATATATATATAATTTATGCATATTTCTACATAACTTTTAATAACTTTTTTTAATAGTAATCAATATTTTTTGAAAAGTGACATTTATGTCATCATGAATAACATTTTTTATAGAAAGAATTAAATTTTAATTTTAAAATTTAGATGTATCATACCAATATCTAGTGTATGAATATTTTTTCATAAATTTTGGTTACATTTTTTTTAATTAATTTTTAATTTAGTTTAATTGTAATTGTAATAGAGGTGTATGTCATCATGTGCAACTCTTTTGTATGCATTTGAATTAATTTCTTTGTTTTTGTGTTGAAATAAGATATCAATACTTAGGAAATATATATTTTTACAACACTTCTCCTTCGTATTCCCATTTTTCCACATCTGAAATAGATACCTTAATGTTAGATAAAACCTACATTCTAGCGTTAAATTTATATTTTTCAAGGAATATGTCACCCTAGTGTTAAATTTGGGAGCTTCCATATGGAATTTAAACAAACCCAACTTCAACCTTGTTCTTTGATGTTTATAGAATCTCAATAGCCCAAACCAATTTATGATCCTAGTTTTTTCCTATCCTAAATATCATTGGTATATATTGTCCCTAAATAGAATCATTGGTGTGATTTTAGGCACCTTTATTACCTCTAATTTTCTAATGTCCCAAGATGCTACACTCAAAAATATCATTGTTGATAATGTTTCACTTGTATAAAAGTTTTGGATTTTGTATTTAGAATTACTTATTTGAAAAATAACCCTGAGGAATAATTAGAACATCTCCAAACATTTCATAGTATTAAAATATATAAATTATTTATATAGCATCTAGATTAGTAAACATTATTTAAGGAACATCTTCAAATCAAGGACAGATTCTCATTTCATTATTTTCTAGATTTTAACTTTGAAATTATATTATTACATATTGTCAAAGAAATACAGAGGAATTATTCAAGGTAAGAGGGAAGAAACGTCATTCTAATATAATGAATGTTCTAAAAGTATTCATAAACATTTTCTTAACATAAATTCAACAATAAAAAGAGAAAAGACCAGAACAAAAATTTAGACTATATAACTTATTCTAATTTTAAAGATCCGTCAAAATACAACAGACTCTAAAGATTAAAGCTAGATTTCAATCAGAATATTAGATCTATTAAAAAATCACCAACTATTTTGCATATCATTCACTTAAAAGACACTAACTCCTCTTACTATACTTTTCAAACATATATATTTATTTAATCTTATTAATTATTTATCTTAATTAAGATATATTATTTAGGCTTCCATTTTAAGGTTACTTTTGCTTTTCCTCGTACACAAATCAAATCATACTAAATCGAAGGCATTATCACTTTAATTATCACCGACTCTGCACTCGCATCATGCCTATCCTTGTAATTTTTGCAAGTTGTTAACTCACATCATGTATAGCTTCTTAGCTTATCTAAATTGTTGATATTATCTTCATACAATCAATCAATCAATATAAATTGAATAGTTTAATATAGTTTACAATCTCAAATACCATTATCACAGAGCACAACAGATCAGATGTACCTCCAAATCTCAAATTTCATCGTTTTGAATTCCATTAATTTATATTAAAGTACGGATAAAACAAGAACACCCTTCAGTAATCAATCAGTTTTGAAGTTAAACATTTCCCTTGATTAAGTATTGCACCATCTTATAAACTGAAAAGAAAGTCCAATGGAATTATTTTATCATTTCACCTCCTTTTAACAAGTACATAGACTGTAATTGCATCACAGCAAGTGTTGGCTCTGTCTCAACCAGTACACTCGACTCATTTATTTCAAATCCAACAGTAAAACATTATTAATCTTAACATATATACTCATGACCATGTTAGCCATAAGCCAAATCTTTTATTTATTTAGTACAGTGATTGCTCAGAAGCCACAAGAACGAAGGCCTGCAATTGTGCTCTCACTGCATCCACTGGCAGTGGAATCACATCTCTTTACTTCAGAGCATGAGCAGGGCAGAGTGGGTATTGAATAAACATCACATTCTGCTCCTGAATCAGCCGGGCATGGCTCATTCCTTATGCATCCTTCTGCTCATATTTTGAACACCCAATACAAATACCCATCAATACAAATCATAACAAGCACAAATCTAAGAAAAATAAGAAAACAAATTCTTCCTAATTCCAACCTGGGTAGGGACACTTTGAAGCTTCAACTCCAATATCAACATCTGCTCAAAAACACAATAAGAATAAGATTAATTTTTTAGCACTTTGGAACTAAAAGGGTATGTGTTACTAACACTAAACCAGAGCAAACAGTTACCTGTTGATAACATTATCAATGCCAAAGCTAAGAGCAATGCCAATGTTGCAATCTTCTCGTTTCGAGCCATATTCTCTCTCTTGGAAATTTTTGTGGACTGTGTATAGAAAAGCTGCTTCTGATATCAATATTTATGGGTTAAGATGCATGACTTTTTCTTTGAAGTGTTCATCTGAGTTTCAACATTTATATACATTCAGCCAGCTCTTGATGTTTATCCAGTATGGAAAGTTTGTACTTTGACCATTTGCATTGCTTTAGAGTGGTCAAATCAGAATCACAATCTGAAGTGATAAAATACACGTTGGGGCTCAGATATGGTGCACATCATTTTAGACTTGTATAGTGCGTGGATATGGAAAGGTATTGATGGAGATTTTATTTTAAAACACTTCTTTTGGAGGAACGTGCCACTTGAGCATTTTTCTGTCTAAATGATTGGCTGCCTGGGCAGTTTTATTTGTTTAAAAATTCAATGGCTGGCTTATTTTGACTTCACTTTGCTTCGTTTATCATTACAGCTGAGATATTATCTTCGAAAGGAGGTCAAAAGTCATGCTTTCATACTACTATAATGTGGATTTTATGCTCGTTGGGAGGATCGATGGATTTACTAAAATAGAAAGTTTTTGATTAAAGTAGGTGGTTTTTCACACGGCCCAAATTCTATTATAAATTAAAAAGGATGCCGTTTTCTATGTGTACTTTTATACATTAATTTAATAGTTTTAATTGTACTTAATGTGCAATGGGTATGTTGAAGAAGTGTCAAAGATCAATAAAATAAAATTGTCTATTTTTTTTCATACATTTGTCCAATACATGAGGTCAATTAGTAGGTCATCTAACAAATAATGGTGTTTGTGCAATAAAGGTCTCTATGGAGATGTGAGGGTTTCAAATCAACTATGAATTCATTTATAGGAATCCAATCATGACTAAAACACAACCTCTAAATCAAGAAGATAATCAAATTACCAAGAAGCTCATGTTATGTTTGCAATAGGGAGAGACGAAGTGAGG